>PVIA01002231.1:0-221826 GCA_004024845.1 Tonatia bakeri | reverse complement strand
TGACTGCTGCAACAACCCTTTTTCCATGACTACTGTAAAGATCTCCTCCAGGACTACCGCAACAACCCACTCCGTGACCCCTGCAATCCCTATCAGGCATTTCAATCCCCATTCTCCTCCTCTGTCCCTATTTTGCCCTCTGCCAGGCAGCCAGATCAGAACCCAGGGAGACATCCTGCCTTGCTGCCCTTGTCTCTCTTCACCCACATCTGGTCTGCAAGGTCTACCAGTGCTCTGTTCGAAGTGGCTCTCTCATGGTCCTCTTCTCTGTGTTCCACACATGTGGTATAAATTCAGGCCCTATCATCTTTTGCTAGATTACTGCAATGGCTTCCCAATAGTTGTCCTTTCTTCCTGCCTGGCCATTCTCTGGTCACCTCCTGTGCCTTTTCAATGAGCCACTGCTGTGGGAATCAGCTTCCTAATATCAACTCACCTCGGCTGCTCGAAGCTTCTCTCAAGCGGTGTGTTCGGTGTCTGCCAGAGAGCCCCACGTGGGCGCACATCCCATGGGACCTGGAAGGGTGAGGAATGTACTATAACTCTTGGCCAGTGAGGGGTGTGAGCCTACGAATGCCCGGGGGTAACCACCTAAAAACACACCACATATTGTTTTCCCTTCCTTCCCTATTTTACCCTCTGCATACCCTATCCTGATTCCTGGGATCCCTTCCCAAAGGAAAACACTTATATCAGCACCCATATCAGGTTCAGCACAAGTGCAAATGAGCCCTCCCCTCTGGGGCTCACACCTGAAGTAGAAGTCAACCCTTTGCCAGATAAACATAAAAGCAACATGGTCCGAGAGGCGTTTATTATGCACAGGGCTTCTGTGGACACCTTGGGGAGAGCGCAGAACTCAGCCTCAGGGGCTCAGGGACGAGTCCTCTGCTCAGTCAGAAGGTGGTCATGGTTGGGTGGGAGGGTGGACCAGGGTAGGGGCGATGTGCAGTTAAATGCCATTGAATGAACAAATTTAACATGTGGTTAAATGCTATTGAATGAACAAATGTAATGTCTGTAGCCACATGCTTTATTCCATAATATACTCTCTGGCTTGCCCATATTTTAGGCTAGTTAATTCCCACATGACAAGAATGTTACACACCTCACAGAGCTGGTTACTTAGTTGGTGTGTATTAGAGTATTTTATGGCAATTTTGCAAGAGCAAAGATGACTCTCAGGAGAAGAAAAGCCTAGCTGTCTTGTGAATCAGCCTTCACACTAGAGTGTTAGCTAGCAAAGGTAAGCATATTAGGAGGAATAAGAAAGCTTCCCTATGTCCCCTGTTGCCTATTGTGCTATGATGTAGCCACATCTAGATTACTGAGAAGCCAAGTATCTTTGCCCCATGGATCCAGAAAGAACAGCAGGGGGATCTACCAGGCTCCATGCCCTGGCCGACTGGACTTACTAGACTCCTCCTGGCAACATCCATCTACATCGGTTCAAGCTGTGATGAGCGCCTCCTCACGCCCACTCACCAGTACCTCTCATCACCTTCAGAGGCACATTCAGCTCTTCTCTCCCATCTTGCTTTCTGAGTCACCACTCACTTTTCCCACCTTGGGTCTAACTAAAAGGCTGGACAAAAGATCAGAGTAATTTGTAGCTACATTAGACCCTGTCACCTTGGTTTTAGTCTTTCATTTCAGTCTCAAGAGGGGCCGACTTTGAAGACTGGTGAGAAAAGAGTCCCCTCTCTCTTTCTTTGAAATGTTTACCCTTCTCTCTCTCATGCCTATTGTATTTGGGGTCACGTGTTCTCTCCTGCATCTGCCTGCGTTTGGAGCTCCATGGAGCCAGGCCAATGCAGGGTGCTTGCCAGCAGCTCTCAGCTGAGGAAAAGCATTATCTTTCTCATCCTTCTTTTCTGCCCTAGTTTGCATCTAGGTAAAGCTGTGTGATAACCAAGCTGTGCCTTGGCTATATGTACTTAAAAAAAAGAAAGAAAAAAGCTTCATAATCTAAGTGGTGCTTTTAAAATATGTCCCCCAATATTTGGATACTCCTCCTGTCAAAAGGGTGGAGCTCATTTCCCCTCCTTTGACGGGTCTGTACTTAGTGACTCGCTTCTAATGAATGAATGAATGTAGCAGAAGTGATGTTGTGCGGCTTCCAAGACCAGCCCTTGCTCTCTCTCGGGTCACCTGCTGATGCTGGGGTTCAGGGGGTGAGGAAGCCTCCCTAGAAGCCGACCCTCTGGTCCCACTCAAGCCCCTAGATGACTGCGCCGTGGGTAACATCTTGGCCGAAATCTCATGAGAGACTCTAATCCAGAACCACCGGCTTAGCTGTGCCCACATTCCTGACTCACAGAAACTGTGAGATAATAAATGTTTGCTGTTTTAAGTGGATAAGCATTTTCAAATGTAGCAATAGAAAACTAGTACACTCTGTACTCAATTCATTTCCTGTGGGGGCTAGAGGTGCTAAGGCAGTATCTGTCTGTCATGTCAGAGAGGCCAAGGCTCTTGAAGCAGTGACCAAGGACAGGGGCTATATAGTAACTCTCAGCTTGAGAAGCTTGGTCCAAGGACAGATAATAGAACTGGCTTCATGGTTTTTTTCCCCCACTCTTTTTTCTTAAAGCATGAATGACAATTTACAGCAAAAATACGTGCAAGGAAGCCATATGTACAAATAGGAAATAGGAAAGCAGGACCAGATTAAGGGAATGGTCATTACAAGCTTAAGGGCCAATGTAGTTGCAGCAGATAAATCCTAACCATGATTCTTGAGCTTCCTAGTAGCCACGGTAAAAAGGGAAACTTATTAACTTCCATAGCTCTTATTACTGAAAAGGAAATGAAATTCTACCTAGAACTGAATTTTAAAGCAATATTCTCTTGTGGATTTAAATGTAAATGCTGATCTAGGTAAAAGACAAGGGTCTCCGTTGTAGTTTCAGAGACATTATGTTAGCAAAATTCACCTAATCGCTATGTGTGTTTACTAGTAAGAAGGAAGGACAGCGATAGAGCCAAACGCAGCAGTGAGTTAAATAAAACAAGTAAAAGGAATTCCTTTGACATAAGTGCTCATAGGCCTCTTGAAAGAGACATGAAATCTAGGTAAAATGTTTTTTATCGGAGCTGAGGCACTTGCTTTTCTTTCTTTTTTCCGGTTGGTAGATATACATGGCACGGAAGCACTCCTTGGGCAGCGATTAAAAAGAGCCCCGTGTATCCCTCTGCTCATATTCCCAGTCTTGGTTTTGGTCTACGAATTCTTTCTCCTCTCTTGGACTCTGCCCTGGAATGTGAATCCTGTTCAGCACATCCCATCACATGTCACCAATTCCTGACCTCCTCTTATCCTCAGCAGCCGCCCTGGGCTTTGTCCGAAGTCCTGCAGGGAGGCCGCACAGGCGGAGGAAGGTGCAGGCTGCAGTAGCTGGGGTGCATAGACCCTCTGTCTGGGGCCTCGTTGGTGATGGTGGCGAGCTTCCCAAGATCACAGTTCTCACTGTGGTACAAGGCAGGTGGTCCCACCCAGCAGGCCCAGCCACAGAGATAAGGAAACAAGTGATGGTGGTGGGCCACAGGGCTTGGGTTAGTGTGAGGCATCTCTGGGGTGAAATCGAAGGAGGCATCGCTCTGAGGCCTGGGCAGGGGTGCCTCTCCCACTCCTCCCCACCCTGGTCATGTAGATCTGTATCTGTTAGGGCTGAAAATGGGTGCTGAATGATATGGAGATGGTTAGCACGTTGCCTGGGAGATTTCATCAAATGTTGGTTTTCTCCTTCCCTTCTTCTTGATCTTCTCTCCTTTCCTTCTTTCCCCTCCTTTTCCTTCTTCCATTCTGCAAACTTTGGAGGAGCAGGGCTGCTGTTTTCTTTACATCTTTGTCCCTGCTGCTTCCTCCACCTAGAATCCTAGTTTTTCTCCTCTTCCCTTGGTTAACTCCATCCTATCCATCTTTAAGGCTCAAGCCTTTGATGACCTTCCTTCCTAGGTCAAGTTCCCACGCTAACTCCTTCCGTTGCACTGCCTAGCTAGCTCTCCTTTGTCATTGTTACGGCGTTGGTTATTTTAATTTTGCTAGTATGGCTGCTTGACTAAAATAGATTTTATGTTTATTTGTATAATGACTTCCTGGGGACTGTAACATGATGCTGGTCACCGTCACAGTCCCAGGACTCAGGACAGTGCACGGGATGCAGCAGGCATGAATAATCATTGGCTGAATGACCCAATGAATCGGTGAATGAAAGGTCTGCTTCCATGAGTTTTGCCAGGTGTAGGCCAGTGAACCACAGCTTCTGTGTAATGAGGATGAATGTTTCCACTTACTAGGGCGTGCTCAGCCCTGAGGAGACCCTGGGGAACTCAGGCTGCTGGGTGCCAGATGCCCAGGGCACCACCCAGTGAACACCAGAGAGGCAGCCTGACCAGATGGGGCAGCCTCAGTCACGGAGCTCGGAGCCTCCAGACCTTTCCTCCACACTCAGGACATGCCTGTACCAGCCAATGCGGGTGCCGTAACTAAGTGCCATAGAGTGAGTGGCTGAAACCACAGAAGTTTATTTTCTCACAGTCCCAAAGGCCCGAAGGCCAAGATCAGGGTGTGGGCAGAGCTGCTTTCTCCTGAAGCCTCTCTCCGTGGATGAGGATGGCCTCTCCCTGTGTTCTCACACGGACTTCCCTCTGAACCTGTCTATGTCCAAATTTGCTCTTCTTATACGGACACCAGTCAGACTGGATGGGGACCTACCCTAATGACCTCATTTCACTTAATTACCTCCTCAATGGCCCTATTTCCAATAGAGTCACTTTTTGAGGTAATTGCCACTTTTTGAGGGGATTAAGACTTCAAGGACTGAACTCGGGTGGGGCACAATTCAGCCCAGAACAGTCATGCTGAAGTTAAACTGGAGTGACCTGGCTGAGTGACCACAGGCGAGGTGTTTAACCTCTCTGTGCCTCTGTGTCCTTGTCTGGAGAAATAAAAGCCCCACCTCATTATGTGAAGTGGCAGTTCCAGGAAAGATTGGGACGACGGTGTGTGGTGAACACTCAGTAAGAGTTAGTTATTATTATTGTTACTTAGCCCTAAGAAAATTATTGTGGGCTATACAAGTATAAGAATTGATCTCTGCCCTCAACATGCTTGCAGGTCTTTTAGATTGAAGATAAAACAAAAATGATAAATAAAAATAACATGAGTTATTTTTCTTAAATAATGCTTTCTGGGGCACTACTGGGGAAGGAAAAAGTTAAGGGAAGAAAGGGACCATGGCAACCAGACTTGAGGCTCAGCTGAGCCCCTTCAAACAGCTGCCCAAGCTCCTTGGCTTCTTCAGCAGGGCGCTGGCAGAGAGGGGCCTCAGTCTGCACAGTGTTCAGCACCCTCAGACCTTGTAGTCACCACCCACGGCTTTCCGTGGAGGGACAGAGCCCCCTCCCCGGGGTCCTTGGGCTCTCCCCAGATCTGCAATCCCCGGGCCTCTAGTCTACCATATGTTCCACCTCCGTGCCTGCGTTCTCTAAGAATATAAGCTCCACGAGGGCAGGGATTTTCTTCAGCTGTGTTCACTGCCCTAGATCCAGTCCCTAGAATGACACCCTAGTGGCACTCTTACTAGGCACTCACTACTTATCTGTTCAATGAATGAATGAATGAACGAATGCGTGAGTGTGTGAACTCTGGCACTGTGAGCTCCTGGCATTCAGGAACAGACTGAGGGTCAGGGAGAGCGAACATTCCTGCCCATTTTTAGGTGTTTACTGTTTGCAACAACCAGCTGTGAGAGGACCAGCCACTGCATTTCAATCTGGTTGCACCAGTCGGGAGGTCAGTAGTCCTCCCCGCAGGATCAGGTCAGTAGTCCTCCCTGCAGAATCACGGCGCTAGGTGGTCCAGACAGCTGCAAGGATAGTAGTTGTAACAACTAACATTTATGCTGTTTTAGACTGTTTATCATTACAATAAACTCATCTCAAAAACCCTCTAAGGTAGGCATTATTATTATTCCCAGAAGTGAAGCATGCAGAGATGAACCATGGCCCAACTGCACAGCTGGGAAGTAGCAGGTGGAGAGATTGAGTTTGGATCTGACTCCCAAGTCCTTGCTTCTACTGTGAGCTTGAATCTCTTTCGTTTTTGTAGGTATTTTAAGCTGTGTCAGGGGCTGCTTACCAGATGGCTTTATAGTGTCTCTCCTGTTGCTTCATTTCATTATTAATCTCTAAATGGTTTAGCAGTAAGAAGAACTGGTACAGAAAGAAAGCATCTGCATGGGAGAGGCCTTCTGGAAGAGCCACTGACATTGCACGTGGGCCTTGGAGGGTGGGTCCAGGAGGGAGAGGCAGAAGCTCGTGGGTCCGGGGAACAGCATTGGAAACCATCAGTGCAGCTGCCACCCTCATGGGGACCCAACAGACACGCCCCGTGTCACTAGCAAAACCAAGCTGTGAACCTGATTTAGTCAATTATTTAGCTGGTGGTTGCTTCCTGCTTCTGTCTGCTCAGAAAGGGAGAAAGAACTCCTTGCAATCTTCCATTTTCTGAAAATCCACACTGCTGTTTCAGAAAATGGTTGGTGCTTCAGGCAGAATTCTGCTCATAGCAAAGTCCCCCAGCCTGGACGTTTTCCCTGGGCACACTCTCTCCTTAGAATGCGTCATGCTAAGCTGGGGAGAGACAGCTGGCACATGCCCTTTGAATAGGCCGTGTGTGGGAGGCGGACAGAGTCTGATGTGCTCCTGTGGGAGCGGAGATCCGCAAACCTCTCTGGTCCTTGCATCTCCACAGGGTGGAGTGGAAGGTGCCCTCGGATGACTAAAGGAGATGGAGGCTGGAAATCTGCAAAGCTAATTGACTCTGCCAAGTATAAAGCATTTTGAACTTGCTCCACCCTTCCTATTTTCCATCTGTCTCATTATTCATCACAGTAATATCTGGGCACTTGAAAACAGTGATATTTTAACATGAAGCTATTCCAAGGAGGAGGAAAAATATCCTCATTTGGCATAAAGCAGTCATGCAAATTAGCCTAAATAAAAATAAGACCAAAGGCCGCTTAGAATATTATTATACTTTCCCAGGCTCCTGCCAGTCACTGATGTCAGCGGTAGCATCTCTCCATCCTGGTGACTGTTGAGAACTGGGGCTTACATTTCGAGCTGATGCTCAGAAATCCAGTCAAAAAGACCCAACATCAAAGATCTAGCTTGGGCAATGTTCAAACCAGTCCTTGCAGGGAGACCCATGATGGGACTACCGAGAGAAACCTGTGAGATTTTATGTTTGGCTCATCACAGACGAGCCCATCAAGATCTCTGGCACAGGAAGTTTTCAGAGCACGGCCAGTGAGTCATTGTTCTCACGCCGCTCCTGGCAACGCAGCAGTTTCTCCACTTTCCATTTGCACCTCTTTCCTTCCTCCCCTTCCCCAACTCTTTGTTGCCTTCTTGCCTTCTCTCCTTTCCGAGTGAGCCTTCCACGTGCTCTGGACTCCAGCGTATCCTAGCTTGGTCGTTTTTACTATTAATTTCCTCAAGCCATTATGGTTGAAGTGGCATCATGGGATCCATTCTCAAAGCCCTTCCCTATGCCTCATTGTATTTGTGAACCATTCTGAAAGTGGGATCCCAGCCTGCTGTATTCATTCCAAGGTTCTATTTCGGTCAGGCACCTAGACAACTGGGACCACGCCCTTACCAGTCTGGTTGCAAAGGAGGCAAACAGTCATTTCTACACCTCTAATTTCAAAGGTCATAATTTCAAAGGTCAAAGCTACTGGTAGCTTTGATTTGTTGAGGGGAAGTTTGCAACGCTACGTGAAATCAGCAATGCTGACTTTTGAACTTCATTTTTTGCTTTGTTTTTAATATCATTTAAAAAGAAAACAAACAAACTGTCGAGACCATGATCTTGTAATCTGTTTTTGGCCTAAAAAATCTGTCACAGAGAACACACGCGAAGAGGTCCATGGAGAAGTGCTGAGGTATCCAATCTACAAAGCTGGTTTGCTGGTGCGGTCAGGGAAGAGACTAGCAAGATTTCTGAAGCCGCGCACAGACCCCATTCCTCTGGGTGTTTTTGTTTGTCAGCCAATTTCCAGGCTCTTGTTTCTTTACCTGAGGGGTTTAAAGTCTCCCTCACTAACGACGCTGCTCGCATGCCTCTCAAACAGCCCCATTGTCTCCTTGTCTTTCCTCTTAGCTCACGGTCTCCATCTTCCCAGCAGGTCGGATTCCAGACCTCAGCCGTGCGGCTGATTTGTGACAAAATCCTCAACATTCTGCATGCTCTTTGATCTTAGCAATTCCACTCAGCGTTCTTGCTTTATATTGCCATGTCAAATATTTAGGCCTGAACGTGACCACTGGAGCATCAGTAATGAGATGAAAATTGGGAACGCAGACATTTGCTGAATAAATGATAAACATAGATGAAATGGAATATTATGCAGTCCTTTCAAATGATGTAAAAGATTAATGGCACCTTAACATCCCTAATGTATTATTCAGCAGTGATAAAAAGAGAGTTATAGATAGTATCATCCCATTTTATTAAAAATATGTACATATGATATTTTCCCCAAAGACTATTAGTATATACATCAAAATGTAAACAATGGTTGTCTCTGAATGATAAGATTAGAGGCAATTTTTTATCTTTGTAATATTTATTTTTTTACTTATCTATTTTGTGAATTCTACTTTTTGCTTGTCTGTATTCTTTCATATAAACACATGCATACAGTAGAATTTAAATTTTAGTTTAAAAATAAACTGTCCTCTTATTACAGTATAATTGGCCATGCTCCAAGACGGACTGAATTAAAGAAGGAATCAGAGAAGTGGCACAGAGTTTGAAGGTCAGCCACAAGAAGGGTTTGGGCCTGATGGCTGAGAGGAAGCACCGTCGGGAAGGAGGGAAGGGCGGGGAAGAGGGTGAGTGAAAGGTCTGTGTCATGCAGCTCCACAAAGGAGGCTGGGCGGAGAGCCGGCCAGCCCTTGGGCCTGAAAAGGCTTTCTCACCAGGCGGGGAGATGTGTCCTTGTGCAGTGACCCAAAGAAAGAAGTGTCTTCCCAGTCCCGTGTGAGGAATGGGGGCAGCATTTCCTAGGGAAGCACTGGAAAAGGATACTAAAGAGTCCTGTAAGGCAGGAGTTTCCATGTGTTTGTGACAGTTTGTGACTTTGAAACTAGAACAGAACCAGTGTTAAGAGCCCAATTTCTGAAGGGACAAGAGGTCTGGACAACAGGAAATTTGGACCGTTGCCAGGAAATTAGTCTAGGGATAAACAAAATCATCCAGGAGAAATCCACTTGAACTGAGTTACACCCCTCTTTTGAGATTGTGGAAGTCAGTGTCCTGACCAATCTGTACCCATGGCAGACCTGGGACCAGATGGTCTGCCAGGTACTACAGGTGGGCAGAACAATGGACCTCACTGATCTTTTGAACATTATGAGAGGTTTGGAAGAGTTTGTAAAAAAAAATTATACTGATAACATTACTAGGAAACTTGGATTACGAGGAAGTTTAAGAGAGAGTTGTAATTATTTTTACCAAAAAATAATTTACCAAAATGATATTTAAAAAGGAGAAAGACCGTAGATAATACTAGGTAACCCCTAGCAGGTTGACGTAAGAGAGTAAAAATGATCTTTTGAATCATAATAGAAAAAAAGAAAGTCCAGAGATTTAATTTAATAAAGATAGGTAAATTATCTGGGGAAATTGGAAAAGCACCAGAATAAAAGTCAAAATATGACAGTGACAGGAAAAGGATTTTTAAAATAAAGAAGTAAAATCTTCACTCACTGGAACCTAACCCATTCCTAAATTAACCAGAGAGTGCTTACATTTAAGGAAAAACAGAACAGTTAGCCCTAGGAGGGAATACTTGGCAAGCTGAACTACCAGTCTGATCTGGTATGACTATTCTCACTAGTTTATTTGTGTTTAAAAACTTTGAAGGTCTTGAAAGGCAGCTCTGTTGCCCAGACCCACAGTCTAGAATGACAGCCCTGAGTGTTGCTAGGTTCCCAGTCATCAAAGAAATGATGCATCCTTCATGCTTTGGATAATCCTCTTACAATTGTGGGAACAGCCAATGTTATACTTTAGGAAGAACTTTCAGCCATGGGAGTAGATCAAAGAGGTTTTCTATAATTGTTTTTCTTTCAGCATAAAGCTTCTTTTGACAAGAAAATTATGTAAACCAGAACATACTCCATCCATTAATTTATTCTTGTTTTCAATCACTCGACAAATGGTTATTGAACAGGTATTCTGCACCAGGGACAGTGCTAGTTGTTAAGGATAAAGAAGAAAAAACAGTTCTCGCCCTCAGGAAGATCTCAGTCTAACCCAAGATACTTGCTGATTGGCCGCTTTTGTGAAATGCACCACCGACATTAAATAGGCTAGAGTCAAATGGAGCTGATCTCATCAATTGCCCCAAGTGAATATTTTCATTTCTTGTGCAATGTCATTGAGGTACCATTAATATGAATTAATTTCCCAATGACAGTGTGCTGGCTATCTTCTGTTTGCTCCTCCATGTCCACGCTCCATCCTTTCCCATCCTACTCTGCCCTGGGAGCTGGCCTGTGGGCCCTCCTGCTTTCGGTCAAGGTCAGCCAGTGAGAGGTGTGGCAGGAGATGAATGAATGAGGAGGAGGTAAGGTTAGGTGTTTGTTTCTCCAGCTCCCATCTTTCTACAAAGACCAATAGGAAATCCCCTCCAGACACTGCCCTTCCTGCCTGAGGGTAGAATGGCTCCCACTACTGGTAGCCTGTGGTACTGCACTACTCCTCTTGGTTTCCTAAATCCTGCCCACACCCTTCCTTGTAAACAGTTCTTTCATTAAGCTCCCTCTGAAAGTGACCTAGATTCAGGGTGCCATCTGTTTCATTCCTTTCCGACACAGGGGGGAAAGGGCTTCTTCATTAAAGGGGAAAACAAGATATCTATTCCAGATTATTTCTGGGGACAGTATTAACGGAATACTTTGAGGGAGTCTTCATTCAAATAATCCTTTGATCATAATTGTTCTTTTTCTGATATGTAAATCAGTAGCACCTTATGAGAGGTTAGTGGATCATAGATCTTAAAACCTTTCTTTTTCTCTCACCACCTAAGAAGCTGTCAACACACTAACTCCACAGCATCACCAAGTTTTTAGCCTGTGCAACCCCTCGACCCAGAGCTGGGAACTGTGGTCTTCACCCTCAGGTTCAACCTGGTAGGAGTCCCCAGCAGATCCTGACCTCGAGTATCAGCACTGGGCATCAAAGCTTGTTGGTTTCTAGTCCGAGTCTGTGACCTTGTGCTCCCTCCTTACTCTAGCACCTCTCTGTCCACTCTCTCTGGGCCTTGAAGTCCTCCTTTCACCAATACCCCTCCCAGGAATCCCATAGCCCATGGCGCACAGTGACTGGACCCGGCTCTCTGCTGACCAACCACCAGGGATAACTGCCAGTGGGTCTGGTTTCTGAGTAGGGCCCGGTGTGGACTTCCAGACCCGCCTTCATGATGAACCACACCCACTCTCTGCGTAAAGAAAGAAGGCACTTCTGTAAATGCCGACTCTTCCTCAGTGGCTGCTCTGTGCTAGGCACTGTTCTGGGTCCTGGGGAGACTGGTTTCACGTTGCATTTAGCAGTAGGAATCAACAAATGAATTCTACTTTTGGTAGCTACAGGAAGTGGGGTAAGTTACGTATGGAAGCCTTAGCTTTAGTCTGGTTTCTTCCCTTCTCCCTTGTACGTACATCTATCACATCCCGGCTTGTTTTCTTTTAAAGATAGCTTGCTTTCCCTTAATAGATAAGTAAAACAATTGTATTTTTAAATGATTGTATCCAAGGTTCTGATCCTACTATAATTCCAGAACTAGTGTTTACTTTCAGAGACCGCGGGGCTATAATCACCAAGATTCTGCTGTCAAACTCTCACGATGTCGACTGCAAATATATTCAGTATTTTGCCCACTTCTACATAATGAGGCTATTTCTGTCTTTCCACTAACTATTCAAACTAGCCCTGCTTTGCTGAGATGGATTTAACAAATTCTTTTGAATAAAATAACCCCTATAACAGCTTTACTAACAGGTTGCTGTCCATTTAACAGATTTTAAAGTTTTATTTAATAAAGCTGTTTGGGAAAGTTTTTATGTGCCATTTGAGTGTATTTTTTTTGTTGTTTCTTAATTCTGTAACTGATGATTTGGCTTTTATCACCATTTATTTTAAGTTTTAAGGTAAAGACAAGTGGTGAGTAAAGAGGTTTTCCAGCTATTGGTTCACAAGCTGGGGACGGCAGCAGTGCCAGGTCTTCAGTCTGCTGAGTTCACGAGGCTACGGAAAACATTAACCAGGCTTCCCTGCAACCCCTAGGATGAACATAATTGCTCTGTGAATGGGAGACTGGCCTGAGAGGGAACATGTCAAGAGCATCTACTCTGAAGCTAGAAGAGCCAGAAACAGGAAACACGGCTCCTGACTCATGTTCCGTTACTTTAATCGTTCAACACACCTCAGTTTAAGCTAAAGAGATATAATGGTACATTTGACATATGCCTTCACATCAAGATTAGATAGGAGCGCTGAAAGTCTAACATTGAACCTTTCTTACCTTCTGCTGAGAATGTCACTCAGAAAATCTCTTCTCCCAGCTCCTCTCTTCTGACTGATTACGAAATTGAAAGCCATTCTTACTGCAGCCCGATGGTCTTCCCAAGTGAACACGGCTTTACGAAACACCTGTGTGTAAATAAAACAGTAACAATTCAAGTTGTATTCTAAATACACCACAGGGATCTCGCCATTGAAAAAGGAACACCGAAAGAAGTGCTTTTGTGGGCAGATCACCTCTTTTGCAATGTAAACTATAAAAACACAGATAAAGTATCCAATGGACCTAAGTTTAGATTTTTACATATTGGGCTTCATTAAAGCAGAACATATCTGTAAGTGAAAATATTTTAAGCCTCAGACCTTTGCCCATCATAATGGTTTTTAAAAATCTCATTACAATAAAGCCCATTAGTTTGAATAATTAAATACAAAAAAATGCTTTCTGTAGGCATTGAAATTTCTGATTTTAATGGGGAAAAAATGCAACCAAATGCCTTGTTTTTAAGCTTCCATTTCAATC
Source organism: Tonatia bakeri (assembly GCA_004024845.1). Taxonomy (NCBI): domain Eukaryota; kingdom Metazoa; phylum Chordata; class Mammalia; order Chiroptera; family Phyllostomidae; genus Tonatia; species Tonatia bakeri. The sequence goes on along the minus strand of PVIA01002231.1, from coordinate 208,705 downwards.
TTGGTTTAAAATGGCAAAGAGTAGAATGACTGGCATGAGGCAGCAAGGCACTGAAGAGTGGGAAAGCGACTGAGCAAACAGAGCCAGCACCTCAGTTTGAGACGATAGAGGCAGGTACAGAGGCTTGGGATCTCAGAGCTCCATCACTTGGAGAACAGTACCAGCTACGCGGTCAACACGTGTCATCTGATTTCCATCGTTACCACTATGCAGGCATTATCATCCTCAGTTCTACAAAGAAGTTGAAGCCTGGAAACGTGTCTGTTGTCACCCATGTTCTAAGCGGAGGACAGAATGCAAGCTCACATCTCTGCATCTCAAATAAGGGCCCTTTAACCTCTCTGCCTGCTATTAAGGTGCAACTGAAATGGTCAATAATTGTACAGTTTTGACGCACAAAAATGGAATTTCATGTGCTTTAGCTAAAACCTCTCTACCACACAGCAATGAAACGAGGAAAAGGCAGCGAGGAGCCCCAGGGACCTGAGTGTGTTTTGTAGGCCAGAAGGAGCCCAGATCAACACTGATTCTCACCTCTGCTCCCGCTGGCTTCATGCCCCTCCCACCACGCTTGGTTATACTTTGTCCATCCCCCTTTTATTCAAGAATCTTTCAAGGGTAACTTCTGCACTCCAGTCCTGTGCAAAGTGCTAGAGATACCAACCTCAGTATGTGATTGTCCTTGACCTTGAGAGTCTGCAGCCTTAGTCTTCAGGGAACAAACAAAAGCATATAAATTTCACGAGCAGAAAATCACTTCAGGGGTGGATTCAGCTGTTTTTCAATGTGTAGGAATGGCCATGCTGACTTAACACATGCTGACTTAACCCTTGAAGAGAAAGTCGGGGGAGGGCAGCTGGACCACCCTGCCTCTTCTTTAGAACCTCCTGATCCTTCACCCTGGTGGTGAACAAGTACCAGGTGACACATGGAGGAAAGAAATAGAAAGACTAGAACATAAAACAGAACGTCTATTGCTCATTCCTCACCTCATTGTCACTCTTAAAAACCCACCATTTTACGGCTCAAGTGAAGCCACAGTTTATTTCCTGGGAGTTTGAAGCCCCACAATTGGGCTTCTACCACAAAGACCGTATTTAAAGTTTGCAAAATCCCACCAAATGAAATAATTTGGGAGAAGCTGAAAGTCAATGAGATTCAGCATATACACGCACATACTCACGTGTTCCCTCAGGACAGTTTACTGGAGCGAGTTAATAGTTCATGTAGCTTTAAAGCAAACTTACTAGCAAACTAACCAACTCACTCAGTTACTTCTGTTAGAGCATTGCCTCACAGAACAGTGGTGGTGTGTCCCTGCCCAGTGCGTGAGAGCTCACGCATGCCTCACAGCCCTGAAATGTTTTTCTTCAGGACACGGTCTTTTCAGATGTTGTAGAGCAGACATTACATTTAGTCAGTTGTTGTGTTTCACTCAGAGCAGAGAATAAACTCACCTTGAACGTTCTGGGGGATGTTTTGCTTCGTGGAGACAAATCCTTCACTTATGGCCAACCCTTAGTCCTCATAAACAAACTCTCATTTGCCCTGAACATTGAGGTGGCATGTCATGGAGTTGGTAATCATTAACGATAACTAATGGCTGGTAGTTATTGATGACATTTGTGAGAGCAGGATTAAAATAATAATTATAATAATGTGAGGTGTCATGAACAAACAGTAATTGCAATAATGATCGCTATTATAATAATGAGAGAGAAAATGACTTTAGGTTATTAAATCAATAAGGATAACAGAAGCCTGCATGCATATATACACAAGGTGAGCAAAAGTAGGTTTACAGTGGTGGGCACGCAAAACACAGAGTTTAATCTTATATAATTGTTTGTTAATTTATTGTATTATTTTCTATGCAAACAACTGCAAACCTCCTTTTGTCCCACCCTGTATCTGGATGGTTGTGGAAAGTTGCCACATAAGAATAGTAGTCACTCTCGATTGAAGACTTACTATGTGCCAGGCACTGTACCCAAGACATAACACACACTGTCTCCTTTAATTCACTGTGGCTCTGTGAATAGATATTATTGCTAGTGGGATCTCATTTTTGTGCCAAGAAAACAGAGGGTTTAGAGCAGGGGTGTCAAACTCATTTTCACGGGGGGGCTGCATCAGCCTTGCAGTTGCCTTCAAAGGGCCAAATGTAATTAACAGTTAAGGAACAGTTACATTTATACAGTCCTAAAATTATTTTGGCCCTTTGAAGGCAACCGTGAGGCTGATGAGGACTCTGGTGAAAATGAGTTTGACACCTCTGGTTTACAGCAGTTACCCAATTTGATAATGGTACCTTAACAGCTTAACAGCTGGTAAGTGGAATAAAGGAAATCTCAGTCTGGCCTAGCTGACACTGACGTCTATGCACTTCTCCAGTGTTCTACGGTTCCTGAAAATCAACAGCTCTATCTGTTATCTAGGGCAACCCTGACATCTGCAGAACTGCCAGGTCCCCCAAGGACGTGAGTCTGACTGATAAGTCACGCCAGACCCAAGAGTCCCAGCTGCCATGTGGACCTGTCTGCAGAACAGTGAGGCTGGCCCCTCAGCGACCAGCCTTCAGACCCGCCCAGCAGAGACACAGAATTTCTGTAAAGAGGAAGGACTGGGCTTACTCCCCTAGGCTGAGGATAAAGCCTCATAAAAATGTGCCTCCTTGGATTTTTTTTTTAACAGAGTTGTGACCTAAGCCACCTCTTGACTCTCTCTTTACGGGCAAGTGACAAATTCACCACGATGCTCGAAAAAGGCTGTGTGTTTGTACACACCCGTGTTGCCTTAAGAATGGGAGTGAGGCTGTAACTTCATCATAAATATATCCATTAAAGACCAACATTCTGAGTCCTCTGGTGATTTGTTTTACTAGTGGCTCTCCCAGCTTCTGTATTTGAAGGATGACAGTTATTATTTTTCCTGATTTGACAATAGGATAATCGGATTGTTGTTTAATGTCTTCTCTAACCCAGAGTTACTTATATATCAACCAAGGTTATCTGTGTTGCAGTGAATTATAACAAAATCACAACACTTTCTCGAAGCCTGTGTCGAGCATGATTTAGTCCCCATGGGCTCCTCAGGCCGAGGATCTCTCCTGGAGCTCAGAGTCATCACTAGGAGAACCACTTGTCACTGTGCAGGAGAAATATGGCCGTGGAAGCACTGGACAGGGGCCTTCGGATCCATGGGCCCTTGCACCGCACCTTGAAAAATGACACATGGGAACGAATAAGAGTTCCAAATGGTCGAACATTCACTTTAATGCGGATAAAAGATAACCCTTTTTACTAAAAGCATAATAGTGCCCCCGTCCCCCTCATGAAAATATGAGTACATTCCGTAGCAAATGGGCCTAAGCAGGAGTGACAGACGCTTCGGGGCCACCCCTGTTCCTGGTTGCGCAGCCAGCCGGTTGGGCGCAGTCCCACGTTGCAGGGGGAGGCGGAGTTCCTCTCTTTAGAATGTATTTCCATACCAAGGCACGAAGAACAATCAAAGCGCCTTTTGTCTGGAAGCTCTGGTGAGCCACAAAAAGCGGGGAGTTCTCTGGGATGAGGATACACTACTCGGCAGAGTGAATTAACCCAGGGAACCCCCGGGAGAACCTCCCTCCCTCCCCTGAGCAAAGTCGCGCACAGCTCTCGGGAAGCACAAGCACAGCTTCTCAGCGGCTGCGCGATGCTCAAGTAAACTCTGAACTGTAGACCAGTGCGCGCTGGGTGCAAATACACAGCTTACACACAAAATTAAACAGTCAGGAAAGACACTGAGTGATCAACATTATGTAATTTGCAATTTTCCCACCTCTTCGCATCCTGGGTTACATTTGTAAGTTAATATTTCATGAGTGCTGTTTCGGTCAGCTCCGCTAACTTGTGGAAGTCAAACATGCCTGTGTAGAACCCCGTGGAGACGCCAGCTCTCAGCAACGCGCAGAAACGACTCCAGCTGCGGACCTTCTGCTTTTGCCGCGAGAAGGTGTGGCTGCATGTGACGATAAGAGCTCCTTGCCGATCCGCAGTGTTTTCTGGCTGAGCAGCACACTTTGTCATTTGCTCTTCACTGTCATTTCTGAGGTCTGAAGGGCAGGGATTATGTTTATGGTAAGAGTAATGTTTTTTTTTTTTTAAAAGCGAACAGTGTCATAAAAACATTAAAGCTCAATTATACCAGAGTGCCCCCTGTCCACGGGGCAGAAATACATGAGGTGCTTAATTGATAAAATGATAAACCGCATTTGGATAAAGTACTCATTAACTAGTTTCCCACCTCTAATGACTTCAGGGATGTTACTCTTCCTTCTCTTACTCGTCTTCAGTGGGAACATTTTCATCAAAACCGGGTATTCGGTGCTGAAGAGTTCTCCCGACACTGCTACTCACTCACCAAATAGAGTCGTAATCCTTAGTATGTAACTGCAAAATCCTTTACACAATAACCAGTCGCTTCCCTGAAGAGGATTGTGATTTCAGATGGAGAATAAGCTGCTAAAGGAAATTAACTCTTGAGAAATGAAAGTCCTGTTTCTGTGCGCTTGGAGGCAGGAAAAGAAAAATCCAGAGGCTAACGCACAAATGCCAAAGCATCCTTTATTCTGTCTATAGAATGTGAGGACCAGACAGGTTACTCCAGGCTCACAGGGAGGAAGGAACTGTGGTGGGGGGGACTCTGGAATTGTTCAGCAATCTTGCCCGAGAAGCCACAGCACTTTAAGACCTAAATTCCCTATCTGAAACGATACCCGAACCATTTCATTTACTTTCCCCTTTAGACTTGTCATACACAAGCTGTATCCTAAAAGATTTTCTGCCTTTTGCACTTGAAGAAGGGGGCAAAATCTCACAGATAAAAGGAAACTGGCACATTTCATTTAATTGGGAAAAAGAGGAAACTGATACATGTTCTGGAAGCGGTCTGTCCATTCCCATGATCAGCCTGCCTGCTTTCAAGGTCAAATTAGCAGTGATCGTGGGAGCAAATCCACAAGAACATAAACATGCCCATCAAGTCCGGTGAGTCGTCCATCTCATCCTGTGCTTTGTCTTCCTGGGGGCATCCATCAACAGAGGGTGGGTGGCTGTGTGGAGGTGAAAGAGCTTGGTGACCAGGGTCACAGCTCTGAGTCCCAGCAACACTGATGGAGAAGCTTGAGCAACTCGCATCAGCTCCCCGAGGCTACCCTTTCTCTTCTGGACCATGAAGCATGAGAGAATGAATACCAGCGACTTCCGCCTAAGGGGTTGTTTTAAGAGCCATATTATACCATGGATGTGGATGTACTTTGTAAACAGTATCATTAACATCCTTGCACAAAATGAGGTACCCAGGTATCTGGAGGAGGGGAGATGGGAAAGGGGCTCCCCAGTGCACCCCATGCGAGCTCCATGGGCTTCCAGCTGCACAGCCATCAATATGTGTGGTTCGAGTCCTTTACATCCATTCTTTCATTTGAGGTAAACATCCTGCATGGCTCTTCAGGAGCAGAGCCTGAGACAGAGATTCTTGCATAAATGATTATTGAGGGAGCACTCTCAGGAGGCAACCCGTGAGGGAGCGGGGTCACAGCATGAAGCAGGAGCAGAAGGGAAGGCCAGACGCAGTCATACGTCATGGGCTCTGGAGAGTGACAGCGAGCGTCAGGGAGGGGCTGGCCTTCTGTAACCTGTAGCAGTCAGTTCTTGACTGTGGGCTGTGCACACCCCTTCCTGCTGCACAGAGTAGGGTGGGATGGGGGCATCATAATCTTCCAGGCATTTCCAAGTGATGTGGCTCTGCTGGCAGAGGGCAGATCCTCCAAAGGGGCAGCTCTGAGCCAAAGGCAGCTGACCTTCGCAGCAGGTGAGGAACGTGTGTAGTGGCCCAGGGTGGGTGACCGCTAGCATTTGTCAGACAGGGAAACTCAGGTTCAGATGGGGAAGGAATGTGTTGGCCTCAGCGCCTTCACTGCTGCCTAGAACTTTCCTCCCTCTTCACTCGCCAACTCTTATTGATCATGTGAATTTCAAGTATCAGTCCTTTGAAAAAATATCCTTCCCAACCCAGATTAATCTGATCCTTTCAGACACTCTCACAGCACCATGTGCCTGTTCTGGGAGGCACTTACCAAAATTATAATGTAAATAATGATTCTGCAATCGTTTACTTGATGTCTGTCTTCCCCACTAGACCGTAAACTTTCTGACAGTGGGGGCCGTGCGTGTCTCATTTGCTACTAGAACCTGTTGTGTAGCTCAGGCCTGGCACATAGTAGGTGTTCAGTAAATAGTTATTGAATGAATACTAAAACAGCTAGTACGGGAGTTTAAAACTAGGTCTCTCTACCTCAGAAACACATTCTTTTCCCACACTGCATTCAACCATGCAAAATCCTTGTTTGTTTATGTTTAATGTCTGTACAAATCTTTGAAAATCCAGTCTCGGAAGTCAGTCTCCTGCTATATTGACATGCACATTTATGCCGCACCTCCTGCCAACAACGAACCTGCTGGAGAAAGCAGTACTTTGGTTCTCTGTCTTTACACTAGCTCTTCCAGCTTTCAGGGTGTGCTCCTTTGTATGGACTTGCAAGTGTCAGGGGGCCAGGCCTGTCCCTCTGTCCTCTTCATAACAGCAACCCTTTGATGGAATCGTGCCCAGCCTTGGTGCTTCAGGCTGAGGAGTTCCAACCATTTTAGCTTCTCCTCCTACCAAAATCACATTACCTTGATCATCTTAGTTCTCCTTCTCTGGATATTTTCCAGCTCTTTGTAGCTTTCTGGAGGAGACATCCAACTGGAATGGGGCTCCTGACCCCTCCCTGACTCTCAGGTTCACACTGCTCAGAGGATGGCACGTGTTTCGGACCTGTGCTCTCTCCTCCAGTCCCCCGCCCTGCTCTCCGCCCACCCAAGGGAGCTCAACGGTGACATTCCCACCTCACCCTTGCCATCCTCTTCCCTTCCAAGGCAGGGAAAATTGGCGCCTGCCGTGGAAGCCCTCAGCCTTGACTCTGCCCTCTCAGCTTTTCTAGAACTGCTCTCCTTTCAAAATCCCGTCCTCTCCCTTATAATGAGAGCAGAGGCCAACAATAAGAAAACAGTGGAGCCCACACTTTCACTCCAGATGCAAGCTTTCCATCAGCCTCATTCAAGGATTAAAAAACCCCATAATGTAGTAAGGCCTGTCAAAAGGCTAACCAAAATGTTTTAAAATTATTTAAAAGAATGTCATCATGTTAGCCAACTATTTGAAAACACTGTCATTTTCATCTTTATCTTCTTTATTTTTAATGTCAATTTTTATGTATAGTTTGCAATGCACCAAACAAACAGAGAAGCATTATTGTACATAATTTAATGATAAGTAAAAATAAATAGTGACAATAAACTTTTTGCTGACATGGATGCATGATGATAAGTGTTTGAAGATTGGTGGTATAAGGAGGACACTGGAACCTGCCTGGCTGCCGCCCTGGCCCAGTGCTCCGTCTCCCTGTTCTAACGCCACTCTGAACTCAGTGCATTCAAATGGAACACTTCCTTCCCCACACCCAGAGCAATCGCTTTTGGTGGCCCATTTCCCCTCACTGATGCCTGCAGAGTCCCAAGTCCAAGTTCCAAGAGAGCCTGGACTTCTCCTTCTTCCAGACCATTCCCCCACTAATACCCACTAATTCTTCAGGCTTCTTCCTCCTCGTCTCTCTCCATTCTCTTCCTGTCCCCTGCCACTCCTCTCCCCCAGCCTCTCGTCACATCCTCTCCTCAATTATGATAGTTTCCTGACCACGTCCCTCCCCTCCAAACTCCCTGCTCCTGTCCTGCATGCACTCTGCTACCGCCTTGGCCTTTCCGGACCGCGAGTCTCATTCTGTCCCTCCCCCAGCCCTAACTCAAAAGCACAATGGCAAGTCCCTCATTATCCTTAATTTGGAGGTTCTTGCCCATATTGAAGAATACTTGCAAAACCTTCTCATCTGGCCCCACCCTTTCATTGATTTACTTAGTCAAAAAATATTGACTGAGCATTTCCTTTAATCCAGGCACTGTGTGGATGAGTAGATGCATGTCAGTGAGCGAGAAAAATAACGACAATGTGTTAGGTGCCTATGATGTGATAGGCACTGTGCTGGTGAACAAGGTGATCCCTCTCACAAGGGCTTTCAAGGCTACGTCCTACTTCCTACCAAATTATGTATCTGACTTCCTCCCACTTAAATCCTTCAGCCAGTATCTTTCTACAAACATGGGAGATTCATTTCCTAGTTCTCGTCAGGCTCCAGCATCCCCTCCTCTCTCCACCTCCACCCTCTACCACATCTGTCCATGGTTTAACACACTACCGCTCATTTCCCACGACCTGCTAACCCCTGTTCATGTCTCCCCCGCAAAGCCCTGGACCAGTCACTTGGACTCCATTGTGCACAGTCCCATTCTATTACTTGAGTGTGCGCACATTAGGGCCCTCCCACCTGGCCTGCAAGCCTCTGGGCTTTGGTTGCTGTGGCTGTTTGCTCCACACACTGCATTGCCACCGAAGATGTGCCTCACATGTTACTCAGTTACACAGAGATTGATGCCGTGGTCTTGTGAGGGCAGGAGAGTACAGAAGTCTTTCTTCCCAATGTATTTTTCATATTCTCTATAATGCGGCTATATTACTTTTATAATGAAAAAACTGCAACTAAAAAACAAATAAAATACTTCTTCAATTCAATTTAATTGAAATCCAGAAATAATTGTTCTCATTAGGTAGCTAGACCTTGGCAGTACTGGGGCTAATTTAGACCAGATTGGAAAAAAATCGAAAGTGGTTATTAGCATACACCAGTTCCTCCGAGTGTAAATGGCTCCTTCTCCACGACAGGTGGATTTTCTGGGGCGCAGCTAATTTCGTCCCAGATCTGGATTTCCTAGAACACCCTCCAGGGTCAGGCGAGGAGTGGCTGTCAGAAATGACTAATATCAGAACTTGCTTACAGACTGTTAAGCCTATAAAAACATATATTCATATAGGCTTTCAGAAGTTGCCAAATGGATCTTGAAGGCTTTTTGCTTATAATAGTAGATCGGGAAAAATGAAAAAAATCCAAATTACTTGCAATACTGGGAGTAGGTGTAATGCTGTTTTTTTTTTCCCTATTGCCATGAAAACAGGCACGATTTGCATAAGATGATGGATATCCTTGGTTTAACTGGGCAAAGTTTTAAAATAACAGAAGGGGTGGGGGCGAGGTAGGCGGACCTCCTATAAAATTAACAACCAGCCTGAATCCTGCAGCTGAGCCCAGCAGGGTTTAGGGTGCCCAGAAATAAACAGGATTCCTGCACGGCAAATGTACATTCTCCTTCAACCACCGATTCCTTTCACCTCCTGCCTCTCCTAGTGACTGACTGAGCAGTGAGTTCCATTGCTCTGATCACTGATGTCATATCTTCTCTCTCTCCCACTTAACTCTCCCTGGTCCGTGAAGGGCAGGGTAGATATCTGGCTCTGTTGAAATCTACTGGACTCCTTCAGCGGACCATGTATTTGGAGTATAAAACAGCTGGGGCCTCTCCCCACTGTGGTTTTGCTGAAAACACATTTTGCCCCACTTTTCTGGTAATGAAAGCCCAGAGCACCCCACTGTCTTTGGCTGTCGATAATAAATAGGATGGGCTGACAAGCTTACAGGACCGAAGTACGGGCTGTGTATCTGCTCAGATGTTCTCTGCTTTAAGCCATACCTGGGGGGCGTTAAGCATTGGGCATTGAAAACTTCTGGATCCTATTAATACAGAACAAGCACCCCGGATGCACTGTTTCTCAGAAGAGGTACGACCGTCGTATTTGTGAGAGCAGGTGTCCGAGATGATAAATGTTCCTTCTGTTCTCGTTCCCATCTCTTCCTCCTCCCACAGAAGGGACAATGTTAGGCATGCTCCAATGCACAGCATTGTAAACACCTCCTGCAGCCAGTCCCAACTGCCAAATGAACTATGGTCACGACAAGATAATATGGGGAAGCTGGATGTCCAAGGCCTGCAGATCGCAGCGTTTTCCTCAGTGCTGTCTGGGCTAGAGGGCTTCCAGCGAGCAGGGAGGCCTCAGAGCGTGAATGTGGTTCAAGATAAACAAGGCAAGCTGCCAGTGGCCTCCCCTTTCCCCAGCATGGTTACATAAGCACCTCACCACTTTCTCAAAAGTTAGAAACCCTATTGATTTAGTGCTCACCATGCCTCTGTGTGATTTATGACCCAGAAGATGTCTGACAGCTTTCAGACTGCTTTGTGAGGTTCCAGGCCAAAAACACAATGGAGAAAGATAGAAACACCTTCTCCTTGCTTGCAGATAAGCCTCTAACAATCTCCTCCCTGTTTCCACATTCACCTCTGCCTTGCTCATGGCCTCCTTTACATAAATCACGAGAGACGTGCAACTTCAAATTTGACCACTTTCCCTGCAAATGTTTATCTTTTTGGAACTGAAATGACATGACAACTGCCTTGTTTTGTTTCTTTATGGTGGCTTCAACTCTTTCCATCCTTCTGGTTGAGATATTTAAGCTTTTGATGTACTCGTTTCACCCAACATTTTTGGACGTCTGTTTTATGCCAGCACCATAATATACTTATGAAACTAACAAGGGTGAATGCGTGAAAGCTTACCATCCTTCCTTCAAAGCGCTGGCAGTATCGTAAGTGTGTAGCAGAAATGGACAGTTGTCCAACAGACTCCATGTGACCCTTTCAGAGTGAAGGGTGTCATTGGGAGGTAGCTGCACACCCAGGGGCGGCCTCTCTTAACTTCCTTGCACCTCGGTGGAGTCGTGTGACTATTTCTAGTTCTAAATGTGAAAAGTGTTGGGTGTTTTCCAGCTCTGGCCCATAAACACCCCTCCTCACCATGCACGTGCCTGTGTTCCCTCTTTGTAGTCTCTTCCTCTCCTGGCTGGGCAGTGTAAAGATGAGTTTCAGGGCAACCCAGGAGATCAGGCATTGAAAGTGGCAATGCCTTCATCATCCCGAGCCCTTGAATGACTGTCGGGAAAAGGGATCGACACCTGCTCGCTTATTCACCTGCCCTGTACGATTATTACATCAACAAGAAATATATTTTCATGATATTTGAGTCCGTATACATTTCCTAGCTCTATGAGTTGTAGCGGCTAACTTACCCTAACTAACATAAGAGAAGAAATAAATGTCTTCAATTAGCAATAATACAACATTGTGAACAGAAGGGGAATGTGGAGAGGCATGAAAGAGGCCAGGTTCAAAGCTGGGACGATTCTGCAGTGAGAACCCTGCACCAGGAGCAGGGGCTTCATGTTAGAGGAGCACATTGAGCAAAAGCATCAAAATGGGGCAAAGGAATCCTTCTCCTAAGTCCAAAATTGTGTTTCCCAATGTGTTAGTAGATATTAGAAGTCAAATAAGTTGGAGTAACCGGGTTAAATTAAGATTTACACATTTCTCCCTCTCAGAAGTTCTCAGAGATTTCAATATTCCTCTACATATTATATAAAAGCTGCTTACAATCTCCTAATAACTGCCTGTTCTAATCAGAATAAAAACCCAAGTCTCTCCCAGAGCCTATGAGATGCCCCATGACCCATCTCTGCTTCCTCTCTGGCCATACCTCCTGCCATGACCCATGAGAGTTCAGGCAACAAATGACGCATTCATCGCGGTTTCCCCGGCACGCAGGAGACCATTTCTAAAAGCATTTCCTAAACATACTTGATCAAGGAACTCTAATTTGAAGAGTATCTAGGGAGCAAGTAGTATTCCGTAGAATACATTTTAGAAAATGCTGATTTACAGAAAGTCTTAAATCTTTCCCTGCAATTTCATATGGATTCAGAGATACATGCAAATACAGAAGAGACTTGTAGTTCGTCTTGTAACACTCTGGGGGTAAAGGAGTGTCCTTGGCTGCTCCACAGAAGATGCTGGAAGCAACCTGGCAAACAGATTCATAAAGCGGAGGGAAAACAGAGGCCTAGACGCTCCATGACTTCATTGCTTCTCTCCTCAGCTGCCAAGATATTGATGATGAGTGTTTTTACCAGGTCAAAGAATCCCCTTTGGGCTTAGTGGCCAACTGTCAATAGCATTAAGGTGATTTAATCTCTAGTAATTCATCAAAGATCTGACCTACCATTTCGTTTCAATGCAGTTATTATTGGTGGCTGTGCTTTGCTAAGGGAGGGTATGTTCCCTTACAAAGGGTAAACCCTCCCTTTCCTCTTCTCCTTCACACAGCTTCCTCCATCATGCCACACTACATCAGCCCCCCTTCCACATGTGTCCTCCGGCAGGGAGTTTGGCATTTTCTGAGAACTCAAGTGAGTTGTGTCGTCGTCATTATCTCCACGGAGCACGTGACTGCTCACCTCCTCGGAGGCTCTGCATGCTACACAACTCTGCATGGCAACTCCTTGCCAGGCAGGCTTCTTAAGGTCAGAGAAATGAGGGAACAAAGCAGTTAATCATGTGCAACTCCCATCTGTTAATAAACAGTGTAAATGGGACAGAATTCATCATCTGCTTTTGGAGACACAGAGGTTAAGTGCTTCGTCCCACACTACAAATCAAGACACTGAGCCCAGAATGGAATCAGGAGAATTGACGGGGCTCTTTTCAAGTCACTGGTACCCTCTCTGTCCACAGAGTTTGAGTTGATTTCCTCCACGGTGGAAATCAGTAACTGCAGTTAAAGGAAAACTCAAAGCAGCCAGAGCAGTTGATGGATGCTTGAGGTAACACTATGCGAGTCCAAGTAGAAATGTTCAGCTAACAGATTCCAATCTTCTCCACATTGAAAGGCAAGCTTGATTTCCTAAATTTCATCCCCTCCAGACTATAAAAGAAACGAGTGCCATGGAAAGAAAGGGTTTCAAAATTCTCCAAACATATCGACTCATTTACTCCTCATTTCCAGGCTTGTTAAATGAGACAAGATGCCATCTCATCACATCAGAAAGTAGTCTGGGCAACATCTACAGAAAAATACTTCCTGAACATTACTCTTGGTTTTTTTTTTTTTTTTAAGATTTTATTTATTTATTTTTAGAGAGGGGAGAAAGGAGAGAGCAAGAGAAGCATCAATGTGTGGTTGCCTCTCAAACGCCCCCTACTGGGGACCTGGCCTGCAACCCAGGCATGTGCCTTGACTGGGAATTGAACCAGCAACCCTTTGGTTTGTAGGCTGGTTCACTGAGTCTCACCAACTAGGACACATTATACTTTATGTGATTTTTTCTTAAAGTGTCAAGGGGCAGCCCTGGCCAGTGTGGCTCAATTGGCTGGAGCATCGTCCCATAACCAAAAGGTTGCAGGTTTGATTCCCTGTCAAGGCACATATCTAGGTGTCAGGTTCAACTCCCCAACTCGGTGCAGACAATCCCTGGTCCCAAAGCACATGGGAGGCAACCAATTGATGTTTCTCTCTTACATCGATGTTTCTCTCTCACATTGAGGTTTCTCTCTCTCTTTTCCTCTCTCTCTAAAAGCAATGAAAAAATGTCTTCAGGTGAGGATTTAAAAAAAAGTGTCAAGAGGCAGAGAGAAATATAACGGAGTGTATTAGTTGACAGCCGACTCCCTTTCTCACCCCAGCTTTTACCCTGTGACTGCCATACTGTGTGGTTTAGGGACTTTCCTGAGAGATATCATCTGGGCCGATGGGCCACACATGCAGGAACCTCAGGTCTCTGAGATCAGAACGATACTGACCTAGTTTTTCCAGGCTTTAGAGTTCAAGCATCTAACTTGGAACCAATGTCTCCTTGGATTTCTTTTACTTGATAAGGTTCCTTCTTTCCTAGGTCACTAGGGAAGTCAAGGCATCTGTTAAAGGCATGGGTCTAGGAAGCTGAGGACAAGGCTTGCTCCTCTGATGGCACGCTAGCTTCCCTCTGTATCATGAGCCCAGAGCGCACCATCCTGCAGTCCCGTTATCTCAGAGACGATGAAGTGAGTGAGTGTGGGTGAATCCAAAGAAAGCAACTTTCCTCCAAAGGCTGCTTGTTCTTTAACACTGAGTTCAAATCCTGTAGGGTAGTTGGAAAGACACGCCATGAGCTAACCTGGGGTCAATATTTCCAGCTTCATTATTTGTCACTCTGTCATAGAAATGGTGCCTTGGGCCCCAGCTTTGCTGAGGTGCTTGCTCTTGCCAGAATGTTCCATGCACTTCCCTTCCTCTCTGACCTTTACACATGATGTTTGTGGTTGCTGGGAATTCCTTAAGGAAGTGCAACCATTATTTCCTCTGGGAGGCATGTGCCAGGCAGAGTTAAGGGCTTCTACCTTCATCACCCCTCGTACCTCCAAATCTACTTCCTGGTAGTATATCCTATTTTATGGAATTTCTGTGTTCACATGTTTATCCTCTAACAAATTGGGAGCTCCTGGAGGGAAATTTGGCTTGGTACAATACAGGTTCTCAGCAAATATTGGCTAAATAGAGGATTTAATTATTAGAAACATAACCTTAAGTGCTTTTCCTGAACACAGTGGGGTGGAAGGCTCATCGGACCTGTGTAATTTTACCCATTGGCCTTAGATGTTCATGCTGTGGATCCCTCAACTGTTAAGTCTGAACGTCTGCTAATGACTCTCTGGAATGACATAGACATAGTCTTATAAATGTAATAGAAAAAAACTTAAAAATTCCTGTGGTTTCCTTATATTTGTACACAGTGTACCACATTAGTAAAATGTGTATCATATCAGTGAGTTCCTTTTCGTTTCTTCCCATCAATGCAAAGTCCTGGGCAAAGAATTCACCAGCAAAAGAATGGTAAAGTAATATGATGCTACTACGTTTGATTTTTTTTTTAAAGCTGCAAGTATGGAGGAAAGAATGTTTCTAGATGTGTTATGGCATGATTTATAATCCTCTGAGTCCTAAGAAGCAAATTAAACTCGGGCAGATGGTTCTCTGAAGCCCTGTAATGCAGTTTGTCTGTAGCTATAGTTACAGGTTTTGAGTCAGAAACATCTTAGCGAGTTGCTGTTGAATTGTAGAGCTTCTCCAAGTTGCGAAAAGGCTTCTCCACCCAGAAGCATTGGCTGAAAGAGGATGTGTGACTTGGAGGCAGCTAACCCCTCTATCTCATTTCCAGGCAAGTACTTTCCCAGCTGCCTGGAACTACTCTTCCCAGGTAGCTCTTATCTCAAGTAACTAACCACATAAGCAGCCTTGGTCCCCTTTGATGGATGAGGCTTGATGTGGTGTAACTGAGCCCCTTGAATGTTTAAGTTCCATGAGGAGATAGTTTTTGTAGGTTTTGTTTACCGAAGTACCCCAGGTCCTGGAATGGCGTTGGCACACAACAGGCATTCAATTACTGTTTGCTAAATGAGTAAATGCATAAAAGGTTCTGACAGTCTGACGTCCTAGGGTGCTCCTTTGTGTTCCGCAAGCACTGAGGAGTTCTTGTCAGGAGGGACAGACAGGCTCATCGAACTCCTAAATTCTAAAGAGTGTGGGTCTCCCCCTGTTTCCCCACCCATTGTTCAGCCTGGTTCTTGCCCAGATTCGCATTCAAACGTCTTTCCCTTTCTAGCCATCCATTCTTTTTAGCCCCCTGAGAAAACGGTTTGTTTCTCTATGGCTGGAGATAGTTGCTGTTTGCTTTGCCTACTCATCGAACTCCCATATTTCACAACGCATGCCTCTTGATAGGTTGCAATGCGAAGTCCTGGTTCTTCTTCCAAGTCTCAACTCCCTGTGTGCTAACAGCCATCCCTGCCCACGGAGCCCTGAGAAAAGAAGTTTTGAGAGAAATTAGGAGCCCATAGATTTTAGGCCCTGCAGCAAATGAGGTCATCTGAGAGAATGATGGCTGTGTCTATGATTGGAGACAAGCTATATATATCTTTATATCCACTGGTATATTTCTCTGATTCAGCCCTCCTTGCTGGGAACATGAAATCCCAAACCCCAGAAGATTCGAATGTGCTTTTCAGACAAGACCCTTTAGAGATTACCAGGGGTCGTTTTAATCAAAATGAAAGACATCTCTTATTATGACGGCTTTGCTGACAAATAATTAAGATGAATTACTAGCATGTACGTGTCCCAGCTGCCTTATTGGTGTCCATTTGGAGGAAGCTCATAGTTCACACCTCAGCTCTTGATAAGCAATTTATAACCTAACTTACCATCCTAACTACCTGAGAAGATTTTAATCCTAAACCTGTCACCACCCATTATTTTCAATGGGGTCCTCACATTTCCACATTAAAAGAGTTTGTAAGTAAAAGTTAAAAAGGCCTAGGGAGAGTGATTTATGTTGCAGTGTATGAAACAGTTGACATGCTTTCCCTGGCCAGAGGCAGCCCAGAGCTCTCTGCAGACGGAAGGAAGGACATTATCTCAGAAAGACGAATGGCTCGTGCCTTTGGGCGGGTGGCTGACATGTGGTCCCGGGCCTGAGACCGAGGTGCCGAGCAGAGCTGATGAACGTTGGGAACAAAGCTCAGCCCTCCCCTACCTCAACATTCCTTCCTGGCGTGGGTCTGTGTCACTTCTCAGATACTCGGCAGTTATGAAAGTAGTGTAAGCATTTGTCTTTATAAAATGTTGATGACTCAGAAATTATCCTCGATTCACTAAAGTCAATAGAGAGATGTCAGAAAACAGTTCTGTTTGCTACTGATGAATATGGATGGGTGAGTCAGAGGAGGCAGGAGGGAAATTTATGCAATGCATCCCACCTCCTCCTCCCTCCACACAAATAAAAAGCAGTATGGATGCTGCTTCCGTCAACCCCGATCTCCTTCCCCAATGCATGGATGAACATACTTTCTGAGAAGCTATCTGTTTTGCAAAAGCATGCTCCACTCCCACCCCAGTTGCACTACTTTGCCAGCGCTGCCCTAACAAAACACCACAGACTGGGAGTCATACACAGTAGGAATGAATTGTCTCACAGTTTTAGAGACTGGAAGTCCAAGATCAAAGTGTTAGCAGGTTTGGCTTCACCTGAGGCCTCTCTCCTTGAGCTGCCTTCTCCCTGTGTGCCCACCCAGTCTTCGCTCTATGCTCACACAACCCTGGGGTTTCTCTGGGTCCAAATTTCCTTTTCCTACAAGGACGCCAGTCAGATTGAATTAAGGCCCACACCAACAGTCTCATTTTAACTTAATCACTTCTTGAAAGGCCCTATCTCCAAATACGGTCACATTCTGAAGTCCTGGGGAGTTAGGGGTTCACCATGTGAATCTTGAGGGGGACACAATTCACCCCATAACACCCAATGGGAAAGGCACTCCAAGCTAAAAGTACCTTCGGAGGAAGCATATCAAGGTTTCTCTACGTCTTGACATGGTCAAGATAACCCCATTTTGAAAAATAGAGGACAACCTGTCTTGCGGAAGGAAAGAGAAATGCCATGTTAAGGAAGCTATGAAAGCCCATGCAGACGACGGCTCAGCACCACAAACTCCTCCTGAAGACATGAATTGTGTTTCCTCCCTTTGGGGCATCCTTGAGCACGTCCGTTTCCATTGTTTTTCTTTTCTCAAGAAGAAAGGGGCTTGCCCTTTCTCGTTTCATTCGAGTATATCATTAGGGCAACATCCTCTCTTTGCCACAACTGCATTCCATTTTTGGAACCCAACTTTCTAAATGGGAACAGAAGCTAATTTAGCGTGCTCTGTCCGAGGCTGGTATGGTAGGTATGTCTCCATCCACAATTTCAAGTTATAATAAGCGAGGGCAAAGGGAGCCGCTCCCAAGATAAGCAGGCCATAATATTTCCACGGTCACCATGATCACAGGCTACGATAAGAGGCCAGCGTGCTATTTTTACTCCCTACTTTTTACTCCCGGTGTTAAATACGAGGAGAACAAGCGAAAAACAAACTGCCTCAGCCCCTGCCGCAGAATACAAAACGCCTGACCTCGCTCCCGTGTAGGGGCTGACAGTGGTGTCGTTCAGGATGACATGGATACTATTGAGGTGATTTGGCGCCGAGGAGATGCCTCTTAATTGTGTGTGCAGCCCAGAGCAGAAAGCATGCCCGTTCGAGGTACTTGTTGTATCATTTTTAAATCAAGGCCATCTTTTTCTCAGTGGTAAACGTGAAATGTTTTTAAAGGCCAGACTTAGCATAAAAATCTATTGGTTGCCATGGATACCACTTACCACACAGGACTGCGCTCTGTGTTCAACTGTGTGATTTTCTCTATTCAAAGGTTCAGCATTGTCAAAAAAAAATTACTTTTACTGTTGTTTATCTCAAAGTTCATTATGGGGAAGGTAATAAATAAGATATTCACGTACAGAGGGGAGCCACGTGGGGAGTCACTTGGGCACTATGCCTTAAAATTCTGTATTTTACAATAATTGTAGTCAAATTGGCTATTGTTAGGAAATAAAATACATTTTGATCTTTTTTGTGTATATGAATATAAAGTAAAGCAGGTACTTGGAAGTCGACTCCCAACAAAATTACATGGTAATAAGGCTTTCCACACCTACACAGCACTTAGTAACACAGCTCTGTAAGAGAGAGATTTAGCTCTGATAGGCTTGAAACTTCTCGGCTTTCCCCTTCATGAGAGAAAAATGTGGGTTCAGGACCTCGTGCTCACTGAATTATTCATGCCATCTTTCCATCACAGATCTTTAGGGCTGAAATAGTTAGGCTGCTATTATGAAGTGAGTGAGTGCACAGGTCCAGCGACTCCCACACAGCCCGGCCGCCCACACGCAGGCTTGAATATTTGCAGCTAACATCTATTTCCAAGCCCCACCTCTTCTTCCGTCCCCGCCTCCAGTCCCCAAGGAAAAGTAGGAAGTAAAAAACAAAACAAAACCATGAAGAACTGACAGAAGTAGCAAGAGGGAGTTTCATACACTACTGGAGGGTATTCAGAGATGATTTGGTGTCAGTAAGTTCCCACTGGCTGAAGCATGTAGTAATTTTTGCTATAACTCCCAACTAATCAAGGCATGCTCTGAACATTGACTTGTCACCTACTTCAGATGCCCTCCTGTTACCTCTCTAGCACTTTTTAGACTCCGTGATTCATGCTATTTGCATGACAATGAGGTAAAGGGGAGACCTGAATGAAGATGTCTGTTGTTGAATGTGCTTGTTGGTATTGGGTGTGTGTAATAATCACCTGGAGGGAGATGGAATTCTCCATTTGGGCTCAATGGCCAAGCCCTACAGTGATGCCCGCTAATATGCAAATTCCAATTTGTCACCAAAATTACCTGTAGCCGGTGGAGTTGTGGGAGCGGCAGAATGATAGTCAAATCCCTGCTTGGGCATAACCTACTTGCAAGATGCACTGGAAATTAATTTACATGTTGCAAACATAAAAACAAAGCAAAATAAAAGTGAGAATGCCCAAGGAAAGCACAGTAGCATTGATCATCTCCTCATGGCACACTTGCACTTGTGGGAAGGTGGCTGGGTCCATCCGAGCTGGAGTTTCAGTGAGACACACACCAAAGAAACTGAGAAGATGGAGCCCTGCAAACCAGGGGTTTCACTGGCTGGAAATCAGAAGGGGTGGCTGTGGAGGACAGCTTGCTGAGGCCAGAGTTGTAATGTATTTTATTCATCAAGGTATCCTAGTGCCTAGGACATTGTCTGGCACACAGCACATGCACAAAAAATCTTAGTTACTGAGTTAAGCTGTAGGCGGTTACTAAGAGGTAACTATATTCATTGAATCTTTCTTGCAAATGATGAACACTAACTCTGGTTAGCTTAAGCAGAGAAGTCCTTACAGCCATGACATAGGGAAAGGTGAAAGGTGAAAAACCAGGCTAGGAATTAAGGTAGCTCAGGAGTCTAGGCTGAAGAAATCAACTGTGTCTCTTCAGGATGCTGTCACTGGGATGAATCAGTTCCAACCACTTGCAGTCTCTTTGCCATTCGCTCAAGATTCAAATTTTGGGGGAGAGTCTTTGAGGGAGAATGTCCTTAGCTTATGTACTAGGGTATGGCTAGAACACATGGGGCCTGGCTAGAAACTACAAGTCCCAGTCTCCCTTGCAGCGAAGTATAATCAGGTGACCAAGTATGAACCAGTGAAATGTAACTCCAAGTTCTAAGTAGCCACTTACAGAGTTGGCACTCCCCCATGCTTCCTTTACTTTCTGCTGGGGAGAAAAGGCAAAGACTGGGGATAACCTTGGAAACCTCTCCTGGAGGGTGACAGTGCTGCCGTACTAGCCTAGGTCCCTGGGTGACTGTGTAGAGCAGAGCCTGTCTACTGGTTGTGTATTGTTATATGAGAGAGAGATAACCTATTTTGTTTGAGACAATACACTTTGGAGTCTTTTTTGTTATGGCTGCTGAAGTCTTCACTTTAATACTGGGTGTGGGAAGAGAAACACCACCCCCTCCAAAGCAATCCGTGCAGTCACTTTGAATCTGAAGTAGGAGAAATGGACTCTTGGAAGCAAAAACAATGAATGCTCATTACAATATCTGTTATTATTGGCAATATGATCATCACGCACAAGCTACATTCAGTATTCACAGCTCCTGCTTCTAGACTCATTTTCTGATTTGAAATTCCTAGCCCAGAAGTGCCTCTTTCTTTGCCCCTCAAACACATGATTTGGCCCATGTGTCCTGCTCTTCTCAACTTACTGAAATGCCAATCATAGAATTCTTTGTTCAAGGGGCTGATGAATTAAATCAAAATCCACTATAAAATGAAAAGACCTGAAGTTTCGTGCCTGCCATCTTGTCTCTGTAGCTGCCACCACTTGAGACACAGACTAATCTCTAACACTGATTAGCACACACCCAGGCTCAAGAAGCACCGTTTTGTACTAACAACCCCTAAGGAGAAGCTGTCACCAGCGAAGTAAACAGCTCATTAGTCTGGGCAGCAGAGGCACAGACTCCTAATTTGTATTTTTATTTTGTGATTTATTTTCAATCAATCAACAAGTACTTATCGATTGCTTACTATGGACCCATCACTGCTTGCATTTTGAGTAGAGCAATGTATTGTTTTCCACATGAGTATTATTGTTAGTGTTTAATAAAAAAGTTACAGGATTTTTTCCTGGTTAAAATGCATGCATACACTTAGGTATTTTAACTCTTGCTGCATCGTTAAGGGTTACTTTCCCATTTCATGCTGAAAGTCAAAAGGAAAATGAGATTTATTTGAAATAATTCTATTCCAGAGTAAACATTTGCTGAAATGTGCTTACTTCATTGGTGAGGCCTTTATGTTTTTCCTCTCTCTTCAGTTACTTGTGTCCAATTCCCGGGCTGATCTCTTGCCCCCATCGTGACATTCCATAGATTTGAGACCTTTCCACATGAACTGCACAGCTTGTTTAACCCATTCAGAATTCTCTTCAAATGAGTGAGCTGGCACCACTGACCGACCTTGCTGTTCACTCCCATCTTACTCAGTCTGCAAATCTTTAGATATTGTCTTTCAAACTTTGCCCGAGAGCCTAGTTCTGACTAGCTCACTCTGATCATCAGTGTCTGTATACAAATCTTCTAGACTGCTCACCCAAGTTAACCCTTAGATTCCTCCTTAGTCATTGGCTTGCTCTCCCCATGGGAGCTAGCTTGCTCCCTCCACCCCTCCCCCACAGGAAAAAAGAAAAAGAGAAATCCCCCCAGCGCTTCAGCCTTCCAGCAGAGAGGTACACTTCTGATCAGAGGAGGAGAGGCAGCCCTTTGGTGCAGGGAAAACCTTTGAACAGACTTCCCTTATGTAGAGATGGCTGGAGCTTATACTAGGGAGGAGGTTGGATCAAAAACAAATTATATTGTTTTGTGTGTGTGTGCATTATAAAGGGGTGGGAGTGTGGTGGGAGGGGAGTCTGAAACTAGAAGAGAACTCAGGGTAGAAAGCCTAAATTGGGCTTTCCTGCAATGGAACTGTTTCGTTTCTCTCTGCCCAACATGGTGACCACTAGCCACAGGTGCTACTGAACACTAAATTCTACTCAATTTTTATTTATTTAAATCTAAATAGCCACACAGGTGGCCAGTGACTACCCTATTGGACAGCACAGGTTTGCAAGGAGAAGCCTTCAGCAAAGTTCAAGTGGAAGTCTTAGGAAAATAGTGAGAAATCACCTGTGGTGAGGATGGCCGAAGGCCTTTGGTTTCCTACCCTGTGTCAGGACAGTCCCTCTGCAGAGTTGAGGAAGGAACAGGAGGGCCATGCATTTAAAGGGCCTAGGAGGAGGAAGACAGAAGGTTGGTGCAGCCCATGAGCAGATGAGTGAGGAGACTCAGGCAGACATGTCTTCCCCCATCTGGCACCCAGATTTACGTCCTTTCTCCTGGTCCCCCACACTTGTGAGGCACCTGTGACCCCTGGCAGGTCTGGGGCCAGGAAGGGCTGGGAGCGGAGCCAGCTGGCTCAGGAGCCCACAGCACTCAAGCAGCAATGACCAGATAGGGAGAACAGAGGTGGAGCTGGGTCTGCTTTCTGTGCGCAGCCCTCAGACCCCTGCTCCCAGCCCACCCGGTGCGGTCTGGGCAGAAGAGACAGTGGGGGAATGCACAACTGCAGAGTAACACTAGCTGCGCCAGCAGTCTGTTCCTCTCCTTTAGCTCCTGTCCTGAGTGGCTACCGGATGCGAGATTCTGTGGGTTCCCTTTCTGCCCTGGCTGGCTGTCAACAAGGCCCACGGTAACATGAACTCTCACATCGCGAGCTGCCCCTGGTTTCAAAGGCACAGTGCACCAAAGAGGGGCCACTTGGAGGTGGAGAGGGGCTGTCAGAAAGGAAATTTACCTGCAAGTACAGATGAAGCAACATCTCCAAACCTTCACAACCTTTTGTGGGGAAAGGGTAAGCAACCCCAAGCTGGGAGCAGTAGAAGCAGCTGGAGCCTGGTGAACCCAGAAACAAAGACTTAGGCATGTTATTTGTACTTGCAGTGGTTACTATTCCAAAAATGGAAATCTTTGCTCTAAGGGTAAGATTGGAAGATGGAGGAGAGAGAACTTTCCTTTCCACTTTATACCTCTTTGTTTAGTTAGGACATGAAGAATTTTTTCAAGAAGTCTGGCCTTCTTTAGGTTACTGTTGACATTGAGGAGAGGCCACAGGACACAGGACAGCTCGTGCTGGAAGGCCCTTTGGATGGGACTGGATGGCTGGAAGTCTAAGATGGCGTTTCTTGGGGGTCCGTGTTTAATGGGGGGTGATGTGCCAATGGTTGAATGAAACTTGGATCCCAGTGTGAAGAGGGCAGAGTTGGGGCCTGAGCTCTGCCCAGAGAACATAAGGGTCTTATTTAGGGGCATTCTCTGGACAAGATCTCACCGTGCCCCCAAATAGGGTATAAGAAGAGGTACAAGAGGAGGATCTGAGGTTGTCCCCAAAAGGTCCTATGAACCTGAGCATCCAAAAGGGTGGGAAATAAAAAACAGGACAGAGAGAGTTAGAAGTGGCCGCAGTCGGGACTGAGAACATCTGGTTTCAGGTTAACATGGTGAAGGGAGGCGTTAGGCATGAGTCATGGGGCCAGTTCTTGTCCTAGTAATGGAGCCTGTGGGACAAAAGTAGCACACTGCGCTGCCACAGCTGGACATCGGCAGGGGTGGAGGGGAGAGGAGGGCCTGCTGGACACCCACGGGGCAACAGTTGCCCCCCAGAGCCTACTTTGGGGACAGAAACACTAACCCCCTGAGTGGTGGAGGCTGAACATTACTTGGCAGAGGTTAGGAGGCTCTCTCTTCAGAGGCTGCTGAGCTTTGCCATCATCCTAGAAAGTCCTCTCCTCAAGTAGTCTGCTGAATGTCCCCTCCTCCTCCTCTTCTTTCCTCCTGTTACATCCTGAATTAAAATAATTTAGAGGAAATGAGCAGAATCATTTAATACCCACAGACTGAGCTGGCAGCTACAGTGGTGGTCCGATAAAGTTGGAGGCCAGTGTGAACATCCACTGATAAGGGACCTGAGGACCGGACTGAGAGTAGCACAGAACACCTTCCAGGTGTTGCCAGCGGCAGGGCAATCATGACGTAGACCCTCCTGCCCCTTAGCAGGTCAAGGCCAAGGACAAGGGCTGGTCCCAAAGTGCTTGCATAGCTTCAGTTTCTCCTGGACCCCACTGCTGACAAAAAGAGGGCTCAGCTCTCCCCGGCTGCCAATTCCAGCTCTCTCCCGAACACTTACATTGGTTTACTTATTTTAATTGAAAAAAAAATACGCTACTGATGATTGGAACTCTCTTAGCCAATACTCAATGGAATGGAAGTCCACTGTGAGTTTTTAAAGGCTTGTGCCTCAGACTGACTCTCACACTTGGCTTGAGGCAGGGAGCTCCCAGTGCTTTGGGGAGGGCTAGTTAATGAAGTCAATGTCAGTTTATTCCTTCTGCCTTTTGTGGAAAATTCACCCCATAGCTCTGCCTGAGTCAAAAGGGTTCTGAAGTGCCTATGATTTCTTGCTTAAGAAAAAAGAACAGCCTTTTGCATACTTCTGAGAGCAAGCAACATGACTCTCCACCACATCCTGGAAAATTCCAAGATACACAACGCGTAAAATGAATAGAGGTCCCAGCACGCAAGCCGTGACAAAGAGGTGCGCGGCATTCCACAGCCAGTCACCTGCCTGTGAAGTGACATAAAAGCCCAGTTAGTTCTGTGTAACAGCTGTATTTTTCTTGTCTACAAACTCCAGTGTATGAAAGTAGCACGCAACAAGGAAACACCGCATCTGCCAATAGTGGAAAATGTTACAGAGTGCTGAGGAATTGGTGAATGAGAGAGGGCTGCAGAGGTAGCTTTGGGAGTTCACATCTTGGCTTAAGATTTCGGACACAGGCGTGTTGATCTGAACTTAGCAGTCCCAATGAGGTAAGAACACAGTTGGCATGTATGTGGCTGGGGCATGTGGGGGATTTGGGGGACAGGGCAGAGAGTGTGAGGGTCTGTGGAAGCCAGAATTGCAGCATGAGGAGAGAGAGAGGGAATAGAACTGATGCCCCACCAAGTGTCAGGACCATCTCAGGTTCTCCCCGCCTCTGGCCAACTTCCACCACATCCTGAGTTCTGCTCAGAGGGCCTTAAAGGGCCAGAGCAGAGACACATAAGGAAGAAGCTTCTGCTTCTGGATCAAGGTGTCCCCAAGAAGCCTTTTAATTGGTCTTTCACTTGTGGTTCTCATACCTTCTAGATCTCAGTTATGTGGGGAGGGGGGACACGGGCATGGAGTCTCACAGCCGTCTATGAGGTGGGCCATGGGTGGTATCATTATGTCCAGCTCTATAGATGGATGTTAGGGCTTAAGAGGTTTAAGCGCCCGAGTGTATGCAGCTGGCACAGAATCAGCAGAACTAAATTCAAACAGGCCTTTTGAAGTCAGTCTTTATTAGCTGTGCTGCCTCTTCTGGGTGTGCTGGCTGTTCTCTATCAACCTGCTCTTCTGCCCCTACTTCTCTTTGGACCTCAATGTGTCCACCTGGCCCCCGACTGCCTGCTTGCCTCAGTCTCGGGAGCCACACACGCACTCCTCCCATTTCTGCTTGCGAGGCTGGCTTCGGAGAGCTCTCCGGTGGTCACTAGTTTCCTAGGTCTCCAAACTCCCAACAAGCTCTCTGCCTGCTTTCCAACCCCAACTTCAGCCGGCTCCAGGCCTAACGGCCTCAGAGTTTTGCTCTGTCCCTGTGCTTCACCG
This sequence comes from Tonatia bakeri, assembly GCA_004024845.1. Taxonomy (NCBI): domain Eukaryota; kingdom Metazoa; phylum Chordata; class Mammalia; order Chiroptera; family Phyllostomidae; genus Tonatia; species Tonatia bakeri. The sequence continues at coordinate 183,076 of PVIA01002231.1, read as the reverse complement.
GTCATGTTTGGTAGCGGACTGCCCTTGATGCTGGGCCATGTGTGAGGGGAGCTGGGCCAGACAGCTGGTCATTAGCCAGTGATGGCTCCACTGAGATGCTGAGCCAGATGGGAGAGGCCACAACAGTGCTGGGAAATGAAGCCAAAGGTGCACCAAGCACAGGTCCTGTGGGAAAGAGTGGGAAAGGGGCACCAGAACCTGTGCAGAGGTCGGTAGTGTGGAAGCCAAGGGGAGATGCTGGGCAAGGACAGCTAAAACCAGGGCAGTTCGGGAGTTAATTCTATGAGCACTGGGCATCTGCCCATGCCGTGTTCCTTGAAAGCACAGCTAAGCCTATTTTACTAGTGTTTTAACCACATTACCTTGGGTGAGATATGGTGAGGCCAGACGCAGATCAAGAAGGAGAAGCTGGAAAGAGTTTCTAGTTTGCTAGCCTCACAGTTCCCCGGAAGAACATGGCGCACCAGGTGGGACCTCTCCGGGAAGCACCCGGGCAGCCACAGACGGAGAGAGACAGTAGATCTGTGGCAAGAGCCTGTATTGTGTTTCTGGAGGGAGGGACATGTGAGGCAGGGTAAGAAGACTTAGGATTGGTTAGTTTGAAGAATTTCCCCAGGATCTGGGACTCGGGCCCAGGGGAGATTGGGGCAAGCATATAGTGGCCTGGAGTGTGAGAGCCCTACTGAGTAGATGGTGGGGGTGTAGAATTAATTGGCTACTCAAGAAGGAGAACTCACCAGCCTCTAGCCAGGGCCTCAGCATTTATATAACCCATATTATAACCGGGTTGGGATGGACAAACTCTCATGAGAGATTTTGTTTTTAATAATTATAAAAGTAGTATACAGAGGTTGCAAACTTCAACAATACACTGAAAAGTGATTTTTAAAGTGACTCTCCAAGATCACAGGGAGATAAATTTAATGTATAAATATGTAGATAACTTTAATACATAAATATGTATTTTCCCAGAACTTTGGCTATGCCCATGGGAAATGTGTGTCCGTGAACACACACACATACATTTTCACATATACACATTGTTTTGTAATTTATAATAAAGATTAAAATATCTTTATTTTTTATAAAGGATCACACTATGGCATAAATTTCTTCTTTTTAAGTGTAGTAATGTAACAGACATTTGTCCATGTCAGTACACACAGAGACATCATTCTTTTTAATGGCTGCATAGTACTCCACAGTATAGATCAACCATTATGTACCAGGAATCACTTTACTATTAATTTATATTTATGTTTCTATCAGACTTTTCCTATTACATTGACTCGGTCAACACTGTGCACACTCACATAACTTCTCTGGGGAACAAACTCATAAAGTGAAATTTCTGGATCAAAAATAATATGCATTTAAGAGACACAGACAACAGTATATGATTGGCAGAGAGAAAGGGGGTGAGGGATGTAGAGGAGGGTAAAGGGGGACAAATGGTGATGAAGGGAGACTTGACTTTGGGTGGTGAGCACACAATACAACATACAGATGATGCATTATAGAATTATACACTTGAAACCTGTATAATTTTAGTAGCCAATGCCACCCCAATAGATTCAATAAAAATGTTTAATTATATGTATTTTAAATTTAATTAGGAACTGTCCAATTTATCTCCGAAAATATTATACCAGTTTACATTCCCACCATAGCCTAAGACTAGAGATTAGACATTATTGATCTTCATTTTTCCAATCTAATTGGTAAGAAATTTGTCTCTTTGTTCTAGTGTATATATACCTGATAACTGGGGAAGTTTGTTCTGAAATATCTGTTAGCTGTTTGAATGTCCTCATCTATAAATGAAGTCTTTAGGTCTTTCCCCAGCTGATAAGCTTTTTCATAGAGTAAAATATTGACTTTTTGTTATGTTGATTATAAATAATATTATGAGTATTGTTTGCTTTTGATTTTGTTTACCATGTTTTTCTGTGTAAGATCCTTTCTGTTTTATATAATAAAGTGTGTCCATATTTTCTTTTATGGTCTCTGGGTTTTCTATCTTGCTTGGGAAGGCTTTCCCATTGGGGGCAGACCTTTACTGTAATAGCGCCGGGCGGCAGTCATTGCGCTGATATTAGCCTGAGGAGGAGCTACTTCTGCTTTCCCAGAAGTCTCCTGGTGGCTAGGGGGCGGGCAGGCACGCCAAAAGCTCAAGTCACTCATTAAGTAGTGCTCAGCTTCTCATGTGCCAATACCTCTTTGAGATGCTGATAAAAGCTGTAGACCCCACACAATTTTAACTATTATTGCAGAGGCTTTACAGGCTACATGGAGCCATTCTATCATGGATCCCTGTTTATGCTTCCTCAGGTTAAAGGCACTCCTCTACAGAATTTATAATTATCCAATCCAGGTAAATGTTTGAAATGGTTTCTGCCATCGAATGACTTGTCCTGATTGTCTCCTCCTCTGAGATCTCACCTGGGAAGCTCTTTATGCAACCCCCTTGTCCACCCTGGGGATTCATGACATTCTCATGGTCCCAAATTTATGGGTAAATATCACCCCAGTTCAGGACCAGTGTCCCAACCCCTCCCCACAAAAGCAGTCCCCTCCACGGCACCCACGTGTTCCCTCAGATCACTCTGCCCTCCCTCAAACTGAGTTCAGACCCATGGAGATGACAGCTGAGGCTTTTACACACGCACTCTGAGGTGGCTGAGGAGGAGGAAGATTTTCACCGAGGGATGCCAGGGGCTGCGAGAGAGTCATCCAGGAGATCAGAATCTACCCATCTTCAGAGAGCCCATAATGAAGGGCAACGCATTAAGCAGCAGGCTCTTATAAGGGCTCTAGAGGAAAGAAGGCAGGAACTTGGAGGTTCAAGGCCTCTTCTGAGAAAACCAACTGATTGTCATTGAGGGAAAAGTTTCAAGGACCTCTCCAGAATGTTGGGCCTTCCCAAGTGCCAGGGAGGAGAGGAAATCCATTATAGGGACCTCAACTCCCTGCACATCCAGGAACTTCAGAATAGACACGAGCATCCTTGCAGTTATATCTCTCTGTGATAGAAAACTTCTGAGAAAATCTAAATACTTTCACAGGAACTCACAAGGGCTGCTCTCAGCTTGAGAAATGTCAGCTTTATATGGTGCTGATTGCTTTCCACGGGGCTCTGGTCACAAAAGTCAGCTTAGCGCATAGAAATCAGCACACTCAGCACTTAACTTTAGAAATATCACCTACCACCACCACCACTCCCGCCCCCACCCCCTACATGGAGAATTAAAATCCCATCTGAAGCGGGCCCCTGCCCTTCGGGAATCTGTGTCTCCTGGGCTTCCCTTCCCACCTCAGATTTCCTTTGGGTGTCTGCATGCAACAAACAAAATGTCTGTGTGGCAGCTTGTGCCTCTGAACATAACTACTGTTGATCATAATCTTCCCAGAGCAATGATTAGCCAAGATGCAACTCTTAGAGAAACATGGAGAATAAGCGACCCAACCCAGAAGGCAGGTCAATCCAATTTTAGCCCTAGGCTTTCTTTCTCCCCAAGGCTGTATTGTTTAATCTTCCATTTCTCATAAAGCATTTCAAGTGAAGAGGAGGAAGATTACTACCCACAGGGGAGAGCTGGGTGGAGTGAAGAAGGGCTGCTGGAGCTCCAGGTATAAACAGGTGCCTGCTGGTGAGACAGCATTCTCTAATCTGAGTACTGTCCAGGTGACACATTGGACATCGTTCCTGCCTTTAAGGAACTTTCCATTTAAGAAGATTCTCTTGGCAGAAACACCTGGACAAAACAGTGGTTAAGTGCCATTCAGTGCACTATCAGTTTTCAGATAAAACGTTTGCGTCACGCCCCTAACACGCAGCAGGCCCACAGAGAACCTGCCCTATCGGGAACTCAGTCTGGAAGGACCGCGGCTTCCTCCTGCTCGAGTGTGTAATCGTGAGGTAGGTTCCTTAATCCGCATGTTCACAGTCAGTGCCTGAGGTGCTTTTTAAAAAAATCTTGAGATTTTACGCAAACACAAAAAGAGAGTCACTGAGTCCACATTCTAGAACGAGAACAATAAAGAAATATGTATTTTACTTCACGGTTTACTTATATACCACTGTGTATACCGTATCTTTCCTATGCCCTGTGATCCTATGATCTCATAGAGGTCGAAGATGGACCGCCTCCTTCCTGTTGCATTTGCAAGAAATCTTTAGCTTTAGCTCTCATTCTCTATCAACTTATCTCCTCAAAAGTTGAGCACACGATGAAACATGCTACAGATGACGTGCTATAGAATTGTACACCTTAAACCTATATAATTTTACTAAGCAATGTAACCCCAATACATTCAATTTAAAAAACCAGGCAGTCTTTCTAAGACCCCTACAAGGCGCGGTTGCCCACAGCTCCCCCCTCTCCCTCTCTCCCTTCAGCTCTGGGTCCCTATTCTCCCTCTCCCGTTGCCCCCTGCTGCTCCCTGCTGCAATCTGCATTCTCACACCTTGGAGATAAAAGGAGAATTCTACCTTTCTTTTTGGTGGAAAAAGTCATTCCTTACTTGGGGTATAAAATCAGAGTTAATTTCCTCAACTCCCCCTCCTTTTGGAGCAGAAATTAACCACCTGGTGACTCCTGTGTAACACATTTAAACACCACCCCCTCACTTTTCCCACAGCCAAAACATGCACACACCATTGCACACAGCCACAGTGCTCTGAGAGGGGTTCTTCCTTAATATTTTGCACCCAGTATGTAAGCCAAGGGGAAAACCTGGTTAAACTGGGCAGTGTGTTTAGTAATATAGATTCCTGAGCCCACCTGGACCTTGGAGTTGGAATCTTTGGGGGTAAAACCCAACAGTCCCAGATCTAGCCAACCTCTATGCTTTGCTCAACACAGGCATAAAACCCGGGGTAGTTTACAAGAGCAAAGAGTGAATGCCCTGAATATGCTGCATAATTATGCAAAGTCAGAGGAGCAGAGAGAGCCTCCCATTCTTGAAACTGGGGAACAGCTCATGCAGGAGTAGATATTTCAGACCCACCTGAATGAAGAGAGCTCACGGAGGAGTGGGGTGTCCTAGGCAGAAATGGAGCCGGGTGGGGCGGGGGTTCAGAAGCGAGAGAAGAATAAGAAGGCATTTGATCTCTGTCCTGTGAGGAATGAAGAGGCCAGATTGAACGGCTCTGGGACTCATGAGCCTTCACTCTCCAGGTACTCTCAGCCTTTGGTGATGAAGTGCTCTCATCCCCAAAGTTTCACACCCAGAGAAATCCGTGTGGAGACGCACATCCTGCCTGAGCAATGGTCTCCAAGCCCAGCCCCCTTCTTCACATTTTAATCATCCCGGAGCTTTTACATGTACCAATGCCTGGGCCCTGGAGTTGGGCCTCAGCATAGGTGTGTTTAAGGCTCCCAGGTTCTTCTGATGTGCAGTCAGAGCTGAGCTCCATTGAACTGGCCAGTTGGAACCCACCAAGCGAGAAAGTCTTATTTGTCACTGTGCCTCAACCTCCTTAGCACTTTCGAGAATGTTGCTAAGGTACTGAGGGTTTTCTGGGCCACCCCACACTCCACGTCTACCATCCCTCTCCTCTCCACGGCACGTGATTCTCTCCATCAAGTTTCTGCTGCGCTCCAGGGTGCCTCCCTCCCACTTTCTCCTTCATATTTTAGCTGTTGTGCATTGGTTCCTCTGGGCCCCTGATCTCTGCTAAGTGACAAAGACCGCTAATTGCTTAATCAGATGAACTAATTGCTGTTAACACTACCTGGCTAAAGTGTTCTCTAAGCCAGTTAAATCTTCCCTGAGGAGCAGTCCCTACAAAGGTAATTTCAGGCAGGGCCAGCAGAAAACAACAGGGCTTCTCAGACCTTCCCGTCGTATGCTTGCAGGGCTGTATCTGTGCAGAGAGCAAGGCGCAGAGCTCTGTCCTTTTTAATTGGGTGAAACTGGGCCATTACCTTGGTCTCTCCATGACTCAGGGAACAGCAACACCTTCTAGAATCATTATAAGGGCCCATTAAAGGGTGGGGCATACTGTAGGTGCTCTATAAATATTAGCTTTGCTTTCCTCCCTGTCAAAGGCCAGATCCAATTATATCTTTTAATAGCCACATCTCACTCTCCCCATACGGTGGTGACCAGATCTTCAACAAGGCCACCTCTCCTTTACCCTGCACTTGTGCGGTTCATTTTTTTAGATCTAAATATTGAATTTTACATTTTTCCCCCGTTAAATATTTTCTGGTTCTTTCCTGCCCAGCCCCTCAGTCGTTCTGGAGTTTCTGGATCCTGATTCTCTTATTGGACGTGGCACCTAGCCTTTCCGGTGTGCTGTCAGCTGAGATAGAGGGCTCTCAATGCTTCACCTGCATCACGGATGACATTCTGGAGGAGAACGGGGTGAAGACAAAGCCTTTTTAGAGCCCAAGCTCCTCCCAGGATGCTGGCAAGTCAACCAGACCTCTTTAGTTTTAATATTAGTTCCATACCAACCAAAGTATGCTGTCATTCTGTTAACATGTCCACATTTCTCCACTGTTACTTTTGAGGCAGAACTAGTTTCCTGCCCCAATGTACATTCTTTTCTCCCTCTTCAGTAACAAAACCCTATATTTAGCTGCACTGATAGCAACCTCTCCTGCAGCCAGAAATGGCCCCGTGCTTCTGGTCTGGCCAGTGAGGTGTAAATAGAATTGTTTTGTGGGATTTGAGGCAAACCCCTTAGAAGTAACGTACTCAGGTGGAAGGAGCTAGCCCTTCCTCCTTCCCAGTGCTTCAGTGTGGATGCAACGACGGAATCTCCAGCAGCCATTTTGGATTATGAGGTGGCCTTGAGGATGAAGGACAGAAGTAGTCTGGTCTTTGCTGAACACAGCAGCCCACGACTACCCCAAGATTGTCTTATAGGAGAGAGAAATAAGCTTTTATTTCATTTAAACTTCTGATGGGAATCTGGGATCTCTCCCATCTGGAAGAGTTCTGTATACCCACAGCCCTCCCAACCTTTGAAAACTAGCTCGGGAGACCATTATAAAAAGGAGAAAAACAAAAAGAAAAATTTGTCAGCATGCATTTGAGCAGACCTCCTAATGTTAGGAGCTCGAAAAGCCTTTCTTCGGAGACTTAGGCCATTTCTAACAGCTTCTTTTGAAATCACTAATTATGCTCTAAAAGAGAAGGCATCGCTGGAGTCAGAACCAGCGGCCAATTACCCACAGGAAATCACTCACTGTGTGGGCTGCCTTCTCTCTCTGTCCGCATAATTTTAAATGTAATTTCTAGAATCATGCTAAATACTTGTAAACAGAGATTGGTTTAATTGAAAGAAGGAACCATTTCAGGGGATGAAAAATGAGTGCTGTTTCTCATTGGGTCGATAACAGAGCAGTCCGTTTTGGATCAGACTTGCAGTTCTCATCTGTCTTCCCGTCCCAGCCAGAGCCCTCTGCAACTCCAATGAGAGATGCTGACTTTGGCAGAGGGAGGGGTTGCTATGGAGTAGTGGAGAGAGTATATTACAGAACCAAACCAAGGGGGACTGGAACGATAATACTCTTACGGGAAGAGACTCAGGTCCATCTTGTCCGCCGCCTTAAAGGAAAGATATCTCTCAATGCCAGAGATTCGTGAAAGGGAAAGGAAAACGTTTATTTAGTGCTATACAAACTTAAGGTAGTGACCTAATGCCTTTATCAAAATCTTAAAGTCCCTTAAAACACCCACAAACGCACACAGTCCTTCCTTCCCCCTTGCCCAGTATGGGGTACCGTATCTCAGGAAAGGAAATAGAAGTCCAGTCTCAGGCAATGTCTGGTTATTCCCAGTAATCCGTGCTTGGTTGGTAGGCCTCTCTCGGTTCTCAGCACCATCAGCTGTGTCGCCGGAATCTCTGCTAAAACCGGGTGATGGTTCCTCCTACTATTGCTGTGGGGGTCCCCACTCTGGCAAAGGTGCGTGGTCCTCTCTCCACTGCTCCAGCCATGTGGTCCCTTCTCCACCACTCCAGCCATGTGGTCCTCTCTCCCCCAGGACCACGGGAGTCCCCACTCAGCCAAATCCACGTGGTTCTCTCTTCTATGGCTGCCATGTCTGGGTTTTAAATCCCCGCGCCAATCTTCCTCTGCAGCCCTATTTCCGACTCCTCCTACACTCGGCCACACTTGCCCTCAATCTGCTGTCCTTTCCAGCTTTTTTGATCACCATCATGGGTCTGGGCAAGTGTCACCTCATGTCCTGGAACCAATCTCCTCCAAGTTCCCACGCAAGCCCTGTAACTCAGGGGACCTGCCCCCCAGTCACATCCTGGGGAGGTGTCCCTTTCCATCCCCCTGGCCCAGAGCATGGCCATAGCTATTCAGCATATTCAAGCAACCGTCCCAAGGCTATAGGTATGTTAAATGACCATGCCATGGATTAGCTGCAAAGCTGCCCTGCATGTTCTTGCTCTGTGTGCCCCTTCCCCCAACTCACACCTGTGGGGGGGGGAGGGGTAAAAAAAGTCTTAGAATCTCCTGGACACCTTGAGTTCTGGGCCCTATTTTAAATGTCCATTTGGGGTCCCCCCTCTTGGCTGTACCCTGTAACAAGTATAGAACTCATAGTCAGAATACATGAGTTCAAGTCCCGGCTCGGGCACTTACTTGGTTATCATTAACAAATTACTTAGCCTCCTTAAGTCTCAGCTTCCTCATCTCAAAAATGGGACTGATACACAGGGTGGGGAAGGTTGAGTGGGCACTACACGTGTGTAGACTCTGGAGTGCTCCTGTGGAATGTAAGCTCTGTGAGAGTCGTGGCTCAGTTTCACTCCCTGCTGCCTTTGCTGGTTCTGAACTGTTCCTGGAAGACCGTACGGGTATATATTAGCTACTATTGCCACGAAATTGTGGCACAACAAAAATTATAAAATGGCAATGGCCCGCCACCGTCAACATTTGTTTTCCACAGGTGTGCAGAGTCTAGCTCATCTGGGCTGGCTCTGCCTCTGCACTTTGGTTGGGGCAACTTAGCCGGGGCAGCTCTGCTCCACGGGTTTCTCACATGCCTCTGGGGAAGAAGTGTTAGCCTGGGCTCATACTTCTCATGGTGATGGCAGAAGCGCAAGCACTAGATCAGTTTGCCTGCGCTTTGTCTACTAACATCCCATTGGTCAATAGAGAAAGACGCATGGCTAAGCCTAGGGATGGGAATTTCACTCTGCCCACAAAACAGAAGGATGCTGCAAAGTTACATGTCAAAGGGAAGAGAGAGAGGGAGGGGAAAAGAACTGGGCCATTAATGCAATCTACCACAAGATGCAACGTACGATTTATTACGTTGAATGTAGGCATGAATGTGTTTTGAATGAATGAAGACAAATGTGAGATACCTGAGGCTCTTAAAGCAAGCCCTCACTTTGGTCATCAAGGCTTTGCTCTTCCCGAGCCCATAATCCTGTATCTAAATGGGGGTGGGGTGGACGGAGCAGCTCCTCTTGGAGTTCCCCCTTCCTCTCTAGCCTCCCCTGTTATACCCTCCCAACATCTAGCTGAAGTGTTCTTGCTTACTCTTAAAAATTTTTTTTTATCTATTTATTTTGAGAGAGGGGAAGGGAGGGAGAAAGAAAGGAAGAGAAACATCCCCATGAGAGGGAAACACCTATCAGTTGTGGTGACCTTTCATTTTGTGAGGTGATGCCCAACCAACTGAGCCACACTGGTCAGGGCTGTTCATTGTTGCTGAGATGACAATTGACCTCGAAGGTATTGCCTAAGATGTTGAGCCAATTTAAGAAGTGGAGGCACCACCAGGGTGAGAGGAACATTTCTGTCCCCTTTCATCCTCGGGGATCGTTAGATGGCTTCTTGAGTTGAAAGAAAGAAGGCACGTCATTTAAAATGATAATAACTATCAAAAGCACTAAAAACTGAAACTGCTCACGGGGGCTCCCTTTGAGGAGCTAGACTAGGGTTAGGGCAGATGAAGAAGACATTTCCTTGATATTTTAGGCCTGTGCTACTGGGAAAAAAATGTTGAAGCACGGGCATGTTATTTTTATAACATATTTTTTAAAGGTTTATAAGGATGCACTCTATGAACACCCTTTTTATATGTGAGCTTTCAAGCCCCAGGGGGATGACGCTGTAAAGGTGAGAAGACAGGAGTTGGTGTAGGAGGCGAATTCTACCCTGTGGACAGCGGCTTGCCTATCCTGCTCACGCAGCCTCCGTTTAAAAAAAGAAAGACAAAGCAATTCACCCTTCCTCATAATAATACATGGGAGAGAGCATGAATGAATTAGCATTCTTGTCTGCTCACCTAGAATAAAATGTCACTGAGTGAGTGAGAAAGCAGTTACTTCCAAGGCTGAATGAGCAAAGTATTTAGGCAGATGGGAAAGTCTTGTCGTACTACTGATTTGGGGCTTCTTTCCCTGGTTTTTCCATTTCTTCCTGCCTCCTCCAGACTTCCCGTGGGCCTGGGCTTGCATAAAGAGTGTGTTTGGGGGAGCATATCCTGGGAAGGCAGTAGCCTCTTCTTAGAATTTGCAATTTGGTTTTTAAATGTTGCCATACAGCAGGAAGACACAGTCGGAAAAGGCATATGAGGTGATTAAGTTTTGGGGGAAATGCTGTTCACAGCTCTCATCTGGGCAAGGCTCTGACAGTTCTCAAGGTTTATTTCTGCTGCAGAGCAATGCAGGTGGAAAGTGACTTGCCCAGAGTTTTACTTTGCATAATGGCTGCATAGGGTCCTTGAGGTGCTGAGTCCATCGCTGGCATCACAGCTGATCAGGAATCTGTTCATGTTCTCCTGGGGAGAGACTCAGCCCGGCCTCCTCTGAAATGATGAGAAGAGAACAGACTCCGGAACACCATTTGTTCCTAGAGTTCTTTATTTGTGACCAAGCCAAAATGTCGGTGTGTGTGGACACGCTTGTGTGTGTGTGTGTGTACTTGCGTGCACGTGCTGGGGTGGGGACGCTTGGGAGAAAATCTGGGAGCAAAATGACATTTCCAAGAAAGGCATCATCTACCCTGTGCTTCTGTCGTTCACGCCACGGAGAAGAGAGATCACCACACAAATGAAAGCGCCAGACCCTGATAAACTAAGACAAATGACCACACGCCTCAAAGTCACTCCAACCTTGAGGCCAGTAAGATGGGGTCTGAAAGTGTCAGGTGACCTTGAAATGCAAAGCTTGGCAAGAATCTTTCAGTAACACAGAGCCGCTAGTCACCTGGGCCTGGGGTGGTTTCAAGCTGGCACAAAGACCTGACCTCCCAGACTCTGTAAGGAAGTGAGAGTGCATGCTCCAACCCAGCCCAGGTTGCAGTCCCCATGGCACTCTCTCCGTCTCCCCTCCCTGCCCCCCGCCCCACCCACCGCATTTCCCTTTGCTCTCTCTGCAGAGATTTTCAGTCTATTGCAGCATCTCCCCATTAAAGTAAATAGTGCCTTCCCCAGAGCACAGCTTTGATATTTCTGCAATTGCGCCAAAGCCTGCTAATGTGTAATGCTGTAGTTTAACAGTCTATTAAAACGCAGCACTGCACATTAAAATCTCCACTGTATCACTGTGGATCCACTTAACAAAGGCGAGGTCCCCAGAAAGCACCAGGCGCTTGCTGAGAGTTGCTGCAACAGAACAGGGGAAGTCTCGGATGACAAAAATTGTAAAGGGAAAACGGAAGGGCAAAGAGGGTCCATAAACACCTCCCCTCCAGCCCCTCCCCCTCGGGGTGGTTAGCCCTTTGGCCCGTCTGAAAGGATCTGAATCTGTTGGTGCAATGGATTGCATCTGGAAATTCTCGGAGCTCAACACCAATCTCTTCAGATCAAATCTCATTACTCAGACCTTTATTTGGAAGCACTTCAGTTCCCCTTTGCTCCTCAGACAGAAACAGGGTTCAGGTAAGCTGTCCCCAGCAGGGAAGTGCATCGGGGCTCCTCCCTCCAAAACAATTACCAGCTGGAGGAATTCTTCAAACAGCTGTAAAGCCTTCCCCTCCCACTTCTCCCTCCTTGAGAAACTACAGTATATAACCACATCCAAGCCTCCGTCTGCTGCCAAGAGAATGAATCAATAGTCTAACAGAAAGGAAGCAGCGCAAACTCTGGGTGTGTGGTGTAAACACCTGTATTGCAAATAACCCGAGGAGCACCTTAGAAACCGGAGAAGCAAAGTCCTGGTCCTGAGGCCTCTGAGGGGCCCCACAGTGCCACTCCCCAAAGTGAGTGCTCAGAATTCAAGCAGCGGCTTTGCTGCAGAGTCGGGAGAAGGAAAAACGAGGATGAGAATTTGAGTGTGGGATGGCGGGAGCCCAAGGCTTGGGTAGAGAAATCAGGTAGAGAAACGCAACACAAGTGCCCAGCTGGGCTTCGGGAGCTCTGCCAGTCTCCATGCTGACACAGGTCACTGTGAGGGTTCCAGTCGGTGACCTCGGGACCTTTATCCATAAGAGGACAGTGAAGCAGATCAGAATATGGCACCCAAATATGCCTCCTTGACATAAAAATTACTTTGAGCTGAAGGCAATTTAGAAGTAATAAATGAAAAATACCTCCCCTTTTTTTTCTTATAGGCAGGAAATATATTCTTCTTTTACTGGAGACAGATTCCTATCAGCCCAGAGAAGGCACCAGAGGACTCTGCAACTCTCCAAACACACCTCATCACACTACCTCCTGTGCACCCGGTTAAGAAAAGGATGGCGGCCCAGCTCTAGGGGGACCACCCCCAGCCTGAACTGTGTGTCTTGTCAATTCTTGACAAATCCATTTATTGGTCTAAAAGGCATAAAAGCTTCCACCATAGTCACATATTCAGGACTTCATTCTCTTGTGAAGGCTCTTGTGAACAGGTACAAATTCAACAAAATGTGTTCACTTTTCTTCTGTTCATCTGTCTCTGTCAGTTTAGTTTTAGACCCAGCCAGAGACCCTGCAAAGGGGGAAGAGAATGCCTCCCCCGCAAAAAAAAAAGATTCTCTCTCGAAGTTTCCCTGCAGCTCCTCAAGTCTGTGGACTCCCAGGTAAACCTACACACAGCCATGCGAGTGTGTGTGTGGTGGGGGCTGAAAATAGGGTGGACTTTCCCCTTGGAGTTTAAATGAGATGCGTAACAGTGACAAGAACGGTGGGAAGTGGGCGGTGCATATGGCAGTGTGTAGGAGGAGAAATAAAGAACCAGGAGGACAGAATGACTTCTACCATGAGGCATGGTGTTTCCCTCTGGTTTTCTATTCAGTGCAAAGGCACCGAGAACCTGCTCAGGAGGGAGCTCTGTGTCACGGGGGCCCTTCAGTGGGCCAGCGGCTTTCCCGGGCGTTCATTGTCTCAGTGAGTCCTCAGTGATTCCTCCAGATCGGAATTGCTCACATTTTATAAACGGAGAAGCTGAGGCAGAAAAAGGCCAAGAAATGGGTCCAAGGACACATACTGATAGGGGACTCAAGACTTGGAAAATTCTAGCTTAAGTTAAAAAGTTATAAGTCTAGCAAGTAATGTGTATGTTAAAGCTTTTGTTTCAGAAACTACAGATAAGGCTCATCCTGGCTCCTGGGAAAATAGCCAGCCTCCTGGGGCACTGCTAGAGATTACCACCTGGGGACAAGTGGGAGGCATCCGGGCCTTTGTGTTCCAGGGAGAGCACACGACCACCCTCCCCTGGGAACAGCTAACTGTCCAGAACAGGAACGCTGCAGCTTCGCTCACCTAATCCTTCCTGAATTTCAAAGCCCTCACCGCACCTTGTTTATCCACCCATCCCCACCTTATAAAAGGTCTGGCCTGGAAAGAAAAGACAAGATGGTCTGTTAGGGTATGAACTCACCATCTTCTCGGATTGCTGGCCATCTAAATAAAGCACCCATAAAAGATTCAATCGCTGTCATTGCTTATTGGATTTGGTAGTGACAGGCAGCCTGAACGCCAGTGTCTTTTCCGGTTACAATACCAGCAAGGGGCAAAAATCAGCATTTCAAGGCAGTTCCTCTGATCGTCTCCTTATGTTACATTGTGGGGCTTCTCAGCCCATTACAAATATCAGGCTTTAAAATAACGAATAAGCCAGTACTCTTCCCTCAAGCCATGCAAAATCTGGGAGACGAGGAAGAAGATCCAGAAATGCCTACTGTGTAAATAGAAGGGCCAAGGAAAGACAAAACAAGTGCTTTCAGGAAGTTGGCAACACCTCCCATTGGTCTGAAAAGCCTGTGAGGGAAGAGGGGGTCAGGAAGCCGGCCCTGCTCCCAGCTCCAGCTGTGCGTCACATCACATCTGTCTGCAAATGGCCCAGACTCTCAAACAGGGTTTTCCTGCCAGTGTCCCAGGGATTCCCCAGAATTCCCCACTGGCCACAGTCCTCACCCTCAGACCAACCAGGCCCAGGCCGGGAGGAGAAGGGCAGCCTGGAGAGCAGAGAGGGTCCAGAGGGGAGAGGGAAGCGGAGAGGCTGGCCTGGTGAAGAGGTACTCTGCTGGCTGGAGCTAGGGCTGATTCCCCAGCCCTCTCCCTGTACTAGAGACTGATGACACGCACTGTCGTCTTCATGTGAAGGGCTTCCAAACTGAACAAGTGGGAGTTACACCCCCAACCCAGGGAAAGGGCTTTAAGGGAGGAACTGCTACACCCTTATCTCTGCCCCCAGCTGTGAGGCTGATAGATGCTATTAAAATTCCCAGGGAGCCTCTACTAATAGAGTGTATGTGTGTGTGTGTGTGTGTGTGTGTGTGAGAGAGAGAGAGAGAGAGAGAGAGAGAGAGAGAGAGAGAGAGAAGCGGCTTGGGGAATGCTTGTTGATTTCCTTCTCAAAATAGCCCAGGTGGGAGGGTGATAACTGAGGAACAAAACTGCATGATGTGAAGGATTTCATGGCTGCTGCCCATGATAATGTGGAGTAGGCTCCGTCCAAAGATCAAGTCCTAAAATACTCCTAGTTGCTACTTTAGATGCAAGAATTTAGAACTGTGTCTCTAAATTAAAACAATCAAATTGATGCAAAAGTCTCACCCCTCAGGCTCCTCTTTAGGTTTCCGACACAGAACTGGAAGAATATTTAGGAATCAAAGATCTGGGCTCAGGTCTTCATCAGCTATGTGACCTTGGGACGCCTCCTAATAACCTCTTTAGTCTAGACTGTTCATCACCAACTTCTCAGCGTGATTAGTTAAAAAAGCAAGAGACAGCGAAGCTGAAGACACATTGCAAGCTGTGAAATGCTATATGAGTAACATTTATGACAATCAAGATTTGGCCTTGAGAGGTTCAAAACTGGGTCACCCAGTCCACTCTGACTCCCTTCTATTTGCCACTCGGGGGTCCGGCCTGTGCGCCAGGTGTCCTTAGATGCCCTCAGTGGCTTTCAAGAGCCCTACATGTATTTTAAAAAGGGACCCTGGCAGCCCTGCTCCGTGATAAGTGCTTTGTCAACACGTCCCTCAGGCAGGAGGCCTGGGGGGGCAACTGCAGGGCTGAGCCATTTCTCTGGCCAGGCAAGGTGGGATGGACTGTGGAACATCCTCCAAGGAAAGTCTGGTTCCTTCTCTGCTGAAGAGAGGGGACTGGTCCTGCCCTTGTCCCAGGAAATGGGGAGCTCAGCTTGACATCTTCCAGTCCCCTCACCCCCAAAATGCACACAGCCTATGCCCAGGAGTAGCTGGAGAGATAGTCCGCCATCCACCATCAGGGGCCATCTCTAGATCTCCTTGGGCCTTTGTTATTCATTAAAGCAGTGATGGGAAGAGGGGAGAAGCTCTGAGGCAGGGGAAGAGGAGGGACAGAGGGTCCCTTCCTTGCTCCTAAAAGCCCCCCACAGGTTCTCTTTTATCCTGATGGTGGCTACAATTCATCTGTGTATACAAAGTTCCAAGCTTTTTAGAAGCAGGCAGGCCTGGAGCACAGACATCTTTGTGGCTGGGATTTAGAGAAAACTGACTGGAAGCCTTTTCCAGGCTGCACGGAGCAGAGACACTGAAAGCTTGCCCAGAAAGGAGAAATCATTCCCCTCCTTCATTCCCCTCATTCTCTCTCTCACAACAATATAATCAATGAAAGGACTTAGAAACCATGGTCTGTGGAGCACAGGCGGAGTCTTGAGTTGGATTTTTTTTTATCTGCATTGCTTCTTTTGGGTGTTTGCCTTCAGAAAGAGGGGGTGCTGTGCCAGTCAATAGCAGCCAGTCATCTCCTCGGACAAGTTGACGGGCAGAACTTCACAGACGTAGAGGGTGCATGGGTGGGGCATCTTCTCTCCCGCTCTGGGCCCTGGAGTGCCGCACAGGCTGCTGGGAAGCAGAGAGCAGCTCTGCAGCCCATCTCTGGTCGATAACATGTGCAACCCGCAGAAACCGGCTTCTCTTTTCCCTGTGCCCTCCTGCCAGGAAGCGCTGACTGGAGGAGGAGTGTCTGTTTGTTTCACTGTCTTGAGGCTTTCTGTTTGATGGATTCAGGGAAGACAGCAGCAGGGACCTGGGCTGGGTCATTACTTGACCCAGCCACATGGGCCAGGGAAAGCAGTTTCAGCCACCAGAGGTGAAAAATGTCCTATGCACTCTCTGCATCTCCATGCCCTTGAGGACTTAAACTCCAACATGCCCCGAACTGAGTTCATGGTCTTCTCTCCAAAGCCTGTGCCCCGTCTGGTGGGTCTTCTCTCCACCCACAGTCCCCTCCCGTGTCTCAACTGTGCACGGAGAACAGGGTCACCCTCGACTCCTTTATCCCCACCTCCCATCACGAAGTCTCATCAATTTTATTTTATAAGATTACAAGGTCATTATATCTCAGGAATCACCTGTCCTCCCATCTTCCCTTCCCTGTCGTAGTCCAAGTACCTGTCACTGCAAATCTGCACGACTGCAGTGGTGAACTTGCTTTCTTCTACCTGTTCCTGACCGTGCAGAAAAATAAACTTTGCAAAAAACAAAAACAAACCCCAAACACTACAAATCATAGTGTTACCCCTCCTGCTGTGAAGTCCTCACATGTCTGCCCATTGGCCTTTGTGCCCTCTAAGTTTGAGTTCAGGTTCCAAGGTCTTCCACCCAAGTTTCCTATGCCTCGCTCAGTACGTTACCGCCCACCCTACCTGCCAATTTCCATCCTCTGCTCCTGGGTCCTTCCTGCCTCTCACTTCCTCTATTTGTGCCTCTGGCACCTTGAATGTGCTGTTCCCCCTGCCTCATAAGGCCTTCCTCACCCCATCCCCCTTCATAGCACTCATCAAGCTTAGCGTTGTTTTTTGAAATCTAACTTTTGCATTCCTTACTCAACTCTCAGTTTCATAGAAGAAGGTGCTGTGTCTGTTTTGGTTACCATTGTATCCTTAGCACCCAACACAGTGCCTGGCACCCAATACTTACCTGCTCACAAAATTGTATATATGCTCACAAAAATTGTATATACGTGTATACAGTTGACAGTTGAACAATGCAGGGGTTGGAGCGCCCATGCTCCATGCATTTGAAAATCCACCCAATAACTTAAGTTGGCCTTTTGCATCCCGTGTTCCCAACCACATATCAAAAACACAGTTGACCCTTGTACAATACCGCGTGTGAGGTTCTGCATACAAATGGACCCATGCAGCTCACACTGGTGTTTGTTGTTCAAGGGTTAACTACATTGAATCGAGGAGATTTTGGTAAAACTGCTTTGGAACTGTAAAGTATCATACTGGTGAATTTTAGTTCTGCTTTCTAGCTCAGAACAAGCAGGATGGGATATTCTATTATTATTTGGACTTGAGTGGAACTTATTTATATCTGTATGTTAAGGCTTCAGGGCATTTGCATCTTAAGCTTTTTATTTATACCTGCAGAATGAAGGGATTTGTGCTCCTTTAAAGAAATTTCAGGCAATAGCCAGCAGGTGGGTTCATTAAGGAGGCAACAGAATACTCTCATCCTATTTTTATTTCTTTTCTATAATTTGGAAACTGAAAAAACAAAGAGATAAGCAGCCGGGGGCATAGAAAAAGGAGGGGGACTACACTCCGGCTTTGGAGCTCTTGCCTCACCTCCTTTGAAATAATTAACCACAGGTTTCCCCTGGGCGGGGGCAGGGGTGGGGGTGGGTGTGGTGGCTGCTGGCTTCCTGGGCAGACAGCTCTGAGGAGTAGAAGTGCCAGGGCCACCCTCAGATGTCCTGAGTTCAACTCCTCCATTAACCCTGGGGACTCTGAATAGCCACTCAGTTTGTGCCTCAGTTTCCCTAAGCAGATATCAAATCCCTAATCTCACAGGATTACTGTCAGGATGAAAGGAGATAATGTGTCAGAAAACACGTGGTAAACGTAAGTATGAATGAAAGGTGCTATGATGACAGCACTAAACCAAACCTCCCAAGCCCCAAAATGAGGTTTCACAGTTCTTTACTATGAGCGGCCCCTGTCTGTGTGGCCCTGTGTACATGGTCATGTTCGGCAGCTTTGAGGCCATTGCTGAGTATCTGTATCTCTCCCAACTCCAGTGGTCTGTAAACACACCCCTAGTAGCTGGCAGTGTCAGACACCTACAGCGCACTTTGCATAAATGTTTGCCGAATGAATACAGAGTGGGAAGCAAGGAGGAGACAGGTCTGAAGGAAAAAGTCAGTAGGAGAGGGGTGGGTTACATCCCAAGAGCAATTTATGTCTTCTGAGAAGTCAGGGAGAAAAACTCAAGGTTCTGAATTAGCTAGGGTGGCTCCTCCTAACTCTCTTGGCTCAAACCCCAACTTCCAGAACTCTCCTGGACAGGGGCCAGCACTTCAGGGATGGGGAGGGAGCAAGGTACTCTTTGTCCAGTCTCCATTCAGCTGCAGTGGCCTAACCTTGGGAGGCCCTGCTGAGCTACTGGGTGCAGTTGTACAGGAAGGATGCCCCGATTTCTAGATCGGGGAGCCTTTTAATAGATGCATGTCCTGGTCTCACCCCTAAACAAAGCTGACAGAGCCAAAATACAAAGAAATGTTTCTTTTCAGTCCCCAAACCCAACTAAATGTCCAGCCATCCACTAAATGTCTGTTAAGTCCCTGCTGTGTGCTGTCCTAGGTGCTGGTTTGACGGAAAAGAGTCACACCCTTTGCTGGGCTCAAGCAGGGGGAGTGCGACCTCTCTCCCATGGGGAAGGCCTGTGAGGGGGAAGACGATGGCACAGGTCCTGGCCAGGCGGGAGGACACAGGTCCTGCCACCCAGCAAGCCTGGTACTGCTCCCTCTTTCTGCACTGCCCTTGCATCCTCGTTGGCCTGTGGATACCAAAGGTACACAGTGACAACCACACAGGGGGCTCCCATAACCCCCCACCTTGCCGGGAAATTGCAAACCACCAAAGAGGATGCTGGCCATGCAGCACACTTTCAGAACTACTCAACAGCTTTCTGCAGCAATCCTTTCCAGAAGTAACAAATAAGGACATCATTCCTTTAAGATCAAAAGTAATTTTTTTTAAGGGAAATGGCTATTGTGAACTGAAACTAGGTCTCTCCTCAGCCAAATGGAGCCCATCTGTCAGAGCTCCTGGAGGCCCAAAGAGCAAGGATCTAGATCTTTTTCTAGGGTCAGGGGAGTATGGTCTGAGGTCTCATCTTCCCCACGGGCTGCTTCTCACTTCTGTGACATACGAGTTTTGGGGGATGCAGTTGGAGGCAGAGGAAGAACGGCCCTGAACTGGATGGACAGCCAAGTGTCCTTCAACTGACACGAGACCACTTTAGGGCAGAGGGAGCAGCCCCAGAGGAACAAGATGGTAATTACCCAGCTGCTCCTGTGCCCCATATTGAATCTACCCTGCTCTTCTGCATCTTCCCACACAAAGCAAGAGGCTCTTTGTCATTGGAAAAGATTGCTTGGGAGCAGCAATGTAAACTAAGTCTTCTCTGTCAGAGCCACTTGATCAATACGTTAACAAGCAGGGGCTGCAGCCGAGGGCCCCCGGCCAGCCCCACACAATTCTGGCCTGGTCCCTTTAGGCTCCACCCCTGGATGTGCTATCGCCAACTAGCTTTCTGCAAGAAACCCTTTCATTCCCAAAGCTGGCCAGTTGGGTAGCTTGACTGTCAGGCCTTTCTTCCCTGGCTTTGAAGAAAGAACCAAAGGGAGCTGCCTCTGCCCATGCGTGTGGGATTTCTGAACAAAGGGGCCTGTGTGTGCTGTAATGACGTGGCTCTGGATCCAGAACATGGGCATCGCTTGGTGTGTTAGGCTGGAGAGCCAGCAGTGTGGCCGAGGGCATGCGTTGGACTGCAGATTGCTGCCGAGCCCTGGGGCAGTGCCCATCATGTGGCTGGTCCTGGCTCGGGCAGCCCGACATTCGGCTGTCAACAGCTTGCAGGCCTGTTTGCTGCATGGCCAACATCCTGCGTGCTGATTTGACAAGAGTCCCAGGCTCTCTTTGCATACCGGAACTCTGGGATCGGTGCACCAGGCACAGAGGACTGCATCTGGACCTTGGAGACATTCCTTGCCATTGATCAGCCACTCAGGGAGCTCAGAAAGTACAGCTGGAAATTTCTTTAGAGCCATCCGCTTCCCGCCTTTCATCCAGACTCTCCCTGCTTCATTATATGTGAATAGACACATCTAAGTGTTAAAGGTGCTGTCTTGAAAAAAGGGCTGGAATAATTTACCAGATTCTGAAAAGATAAGAAAAATCAATGTCCTCTTCCTTGGTCTTCTAAACAACCCCCTGTTAATAATAATTAGTGACATCGTTGTGGGATGCAATCTAAAGGACACAGTCCACGTTAGCTGAGATGCGTCGTATATAATGCCCCCTTTACTTGGCTGCAGTACTTCGGTGTAAGCAATTTGTAAGGGGAACATGGACTCCTCAGTGACAAGGCTTGCTGCTCATGGGTATCTCACTCTCAGCAAAATCAGAAGCAGGGTAAGCACGTCCCTCTTTGATCACATCTGCGTATCCTTCCAGCTTTCTCACATCCTCCCCTCTCTGACACCTCCATCCTCTCCGCATGTTCATCAGGCTTCTCCTGCCCGCTCTTCCTTCCCCCTCCTGCCTCCACCTCCAGGCTCATCAGGTGTCACTAGATCTCTCAGCTCCCCTCAACAGTCACCAAGCAAAACAACAGCTTGTATACACTCGGAAGCCCTCACACTGCCTTTGTCTTTGCTGTCTCTTGGAGACTGAGCACTCCTGGGGGAATCCACAATCCCATACGGGCTGGGCCACCACAAGTTCATGGCCCCAACCTCCACTGGGCCCTCAGTGCTGCTGCCCATCTCACATTTGCCTGTCCTCAGAGAGCTCCCTCCTCTATGCCCCTGGGTGACCACTCCAGGTTCTCACACCCTCCTATTCCCATTCTGCAGCTCAATGTTTAGTCTCTTACACTCAGCAGATAAACTTGTCTCCAAGGTCAAGACCTTCAGGCTCACCTTCTGCCCACTTCCCACCCCCTTCTTACGAACATATCATCCATACTCACCCTCACCTCATCTCAGAGGTGTGTCCCATTTTTTTGTGCTCTTTAAAACTCTCTCCCTTGATAACCATTGACAGACTTTGAGGACTATCCCCTCTACTTCATTTTTATAGAACATCTTCCATCTCCCATTCAGCCTCTAAATACAGGGGGAAGGAGTGGAGGGGCAGCATCCTCACCTCTTTGGGGAGGCACAATGCATGCAGCAAGTTGGGGAAGGTGGGGAAGAGGTGGTTTTGTGGAGAAACTGCCTCATGACTACGGATGGGAGTGCGTCCTGACAAACCCATCTTAATTTGAAAGTATCATGAGCCGAGATGCATTTAATACTGCACTGCAGAGTATTAGTCGTTTACTCTCATGGTCACCACTGTCCAATATCATGAGAGTATCATACTGTCTATCACTAGCTCCAGAAAAGATCAAACTATGAAGCACGGTTTTGACTGAATGGGTATTGCTTTTTCACCAAAGTCAAAATACTGTAAGTCAACCATTGTAATCAGGGACGGTCTGTACACTCAAGTTTCATGCCCCAGGTCTTCCTCTAGTTACATCTCAACTTTCCCTCTCCCGTTCTCTTCCTAACTTCTCGCTGTCTACACGTTCTTTCATCCTCTGGTCTTTGTCCTCAGGCTTCTGTTCCCACTCACCACTGTGCTAAACCTGCTGTCACTGAGGTGACCAAAGACTTCAGTAATGACAAATCGAATAGGCTAGTTTCAGTCCCTTCCTTACTAAGACTTTCTGTGGCACTTGAAAATCCAGGTTGCCCTTCTTGAGACTTCCTGACCCCCTAACTTCCCTGTGCTGCACCCTCCATTTTCCACTGCCTCTCTGCAGGGACTTCCTCTTCCTCCCTGTGCCCCAGGCATGGGGGTGTCCTCTGGGATTGATTCCATCCTGCTCTGCCTGCTGAAGCTCATCGTCTCTCACGGGATATGCAAATACCTCCCAAACAAACCTCTCTCTCTAATGAACGTCTTTACCCCTACCTTCCCCCATAGGCACCACTACTCCAGCGTTTCCAGAATGGCAACCAGAGGCAATTATCCCATGAAACCACCTCTTCCCCAACCTTGCTGAATGCACTGTGCCTCTCCGAAGGGGTGGGGATGCTGCCCCTCCACTCCTTTCCCCTCTCCCATTCTCACAGACTGCAGTCACCGCATCTTTCCAAGTACCTCTCAAACTTATCCTCCTCTCTCTACTTTCTATACCACCACTCTCTCGCCTGGCCCCACACAACAGCCTCCTAGGTATTTGCCATTTGCACCCCTTGCCACCTTCCATCTGGCTGCCAAAATGACCCCTTAGAAAGGCAAAACTACAACTGTCAAGTCCTTACTTAAAATCCTTCCACTGTCTCTGTGGCCTGACTGTTTCTCTGACTCTGCACGTTGTCCGAGCCCTCCAATCAGAGCTGCTGATCCTCTCGGCAGCCTCGCTCTTTCTGCTTCAGCCTCACAAAATGCTTTCTCTCATTTTCCCCTTGGCTTGGGTGTCCGGTCCTCCTCCTCCTCCTCCTCCTCCCCTACTCACTCCTCTCTTCACTTGGCTGACTATTACTCATCCTTTCAGACCACATGGGGTGCCTCCTGTCCAATCTGCCCCCACAATCGTCTTGTATGTTCTCCGATAACACCCAGAGCCTATATCCCCACTGTAATAGCTTGAATTCTGTCCCTAAAATTTATAGTTAAAATCTTAACCCCCAGCTCAGAATGTGATCTTATTTGGAAATAAGACCATTAGAGATGAAGTTAGTTAAGATGAGGCCATACTGATGTAAAGTGTCCTTATAAAAAGGGGAAATTTACAAACATGTGCTGGCAAAGGTGTGGAGAAGGGGGAACCATTTTGCACGGTGGGAATGCAGATTGGTGCAGCCACTGTGGAAAACAGTATGGAGATACCTCAAAAAATAAAAAAAATAGTTCTGCCATTTGACCCAGCGATCCCACTTCTGGGAATATATCCAAAAGAACCAAAGCACTAATTTGAAAGAACATAAACACCCCTATGTTCATTGCATGTTATATACAATTGCCAAGAAATGGAAGCAGCCTGAGTGTCCATCCATAAATGAGTAGCTAAAACAACTATGGGACATTTACACAATAGAATTCTACTTGGCTGTAAAAAAGAAGAAAATTTTACCCTTTGCAACAGTATGGATGGAGCTGGAGAACATTATGCTAAGGGAAATAAGCCAGTCAGAGAAAGACAAACACATAAGATTTCACTCATATGTGGAATCTAATGAACAAACCGAGCTAACAAGCAAAACAGAGACAGACCCATAGAGAGCAGGAGGACAGCAAAGGGAGGGGGAGGTTAAGGGGGGAAGGATTAAGCAAAAAGAAAAAAGGACTCATAAACATGGACAACAGTGTGGTGATTGCAGTGGGGAGGAGTTATAAGGGGACTAAATGATAATGGGCAAAATACAATAAAAATAAGATTCACAAAAAAGAGGGGTGGGGAATTTAAATACAGATACATGCACAGGAAGAATGCCATGCGAAGATAAAGGCAGAGATTGGGAGGATGTTCCTACACACCGAAGAACACCAAAGATTGCCAGAAAATCACCAGAAGCTAAGGGACAGACCTGGAACAGACCTTCACTCATGACCTCAGAAGGAGCCTCCTCTGCCAAAACCTGGGTCTCAGATTTCTAGCCTCTGAACCGTGAGACCACAGATTTCGATGGTTTAAGCCATCTAGGTGGTAGTACTTTGTTATGGCAAGTTATGACAGCCTTGGGAAAGTACTACAGCCACCATTGCTTTATTATATTGTATTGTCATTGTCTGCCTATGTCCCCCACTCCTCACCGTGAACTTCCTAAGGGCAGGAAATGTATCTTATTCCTTCTGTACCCCTAGTGCCAGAAACTGTGTCTACAACATAAAAGAGTCAAGTATTTGATGAAGGAACTAATGAAAGCACAACATTCCCCAGAAGTCAGACAAGTGGCAGACTAAGGAATTTGCCTGGCTTACTGCCCTTCAGCTCCCTAAATTTTGTTTTTTACCCCTTAAGGATTATTGCTGGATCTGTCCATGTCTTCCTGTCTCTCCTGGGTGGGTGTGGTGGTGATTCTCCGGTTGGCCTTCTAGAGGATGTTCTATCCTTCCCTGCCCATGTCACGCCTGTGTCTCCAGACCCTGATATGCAGCCTTCTTTCAAGATTGCTGCTCTTACTAGGTTCTGGCTACTGTTCCCTGGTCTCTTCAGGACTAGGAATGAGTAGGACATCTCACTCTAGCTAGTACCAGGACTTCATTCTTCGTGTCTTCTTAATTCTGTCCACTCCTCTGTGAATAGTTTCTTCACTCAACTCTGGTAAGCCATATGCTTCCTGCTAGGCCCCTGTGGAATATAACTAGTGGGCAGAGTAGGTGGGAACTGAGATGATAACCATGGTGCAAAAATAATCACTTGTTTTTTTAAAAAAAAATCTTTTAACCCTATTGTTTTAATTCCCTTCCAGTTCTGTTTTCAAAGCATCACATACCTAGCATTTTTATATATAACCTCTGTTATTTGTCTAAATATAGAAAATGTTTACTTTAATTTGACATTTTATTGAATACCTACAATTTGTCAGCCATGCTGATGGACACTGGGAATCCAAACAGGAAAAGAGTCTGTTTCTGCTTGAGGAAACCGGAGTTTAGTGGGGGAGACAGAAACAGCGTCAAGAGAGCAGGGGGCTGTGGGAACACCGGGGGGTTGTGGGGAGAGCTGTGCCTGGCCTTTGTTTGTGTCCCACAGCTGCAGAAACATGGACACGTGGATCATCTCCTTCCCCATCTGGGCATCGTAGAACTGCACCAGTCCTTCCACTGCAATTGTTTTCCGTAGAATCATTTCTAGACCTTTTTCATCAGAGAGATGTCTTCTGACAGCTAATACACACAAGATGATCATTGCATGTTTTGGGGTCAGAGTTCCACCTCATATTTTCTCTTTTCCTGATGTTACGGGTCCCTTGGGTTGGCAAAGACTTTAAATAACCACCTACCCCAGCAATTCCCAGTTCTGGATGATTAGGACAGAGCCTCTTTAAAACAGGCTCCTGGGCCCCACAGCCCATCAAAAACTGAGGGGAGGAGAGGGGTGGGGGGAGGGGAGCTGAACCTTGGGACTTTTGCTTTGGAAAAACTTGTGATTATTCTGATGTTCCATCTAACTGAGAACCATTTTCCTAGATTAACTCTTATTTATATTAACTGTTATTTAGACTAAATCTTTTTAAAATGTGGTTCCTCAGCCATCTAGGTGTGTCATATTGGCCTAAGGATAGACATACAGATCACTGGGATGTATTTGAGGGTCCAGAACTAAACTTTTACATGTTTGGTCAGTTGATTTTCCACAAGGGTGTCAAGACCACTCAATGAATAAAACAATCACCTTTTCAACCAATGGTGCTGGGACAAATGGACAATCACATACAAAAAAAAAATGAGGTTGGATCCTTACCTCATGTCATATATAAAAGTTAATTCACAGTGCATCAATGACCTAAGTGTAAAAGAAGAAACTATAAAACTCTTGAAAAAAATTGGTATAAATTTTTGTGACTTTGAATTAGGTCATAGTTTCTTAGATGTGACACCAAATGTTCAAGGAATAAAAGAAAAATAGATAAATTGGACTATCAAAAGTAAAAACTCTTGTGCAAGGGAATGAAAAGGTAACACACAGAATGGAAGGAAATAGTTGCAAATTATAGATCTCCAGGGATTCTTATCCAGAATTCAGAAAGAACTACTACTACTCAACAACAACAAAATTCCCAAACAACCCATTCAAAATTGGGCAAAGCACTTGACTAGAATTTTCTCCAAGATGAAATAAGCACATGAAAAGATGTTCCATATCACTAGTCACTAAGGAAATTCAAATGCACAAAAAGCTCTCCCCTCCCCCACACTAGGACAGCTCTCACAAAAAAGATGGACAGTAACAAGTGCTGGTGAGGACATGGGGACACTGGAACCCTCAGACATGGATGGTGGAAATGTGAAGTGGTTCAGCTGCTGGGGTAAATAGTTTTGGCAGTTCCTCATGACCTAGCAATTCTAGTCTCTTGGGTATATATGCACAAGAATTAGAAATATATGCCCACACAAAAACTTGTACACACATGTTCACATCAGCATTATGCATAATAGCCAAAAGGTGGAAACAACCCAAATGACCATTAACTGATTAATGGATAAACCAAATGTGGTATATTTAGGCGATGAATATTATTCAACCATTAAGAGGCATAAAGTACCCAGATATGCTACAATGTGGGTGAACCTTGAAAACACTATCCTAAATGAAAGAAGCCAGTCATAAAGGATCACATATTGTATGATTCCATTAACAGGAAATGTTCAAAATAGGCAAATCCATAGAGGCCAAAAAGTAGTTTAGTGTTTGCCAGGGGCTGGGAGGGCTGGTGAGTGGGAGCGACTGCTAATGAACATGGATTCTTTGGGGGTAACAAAATGTTCTGGCATTAGATAGTGGTGATGATGCATACCTTTGTGAATATACAGAGAAAAAAACACTGAATTGTACAGTTTAAAGGTAGATTTTATGATGTGTGAATTGTATCTCAGATTTAACAAATGAATTAATTAAAAATTACCTGGTCTCTTGAAGCCTGGGACTGCATTTGAAAAAAGTCCCCAAGATGATTCTTTGGCACACTGACATTCGAAAACCAGCCTCAGTATCTCATTTGTATCCCTTAATCTCCTGGCGATTTGAAGACTTTAAAACCTTTTTTTAAAAAACAGGACTAAAAGCAAAAATCAGACCACCTAGGGCATAGTAAGTGATCATTCATTGAACTAATATTTAGCTGCTGCCTGCTATGTAGCAGGTAGCATGCTGAGCCCAATGAGCTAGTCCCAAACGCTGTGATATAAGAGTTTACAGTATCAAAAAAAAAAAAAAAAAGAATGTGACATCTGCTTTAAGGGAGGTTTGCTTGGAGTTGGGCAAGGTCAGCACAGAGCCCGAGTCAGCCCAGAGGAGCTAAAGGACGAGGCAGTATTTGAGTGAAGGCCAAGATCTGGGCCCCAAGAAAGGTGGACAGGAGGGTCCTCCAGGCAGGTGACTGGAGTGCACGAAGGCACAGAGGTTTGGGAAAGCTTGATATATTAAGCAACTGTAGCAGGTTGAAGCAAATGCCCACAGGAGAAGCAGAAGAGGAATCAGAGAGTTCCAGCTTATTGTGCAGAGAGGAGGCACTGGAGAGTTTAGAAAAACAAGATGCCTGTCCTAGTTTGAGAAGATCAGTCTGACAGCAGGGTGGGAGACAGGAAGAGCTAATAGGGGGCTGTGAGGCTGGGGGGAAGAAGGCTTGGTCTGAAATGCTGAAGTCCAAATGAGGGCAGTAGAAGAGAAAGGAGGAGAGAGAGGGAATCTATACTTATTTAGGAAGGAATTCATGTAGTCGCTGGGGACCGATGGAATGCAGGTGGTTTTGTGCATTCATGGCCTATACACAGTAGATGCTAGTATAAAGTTTCCAATTGTGAAAAAGAAAAATATCTTCAAAAACTGGGGGGCAAAATCTGCTCCAGTTGAGAACCACTGGTCTAGATGAACTGAATCCTGATGTGGAATAGGGTCACATTTTCCTCAAGGAGAGCTTTTCATGCAGATGCTGTTGAGTAGCTAGATGATAGGAAATTGGGGCTCCACTGAGCATACAGATCTCGTCATGTGACCCTTTTTGTCCTTGTTTGCTAATAAATGTCTGCATGTGAGGCAGAACTAGTCTGAGACATGCTCGGATTATGGGGTTATTGGGGAGGAAACCTGTAGCCCTTAACTTCCTCTACCAGTTGGGAGATACCATTAGCTACCAAATATGTTGTACTTATGAACAGGCCACCTGACTTAGGTAAGTTTGCAACTGAGCTGTCAGTGGTGATCAGCTGTTTTCTGGCTAGAAGAGTGATGCCATTCCTGGAACAGAGGATCTCCCAGGGAAAGAGGGAGATGCGGACCAGGAATTTCAGAAGGCACGGAAGAGATTTCTTCTGGATTCCTCAAAGGATTGGTTCACAGGAACTCACACCTCAAACTCATGGGCCTGTGGTTGTTACAGTGTGGCCCAAGCAGATTTCCTCGACAGACAGCTCTACAGTGATGACCACGACATTCGGGTAACAGAGTGACTGAGCAGGAAAAGACCTTGGGGAGATCTCACTTGCCACAGTTCACAGCAGTTCTGCGCCCCACACAGGTACTGGGTCTGGAACCCACCCACACCTTGCAGCCTCCTGGTCCCCACCGTGGTCCGAGCCACCACCCTTCTCCACCCAGACTGCTGCTGAGTCCTCTCACTGGCGGTCTCGTTTCTTTCTTCTTCCTCCATGTCCTTGTCTACAACCAGCCTCCAGAGTGGTTGTTCAGTAGTAGATCTATCTTGTCATATAGGAGTCCTGATGGAATTCCTTCAGTGGCCTCCCACTGCATTTAGAATAATTCTATAGTCCCTACTCATTTTATCAAGTTCTGCAAATCCATTCTCCCAGCTCACCCAACCCTTGCCTCTCCACTGAACTCCAGCCACACTGGCCTTCTGCTGGTTTCTGGGATGTGTCTGGGACTTTCCCATCTGTGGGCCTTGGACCTGGATGGTCCTTTTTCCAGGAGCATCTTTCTGCAGGTCTGTTCATGGCTGCCTCCACCTCATCCATCCAGCTTGGCTAGATGACACACTCTCAGAAATGACACTGCCCTATGCAACGAAGTTCCTGGTGTCCCCGCCCTCATTGTCACATCACCTTCTTACTCCTTTGTTGTCACTTTCACTGCAGTAAATTATCTTGCTTGTTGACTGATTGGTTGCTCCTCCCTCTAAAATGCAAGATCAATCTGTGGGAGCAAGGGAATGCCCAGACCTTGGTCAGCATTTTATCTCAGGTGCTCAGTTGGTATTTGATGAACAGATGAGCAAGTTTATGTGTCAGGGTAACTCATTTAAGTTGTTGTGTACACAGTGATGGACGAGAGAAGGTCTCTCTGTACCTTTGTCTTCACTGGAAATTAAACTTTGTCTTTACTGACTACTGTGAAGGCCTACTGGTAGGTTACTAATCATTTTGGAGCCCCCTCCCCATTGTCCTGACCCACAAAAGAATGGAGATGTCTTTATTTAAAGGCAGATCCGGGGTGCTTCAGCTACACTTCTTAAAATTTTTGTTCCTGTTACTGTGGTACTCTTTCCCCCCCTCCCTGCCTCGCACCTTCTCTCTGGCTTGTGCCTGAAAAGTTACATGCTAATTGAGTAGGTTAACGTTGAATCCCTCTTCCTGTTAACTTACAGGGTAGCTTCAGAAGCCCAGTGATTCAGCTCTAAAGGCTCAGATTGGCTGCACATTAGCTTTTGGCCTCTTTGTGAAATGATTAATGATCTGTAAACAAACACTTACATAACATGGTTAAAGCACCCGCTATTTAGAGGCCCCTTGTGGTGAATCCTTTTTGTAAATGGAAGAACTGTCCGGTTTATCTCTTCTGTAAATATGGATTTTCCTGTTTTGGAGGCTGTGTTGGTTGTACCTGCCCCATTTATAGAAACCCAAAACATGCTACTACCATCTCTTTCTCTTTCCACCTGATTGTTCCATCTAGTCACTCGGCATACCTTCGCTGGGCTCCCACTGCATGCCACGGAGATAAATGAGACAGCCCCTGTTCCCGCCTGGCAGGGGAATGGACAAGATAATGATCACAATGTGGTCTGATATGACAATTGCTCCTAGCGGAGCCCCAGGAGGTCAGGGTGTACTTTCGGGATTATCCTTGAGCTATTTGGGGGAAGATGAGTGGCAGGTAACCAAGCAGATGGAAAGTTAGGGACCAGGAAGGGCAAAGGATCACCATGCTCAAAGACACATTATGAGACAGTGGCTTTTCAGAATGACTTCAACCAGTGTGGACGTGGAACACTAAAGGGCCGAGGCTGGCAGGATAAGTGGCAGCACACAACCACACAGAGAACTTGGGAATTTATTCTTAGGTTGATAGAGGACCTTTGAGAGCTGTTATGGGGTTGCATAGAAGGCCATAGACAAACCTTGCTCTGAAAAGATTACTTAGGCAGCTCTTGTGGGGAGTGGGTGGAAAGAGTGGGTGGCAGAGAGACCTGTCAAAGGACATTGTCTTAGTCCACTTAGAAGACCATAAAGGGCATGGCATATAAATAGCAAACACTATTTCTCACAGTCCTGGAAGTTGGGATATTCGGGATAAAGATGCTGGCAGCATTGGTGTCTGATGAGGGCCCACTTCCTCATTGGTGCTGTCTTCTTGATATAAGTAGCTTCCTGGTTTCTAATCATTTTAGAGCCCTGCCCCCCACGGGTGAGAAATCAGGAGGCTTTGAGCCAGAGATTTTTATCCTTAGACACAGTGGCACCTGGGGGGCAGGGCGTTCTCATTGGACTTTGAAGAATCTGGAAACCCTTTTGTGCAAAAATGTTGCATTTCCGTGCCCATTTTCCCCAAAATAAGACTCACAGCCTTGATCCCATTTGCAAAGGGATCCATGACACTGAAGCAAGGATGTGGCCATGAGGATGGAGAAATTAAATGCAATAGGATGGAACTTTCGAAAGGCCCACTGAGAGGTGTGACAGTGGGATGTGGGTGGAGAAAATAGAGAGGGGATGAGGCCAGAGGCCAGGCTCCTGGCTTGGGCTGTGACTGGGGACATTTCGTATCTTTCATCTAGCATCCTGGTGAAAACACAGTTTGGGGCAGAGAGGGAAGAAGGGGGAGGAAATAAATTATTCATATGTTTATCAATTATTTAGAGTTCTTCCTCTGTCTCAAGTACTGTTCTAGGTGCTGAGGATTCAGCTAAATAAAGAAACTTATATTCTAGGGAGGGTACATAGACAGTAAGCCCAGTCATGTCAGGCGGTAGTAACTGCTCTGAAGAAAAGCAAGCATGGTAAGGGGCTAGAGAGGGATTGGGGTGCTATTTTTGATAGCCTGGTTAGAGAAGCTTCTGTGGGCAGTTGGCATTTTAGCAGAAACTTGAGTGAGGTGAGGGAGAGTGAGGCTAGGGCTATCTGATCTTGAGCAATTGAATTTCAGGTAGAGGGAATTGTCAGGACAAACCTCCCGTAATAAGCATCTCCTTGTTGCTCCTAGGAACAGCAAGGAGCCTGGCTTGAGTGGAGGGAGTCTAGAAGAGAAGGTGGAGGAGGGGGCTGGAGGTTAAATTATTTAGACCCTAAAACCTGGGAGACCACAAAAATACTTACAGATTCCCCCCCCCCCAAATGTGATGGGAAACCACTGGAGAGCACTAAGGAGGGAGAAGAACCCAACTTCAGAGGCTGTGTTTGAAAGGGTGTATAAGACACACAGGTGGAGGAGTACAGTTGGCATTGGATATGAACCCACAGATGGCTGAGGACTTAAGATATTTTGTGAGAACCGGCGTCATGGAAGTGGAAATCGCGGGTGTGGACAGGTTTGCCTTGGCATGTTGCAGAGTCTGATGAGAAGAGGAGGAATGAGAGGACACCGGCAGCTAAAGGGTAGAGAGAAGGGAAGGAGTTTAGGAGGAGGCAACAGAGGGAGCTAGGGAAAAGGAAGTCATCAAAGTGATGGGGAAGAGATTCTGAAGGTCAAAAGTCTCAGATGCTGCAGAGGAAGTAAAATAAGGCCCAAAGAACGTGCGCTGCATCTCTCAGTCCGCAGAGGGATTGGAAATGGGAAGATAACCGTGGGCAAAGTAATAAATGAGCAGTGGTAACTCAGTGCTGACATCATCCTAAATGTATAGGCCTGGCCCGGACACGTTAATGTCCACACTTCACAGGCCATGCCCACTGGGCTGGTGGACAAGCTGCAGGCGTGGTTATCAGGAGGACAGAACTCAAACATTCCATGCCAGTTGGTGCAGGTTGTGGTCACGGGGGTCTGTGTAGATTAGGGAGGAAGCAAAACTGCGAAGATTCTGATAATGGGGAGCCAATGGAAGAGTGAGGGTCTGAGGTCCCTGATAAGCTTGAGGTGTTGGTAAAGTGGGGATAACGTGATGCGGAACTTGGAGAACAGAGGGCTGAGGTCCAGGGAGATAGTGGGGTTACAGATTGGAAAGGTGAAGTAGAGCTGAGGGTGTTGTTTTAGGAGAAATGGGTAAAGTAGAGCAGAGGTGAAGTTCACTGGCTTCCAAGGAGAGAAAACAGTTCTGTTGACATAAGCTAGTGGTGAGGAAGGCCAGTAGGTTACAACCACGGCAACTTGTGGAAGATGGTTAGTCTAAACAATTTAGTGGGTCCTAAGCAGCATCTTTAAATAAATGGAATGAAATAAAATTAAACAGAAATATCCGAGGGCATTGTTTTTCATTAAAAAAGAATGTTTTGAAAACTTTTAAGTGTGTATATATGCACTGGGCCAAAATGTAAAATGCATTTCTTATTGTGGGTCATGATAAAAAACAAAAAAGTTGAAGCTGAGATGATATGAGCTCCAAAGCAGAGTTTTTGTAGGGGGTGGGGGGTGGTGGAAGGATCTGGAAGGTATGACAGGAAGCTGCAGCCTGAACGGAGCCCCACGGAGCTGTGCAGAATGTGCAGCAGCCAGCGGTAGACCAATAAGAGCAGTGGGCACTTGGTTTAGGCATGCCAATAAAGGAAGCCATTCCTCTAAGGTCCAGACGCTCTGAGAACTGAGCTCTCCCAGAACAAGGTGTGATTATTATAAATGTTATTACTTGGGGATGTACGACCTAGTCACAACATCCAGGAATCATAACACCAATCAATCAAACACTCTTGTTTCGAGAAGAAGAAAGGTCTGGTTTAAATTTAGTTCAGTCGAAACACGGCAAAATCTCCTGATGCAGCAGTATGGATATGACCTTGGTTTCTGAGAGCATCTTCAGATGCTTGTGTGAGTAAAGAGGATGAATGTTGATTTTTCCTTTTTGCATAAACTTAATTTGACTTTTCCCTTTTAGAGCCCTTATTACCTTTTACCCCCCATTTTCCTCTTGCCTATGTTGTTGTTGTGTTGTATAGAAATCTGCCTATAGTACCAGGAACCTGGGGACTACATATGTGGGTTGAGTGGAAAAAATGAAGACAAGGAAGAACAGATCTCTGATTTTCCAAACACGGTAGGGAATGTCCCTGGAATTTGGACACGATCTGTATGTCAGAGACTGACTGCTGTTCTGAATCAGCAGAAATTTCTGATTCTCCTGAGCAGAGAGACCATTTTCCCAGCCTTCTAACAATTAGGTATGGCCATGTGACTAAATGTTAGCCAATGGCGTGTGGCAACCGGATATCCATGACTTATAGTTTGCTTTTGGAGCTGAAGACAAAGAGATGATTTCATTTTCTCTTTCCACAGAGGCTTAGCCTCATGTTTTTGAAATACACTTTCTCAGTTGTTTCCATTTCACTTTGCATTTCTATTTTCTCACCATCACTGCTGTGGTGAGCTCCTCCATTTTCCACCGCCCCCCGCCCCCTGAAGTCCAGAGGAAAGAGAGCTCCCCGGCAGAAAGCCAGTAAATGATGCTCAGCCGATTGTTAATTTTGATTTAAGAAATTGTTTCCCCTTGCTTTTTGGGAGTCCTCAGCTTCATTTACAATTGAGAGAGGCCAAGTTGAGTGGAAACCCCCAGCGCCTGTAAAGAGTAACGACAGCGACGGAGCATTGGGCATTGTAAGAGGACGGGCACTGTGCTGGACGTTGATCGGCATCATTACTAATCTAACAATCCCACAAAGTAGATATTGGGGTGCTATTTCAGTCATTTTGAAACAGAAGCTAAGAATAGTTCCAGGATTTCTCAAGGTCACATAGCTGGTGATGGGAGGCCAGGTTTAAAATCAGATGTGACACATTCTAAAGCCCATTCTTGATGCATCTGCTTCGTAAAAGTCTGCTTTTCAGTTGCTTACTTTACATCTGCTCATTTCTTCCTCCTACTTTCCTTTGATACCCATTATCCCGGCTCTGCTCATTGACTGGTTAACACAGTGTACTCCCTGCATTCAGCCAGGGCCACTTCATTTTGACAGAGGAAATAGAACTTGGGCCATGCAGTGCAGGGAGTTTCAGACCTGCCTTGGTGGGTATTAGGATACGTAAATGTTTGCATAATCCTCCTAGCAAACATGTGAGTGTGCACTGCTCACTTTTAAAGAGCAGCAGCAAGAGGCATCACCTCTCAGGTGCCTTTCCATTGTCTGGTTTACAGTGAAAGATTCCAATGGACTTGAAAATTCTTGAGGTCAGATACTACCTTGGGAAAGAACTTGGAACCCCTATTTGCACCTCATGCCTTGCACAGGCCTGAAACTTGAAATGTAAGCTGTTAAATGAATGTTGAATGCACTGCCAAGTGTACATTTGAACAGTTCTTATTAAAAATGGGTGCCCATGCTAAGAAGGGCAGTGTGACCAGGAGGCTGTGACCAGGAGACACAGAGGCAGGCTTGGGTGTGGAGCGGGGGAAGGAAGGGCTGGCTGACTGCTTTTATGGGAGCTCATTCGAAGGCCTACTGGATTGCTACAAATGGCCTTGGCTGTTCTTCAGGACTAGAGACATTTGACACTCAGTCTAGTTCCCCTGCTTACCTCAGGCAAGTTTCTAAACTTTCCGGGAATAAAAACCTGCCCAAGGGAATGGGTTGGCACTGACTGCCATCCAATGCTACGGCATAGGAATGAAGAAGATTGTCTTTGAAACTGTACAGTTCAGGTGAAAATTCTGGCCTGATCACTAGCTAACTCTGTGACTTGGGACTACTGGCTCAGCCATCCTGAACCTCACTTTTCTCAGCATAGAAATAATGTTCATGCTATTTCCTACAACACAGGATTATCTTAGCAGCGAAACAGCCCATGTGCCGCATTTAGCATAGTGCTTGGCACAGAGACAGTGCGGGATGGATGTGAGCTGCTGTCACTGCTGATGTTTACTGAACTGGGCGTTATACCCCATCCTCTCGTGGAACTTTTAGCTTATCTAGTAAAGGAAGAATTCTTTCCTGGGTGCTGGAATTGGCACAAATATGGAAAGGCTTTGCCCTTCGGGAGCATAGCAGTTATAGTCAGGATTTAACTATTGACACTGACGAGACCTTGAGCAAGGAACGTCACCTCTCTGTGCCTCAGCTTCCACACGTGGAAGGACAGAGAGGACAGGTAGGACACTTCCCATCCAATGTGTCCATGAGCCTTGATGTTGGCTGAAGCTCAACTACAGATGGAAGGAAAGAATGATTAGTCACTACACTAGTAAACAGACCAGCTATGTAAGCCATAAAAATAGGACAGGTTTAAGATTTCAGGTCTTTGACTTTTAGTTTTTGTTGCATCTGATGAAATGTGAAAAGAGAATTGTGTTATGTATGGACTTTGCATAATGGTCTTCTAACTCACGCTGCAAATCAATTGCTTATTAGCTTTTATTGACAAGAAGAGGAAAATGTATTACTATTCATTTTAGCCCTTTCCTTATCGATTCTACGAGTATAATACTTGTTCTTTAAGAGAAATGAGTCTATTCATTCTTTCATTCGAGGAAACCTGTATCACATTATACAAAATTAGAAAGGGAAAAAAGCAGGGAAAAAAAGCTTATCGTGCTCCTCAGCCACTGTTTATGTGTAAACATTCTGCTTCCATTTTTCTTCTGCATATTTTTATTCTGAGGACTCCAGTTTTCAATGCAGACTGAGCATTGACCATGGTACTACATAGAGTTCACAATAATTTTTAATTGTAAGATAATGTCCCAGGATGTGGATCCTCATTTTCCATTACCCTATCCTTGTCAGAAGACCGTAGGGAGGGGATATGGGCTTTGGTGCCAGCACTGGGCAGAGGCGTGGTTCTGCCACTTCCCAGCAGTGTGGCCTTGGTCAAGCCACTTAATCTCTCCAGACATCCATGTCCTCAGCTGTGAAAATATGGGCTGTGCCAGTACTGACCTCGCTGGGTCATTGTGATGACTGAAAGAGATCATGTTTGCAGAGGGCTCAGCAGTGCATGAGGCGCCATGGGCTTCACTGATGTCAGAGGCTGCCGTCACTTTGTAGCACCCATTCCGATCTGATGAGTGACTGGAAGTTTATAAACATCCCACAAGAAAATGCACATCAAATATCAGGTCACTCCGTCTCTCTGGGCCTGGTGCCTGGTTAGCCACGTGAGGTGGTCAGCTGATAATGCCTGACCTCAGAGGCTCCTTCCCCCGCGAATGCGCCATGGTTCTCCGCCATTACTCAAAGCAGCAGTAGCCACTACAGGGAATTGGCCTACAGAAACTCCCAGCCTTGTTCACGAAGAAAGCGCCCTGCCAGGGCCTGGGGGCGTGAGCACATCGGTGTCTCTTTCCACCCAGACAAACTGTTGACATTGGTCCGGCGGCCTTCCATGTAGAGGCCTCTCCTGGTTCAGTGCGTGCTCCCCAGATCTCCATTTTCAGATGGGTTCGGCAGCCAGTGTGCTCACGGAGGTTTTGTTTATCCATTCCACACTTCTAATGGCGCTTCACTGCTGGGATCATTTTCCTGTGTGGTCATTTAAGGAAGATAAATTGGACTGCAAATCTAAGTAGAACAGGCATTGCTCTTAGTCCGTCCCTAAGGGACAAAGAGATTTTTTCCCACTCAACACCACCTGCATGTGCGCTCCCTGTAACCTCCCAAGGAGAGTGTGTAATTAAAAAATAAATAAACCCTGATACCAGAGTAGTTGGACACGCCCCCTCCCCGATCCACGCAGGTTACCCGTCACGTTCAGACTTCCCAGATTCCCAAAATTGAGTGCCAAAAGGAGTGGAACTGATGATCACATCAGTACCAGAGCTGCCACTGCAAGGAAACAGATGATGTCATCAGCACAGAACTGCCACCTGCCTCCTCTGACGTCTTGTTACCAGGGAATTTCAGCAGAGCCAGGTTTTCCACCCACTCACCCGGTGCCTCCGTGGTGTGCACACACTGTCGCATTGGAAAGGAAGAACGGGGTGGAGGGGGGACCTGGCCCTGTGGGCGCCCACCGGGAGGAGGGGTACATTCGGAGGGCAAGCACGCATGCAGGCTCTGGAGCCAGACTGCCTGTCCTGACTGTGTGGACTTAGGTTACTGAGCCTCCCTGTACCTCAGTTTCTAAAATGAGGAGGACAGAAGAGTCTCTCAGAAAGTATGAGAGAACTAGAGGAGTTAATGCGTATAAAATGCTGAATGTGCCCGTCACATGTTCACTCAATAGCAGCTTAGACCACGAGTGAGCAAGGACTACACGTTAACTGAATGAATCAATCATCACTTCAAGGGACAGTCAGTAGTAACGGAAAAGTAGTGGAAAGAGTTTGAAAGACAGAGCCAGGTTCGAATCCCATGTCCAGTTTGTGTTTAACTTGCAATAAATCACCAGATTTCTCGTACCCTCAGTGGCTTCACCTGGTAGATGGGACACTTTATGTATCTTGGAGGTTGTGAGGACTCATGGAGAGACTATATATTAAGTGCTTAACACAGTGGGTGGCGCGTAATTGCTTTCAAAAGCATGAGCTCCTAATGCGGCCAGCCCTGCAGAGGCAGACCCTCGCCAGGGCTTTCGGAGTCTGGCACCATCTCACGTGGTCCTGGTGTTGGCTGCTGCCTGCCTAGTCTTGGCAGTTCCTGGACTTAGGTCATCCGAGCCATTTTGAAAGTCTCTATTTCCCCCCAGCATCTCTGTCCTGGTGGAGGGGACGCCTGCTACCAGCCAGGAAACCTATGTGTTTGGGCAGCACCGAAGCTTCCTAGTCCCTCAGCTGCTTTGTCCTCCAACAAACCAACTACCAAGAGCCCTTTTCAATGCCCCAACCCCACTCCTTCAGCTGCAGTCTGGCCCCTTCCACCACCCAGGCCCGAAACGGTTCTCTAAAGTCAGCAGGGCACCCTTCTCGGCCTCTCTTTGCTCACCGCTGTGGAGGGCTGGACTGGGGGCAGTCATTCCCTTCCGGGACCATTTCTCCAGGTGGCTTCTCCTTGCACTGCTACTTTGCTGCCTCCTCTTTTTCCTGGACTGGAATAGCCTCCCTCAAGTGCAAGAGTGTCCCTGTGTACATCCTCCCACTCCCACCTTCCCAGTTGAGGCTTCAGGGCCCAGCTGAGCCCTATCTCTCTCACAAAGGCTTCCAAACCCCTCCAGGGCCGAGAGAGCTCAGTGCTCTGAACCTCCCAAAGCCACATCCTTCATATGGCTCAATAAGCCTTTGGAAGGAAGGATGCTGTGTCAGTTTTCCTTGTGCTTCTCTGTTCTTCTGGCTTGCAAGCTGTTTGAGGGCAAACATAGAGCCTTCTCTATGAGAGGGGCTTTGTCGATATTGTTCTCAGTTGCTATACTATGAAGAGCTCCCCTTTGTTGACTGAGGCCAGGGTACGTACTTATGTATGTATGTATGTATGTATGTATGTATCTACCTACCACCCATCTTATTTGGTCATCACAACACCTCCACAAAGTTGCTCTTACTATATTGGTTTTACACTTGAAGAAAATGAGGTTCAGAGAGAGAAAAGAAAAAAAACCTTGACCAAGACCACATAGCTGGAAAGGAATAGGGCCCAGGGCCACAACTCAAGCACATTGCCCAGGTTTACGCACTGAACAGATGGTCTCCAAACTTTTTGTGCTGGGTGCACCATTCAGGAAATGTGTATATTTTTCTTTGGTGTTTATAAATTATATGTTATCTACCATAGTGTCAATATATAGTGTACATTATAAAATATATCACAGAAATTTAAATAAAAGTTTAATCGAACCCTAAGTATAGATTGTGGTTCTAAATACCATTTCCCACTAAAAGGAACCAGCTCTGTGGAGAAGTCTGGAAATGAGCTTAGAACACCTTGTCGTACTAGAAAGCAAGGATGCTATCAACTATCATTGAGGTCATATCGAAAGGACTCAGGAACCAGCCTGAATAGGTTTCCTGGGACCAAAAATGGGACACTTTGAGCAGTTTCAGTGGGTTAAACCACATTACATGTACTGAAATTCATATGCTTGATATAGTACTAAAAAACAATTTGGGGATCCCTTCTTGGGAATACTAAGTGATCAGCTTACAATTTTAAAAATTGGTAAAGAAAAACTTTTTTTCCTATGGGAACTATGTCTTAGAGTTAACAAATTGACAATGAGAAGATTCTCTTTAGAGAATATTCCAGCTTATAAATGAAGACACATAGACAGAATTAGAATAAGGCACATAGTGAATTGAAGGATTTGGCAATGATCATTGAAGACTGCTGATCACACACACACACACACACACACGTGCACGCATGCACACACACACACACACAAAGCCATGTTCTACTGATAGATATCCATAACACTGTCTACAAAGTGTTCATGCCAAAAACATTTAACTTGAACCTGAAGGAGACTCTTGATTTTTCACTGATTGGGACTACAAGGGACAGAGGCATGTGATAAATGATACCATGGGAACCAAATCAGCAAAATTCAGCCTGCAGAAGATTAACCAGGAAAAACAATCCAAGTTCTTCCAAAAAGTTTGCAAAAGTAGAAAATAAAAGATTGAGAGGGGACCATTAGATTAAAAGTGACTTAGGGGTATATTTATTAATCACAAATACAGACATTTTTTAAATCCCAATTCAAAATGTAAAATAAATATTTAGGACAATGGAGAACATGGGAATACTGGTTGGATATTCAACTATTTTGAGGAATTATCATTGATGCTAGGAGTATAAAGATGGCATTGAGTTTAGGTTTTTAAAGAAAGAGGTCTTGGTTCTTAGGTCTGTATGTTGAAATATGTATAGCTGTACATATAGGTGTCCAGCAGAACACGGAACACTGGTCATCAGTTCCAGGAGAGGTCTCCAAACACTTCTCTGACCATTGATTGCATTGTGGTGCTAGAATTGCCAAGGAAAATACTGGTGGATCAATAATACCTTACTTATATAGAGAAGAGACAGGGTGACATGGACTTCTACAGTGGGTGCTGGTCCCCCATGGCCATCAGGTCTTTCCCAGGAGCCAGCCAAAGGCAATTGGCTTGTATGCACCCCTCTCAGAGAGAAATGGCCCTAAACTCTCCCTGGTGGAGGCTAGGGGTGTGCCTGAAGCTCATTGGTGCACATGCTTAAGCAGCGCAAAAGGACCTTCATGGAGGCTGAAACAGGGACGAATACTCCCACACACGGCAGTAAGCAGTAAGCCCAGCACAGGCTATGTGGGCTCTTTCTCTCTTGATAGGAAGTGTTCCAGGCCCAAGAGCCATTCTTATGCAGCCAAGCGGGGGTCCAAAGACTATGCATGAGACTGCTTTTCCCAACATACAGAGTCTGGGATTTGCTTCAAGTAATTTCTGTTTGGAGGTGGGGGCAGCTGTTGGGAGGAGGTAGGTAGATGAATAGAGGACACAAGACTAGTCATAAACTAACAAATTTTTGAAGATGGATGACAGTTACATGGGTGCTTGGGAAGTTCAGCTCATTATTCTGTTTGGCATATATTTGAACTTTTAATACCAAAATGACTTTGTCATGATAACATAAAAATAAACGTAAAAAGTTTTAATACTTTCTTTACTTCCAATGGATTGTTTGGGGGTAGCACCTCAGTGTGACACCCCACTTCAGAAGTAACTGTATTATCGCTCAACCCAGCGCTCACAGAAGACACAACTGTCAAAGGGGCTTTTCCACCAGGAACCGAGGTCCACACCCATCAGAGGAGGAGCTGCGGTCCCCGCCTGTCTGGTCAGTAGTACTTAATTTAGTCTTATCATCAGAAATCCCCTCATTCTGGGGAACCACCATCCCTTTTAGAATAGGGAAGGGAACCTGCTTTCCAAGATCCCTTCAGAAGGAAAGATCTGCATTGTGTAAAGAAAAAAAATGCAGTGTTTAATAAAAGGAAAAAGACAAAGCTCTCCTTCAAGAAGCAACGATGCTGCCAGCTTACCCCTAGTGAAAAATAATGCCATTGGCAGTGAGATTGGGGTGTTCTATCACCCTCTCAATAAACTTTCTCTCCCCTGGGTAGTATTTTATAGTTACTGCTTCTATGCCCCATTGCACAGGCATAATTTATTATTTGTTTACATGTTTCACTTACTCTGCTAGGGTGGAAGCCCAGTGATACATTATTACTGAGAGCATCATCGTGGATGTGTGTGTATGGGTGTGTATTAATGCACACGCACACATCGAAAGACTCAAGGAGACCTGACTGGCTCTGACCTTCAACTTTTCACAGCACGTGCAGCCTCCCTGGGACTACAGGACTTTCCTTGGACTCTAGATGAAACGTGCCCTATGTCCCCATGCATAGTCCCTCCTCCTGTGAGAAGGAACAAGATGACGGCAGGCGACTTGGCTTCCTGGGACTACTCGAGTTTCCCATACCCTCCTTCGACTCACCTTCCTGCCTGCCTGAAGGTGACGTTCCTCCCATTTCTGGGCAGAATGTCAGTTTGCACAGCTCTTTCTTCAAGACAATCATGGGAAGGAAATAAAGCAGGTGTTATTATCTGCCTTTTATTTCCACAGGAGACCCAGCAAGGTCAAGAGTGTGACAGGTTCAAATAGTCAGGAGAGGAATCCAGCCCAAGCTAGCTCTGATGGGACGGGAGTGACCCTGCGTGCCCAGTCATTACCAGCTCTCTGACCGGGGGCAAGTCACTAAATGCTCAGGCCCTCCATTGTTAACAGCCGGAGATGACAGCACTTACTGCACAGGCTGCTTCTGAAATGAGGATGATTGGAGACTCGCAACGGGGGCCTGGCATGCCATAAATGTGCAGTAAATGTTACCGACATTGGTGGTCTTTTCAGAGCATTGTGTCTGGGACCATGTAACCACCACCACCATAGGCAGCTCTGATGTAATAATGATAACAACGACTACAACTGGAGTAGGTGAATAGCGCCTCATACCAGGCACTGTTTGAAGCCCTCTTCCCGAGTGAATCCATAGAGCCATCACAACAGACCCTTCTAGGAGGCAATGTTTTCACTCCCATTTTACAGAAGAGGAACACAAAGGCCTGCTGGGTTTAAGTAACCCGACAATGGCTTTGTGTTTTAAAAGAATCAGACTACACTAACGTGCTTTCTTGCTCTGGCATTTTTTCTATCGTCATTGCAGGCACACAGACCTTTGCTATCGGGGTCTCCAAAGCCCCACCAGCCCTTGCTAAGAGCTCACCACCTTTGCAGCTTCCACTCCCTGATTTCCCCCCTCTGGTAACCAGACCCACAAGTTTATCTGCCAGGGGTTCTTTGGGTGAGGAAACCAAGGCGCAAGGGGTGTACAACTGACTCAAGTTCACATGGTGAGCTCTGAGGGTCAAGTCTGAGACCTTACTCTCCCTTCCATGTCTCTGGGCTATCATTCTGTAGGAGAGCAGTGGGCCCAGCTGCCAGGGGGACAACAACATTCAGTAGGGGGCACCCGAGAGCCCCAATGGCTGCTAAGCCAGTGAGGTTGCTGCAGGCTCCCCTCCCCTGGGGAACAGCCGACAGGGAAGGGCTTGGAATTTAATCCTCCGCATTCCACTCAGGGTTCCTGTGACATAATAAAGCCCAAGGAGGGATCTCGAGTGACTTGTCAGCAGAACCCCCAGAGAGATTTTCTATAGATAGCTAGGGTGTGTCTGGAGCTCTGTTCCTCTCTGCGGGAAGAAAGTTCTTTTATGCCTGGCCTGGGCAATGCTGTGGGCAGCAGGTGGGTGGGGTGGGGGACCGGCCAGGCATTGGGCCCAGAGGACTTTGTAAGGCTGGGAGAACTGTGGCAGCAGGGGTGGAGGGGCACAAGGGAACCTAGGACAGGAGCAAGAATTCCAACTATGGCGTTCTGGAGAAAACTATTTAGGTATTTGCCCCTGCTGACCTCCCCCCACTGTTGGGACTGCGGCTGCAACGAGATGTCCCACATACCGAGCCTCACGCAGCCTTTGATGCTGGCTCTGCACAGATTCTGTGGCCTGAGCCAGGCTGTCTTTGGGCAGAGAGGCGTGATTGGAATGTTGGTGTGCCAGTGCTGGGATTGGAGGGCTGGGGTTTCAGAGTTCCGCAATCTGCATGGCCGTGCTCATGGTCTTTCCTCTCCACAACAGAGGGCTGGAATCCGAAACTCTGTTTACCTTGCGGATTCCAAACAGGCAACCTTCCTATCAATAATGTCACATAAATACCTGCATAGAATCCTATCATTACTAATGTTTTTTTCATCCTGTCTGCTGGTGGAGGGGAATTCTCAGAAGCCATGCATATATTTTACATAAAATAATAGCTAAGCTGCCAAGGGCTTTAACAATATAATTTCATCATGGGATTCTGGGCTCTTTGGTTTATGCTAGCATCAGAACCCCAAGACAGGATTAATTCATGTAACTGGGACAAACCCAAGTGCTGTGTTTCCATTCCCCTTGTAAGTGAACTCAACTATTTTAATTGCTCAAACATTTGGTGGGTAGGGCATGAGGTAGAGAAAAGCCCGCCTGATATATTCATTAGCTTCCGAATAAATGCATGAGAGGAAATACACTGTTGTTGTTAAAAACAGGAACATTTGGGTCAAACAACCCGGGCTGGATTCCTGACTTGGCCTTAAGGCTGTGATTGACGATCTCTGAGGCTCCATTTACTCCTGTGCAATATGTGGTTGTTGTTACCTACCTCTCAGGGTGGCTGAGAGGATTAAATGCCGCCAGAGCCGATGCAATGAATGAATGTAATACCTGTGAAAGGGCTTTGGTTCGCTGCCTGGAGCTCGGTAACTGTCAATACATGGTTGCTTTATTATTATGTCCACAGCAAAGGCAAAACATCCCTGAAACTGTTCTCTGACACCACCAAGGTCTAGGAATCTCAGCCACGTCCAGCCAGGAGCTTCTCTTTTTAGCCTCGAAATTCCCCAGATGCTCCACATTCGTGATTTGTATTATTCCCAGCCAGAGAGAGCAGGGTGGCAGCCCCCGCCCTGTCTGGAATCCCAGAGCACCTCTGAGATTCTGACCTAGCACAGCTGCCCGGTGCAAATAATTTAGAAAACACGAAACAGAGCATATTGCAGTTTTACAGGAAGGTCTGAGGAGTGAATTTGAAGTGTCTGTGGTGGACCCACTTTCTCCTGCAGAGAAGTGAAAACAGGGCTCTGCCCAGCAGAATACCGCCCTCCCGGGGCGCCAGGCGAGAAGCAGGAGTTCCTCAAACGCAGAGCATGGGGTCCGGGAGGGTCCTTCTCCCCCTAACGTCTGTTACAATGCTACTTCCATGGTGTCTAGGACTTCTCCGTAAATGTAAACACAATTGCTGCCGATAAGCGGACCTTAGCTTTCTACTACAAAACTCTGGTTTTAAATCTTGTCTCCACCATGTATTAGCTGTGTGACCTTGGGCAAGAAACTTAATGTTTTTGGGCACGTTTCTTTGTAAAATCTGTAAGATGGAGAGCATGGTCGGCCCCTCACTGGGGGGCAGGGGGCAGGTGGATTAAATGGCTCACTGAGTGAG
This sequence comes from Tonatia bakeri, assembly GCA_004024845.1. Lineage (NCBI taxonomy): Eukaryota > Metazoa > Chordata > Mammalia > Chiroptera > Phyllostomidae > Tonatia > Tonatia bakeri. The sequence continues at coordinate 138,129 of PVIA01002231.1, read as the reverse complement.
AAATGGCTGGTATAGTGTCAGGCGCATGGCAGACCTCCCATGAACCCTGTTTCCCTTCCAAGCAGCCGAGAAGACCGAATCGAGAGACGATGCCTACTCAGTTCCCTTCTATCCTGTTACAAGAGGCAAAAAAGATAGAGGAACATAGAGCAGAGGAAGATGAGTGCCACAGCAGAGAGAAACAGTTGGCAATGTCCCCAGCACCTGCCAGAGTCCTCGGGCGGTGGGGCCGTCCAGGGTCAATGAGATGCTTTGTCTTACAGCCCGAACCCAAGGGAGCTACAGGGCCCAGCCCAGCCCCGGGCACCCCTCTCTCCCCTGAGGCCTTCTCTGAGTGCACCAACCCAGAGGCCTGCGAGAAGGTATTCTAGGGAACCTGACATTACTGCTAACTGTCAAATTAAAGGGAAATTTTATCTCAAAAAATATTTTTTGCTTGAAATCTGGCTACCCTCTTTTTTAGCTTTGACCCCCAGAACCTACAGTTCCATTTCATCAGGAGTACAGTTTAGTGTCTTGAAATATCCCCACCCACTTCCGTTGTCAAGCATGGCAGCAGACAATTATTAAACGTGGGTAGGAGACGGACATGCCCCATTGGCTGCTGGCAGGGTCCCACGCAGGGATGCAAGCTGAGATTTCTCTTCAGAACCAGAATGACTACTGGGCCTAATAGCCAAGACTTTGTGTTAGATTTATAAAATCTCAAGCCTTTTCTGCTTATTTTATGCAACCTTTTTTTTTTTATGTACCTCTGCTCTCTTTGAAAATATTTTCTTCTCCCCTCTGTGTGTGAACTGGTCACAGTCATTTTCAGGGACTGTGAATGTAGTTGAATTTATTTCCAGGTCAACTTTACAGCAGCCAAGTACCCAGAACAGATATTTGGAGAGAAAGAACCCTGGCTACTGAGGAAAATAAATAGAAACTTGCTTGTTTTCACCTCTAAAGTGGCATGCCCCTGTTAGGTCCTCTGTATTTCCCCACAACACCTGGGATCTTTCTCTCTAGTTGCTGGCACTCCATAAATAGGACAGTCTAATCTCAGTTTCACGGGGAACTCAGAGGTCAATGGAACAGGCAGGGGGCTGCAGAAAATGGATTCCCCTCTCTTAGCGACCCATTTTTGTGATTGGTATCATTATTCATCCAGAGGGCAAAGAATAGAGTTTCCAGTAAATCATTCCAAAAAAGTGTCAACATAAAAGATGCTACATTTCCATCTCCCAGTGGAAATCTCAATATCCAATGTCCTCTATGAAATGTAAAGTGTTTTGTGTTTTAATGTGAGTATCCCAGCCCTGGGCGATGCAACACCTGACAGGAGCAGTGAATACAGGCCCTGTGTCTGTGTCTCGCACATTGAGCTGGAAATGTAGCAGGTGCTCAGCAAATAATTGTTGAATAAATGCAAGTAAGAATCTATGAAAAAAATAGACACTACACAAAATAGCCACTGGACCCTCTTGTAGACTGCAATCACCGAAGAAGCTGGGCCCCTATTTTGTCTGCTTTGTGCCATGCCCAGCACCACGTTACCTATAAACAGGCTCAAAAATGAATGCTATTAGAAACTGACAATGAAGCCTGGGCTGGTGTGGTGCCAGCATGAGAACCAAAGGGTCACCAGTTCGATTCCCAGTCAGGGCACATGCCTGGGTTGTGGGCCAGGTCTCCAGTAGAGGGCACACAAGAGGCAGCCACACACTGATGTTTCTCTCTCTCTTCCCCTCTGCCTAAAAATAAATAAATAAAGTCTTAAAAAAGAAACTGACAATGAAGCTGTTGACCACTGGGAAAGACCACTGGGCTGGGCTTGCCTCCACATTTGCAATGAACTGACATGTCTCTTTGGTAAGTGTCTCAGGTGTGCTGGGTCTTGGTTGTATTGGTAAAGTGACCACTCATTGCTTCTCAAACTTTTAAACCATCCACAAGAATTCTTGGACACCTTTCCCCAGCCCCACCATCTCATAAATTTGTTTAAAAATATTTACTGAGCATATACTATGTGCCAGGAACCCTACCAAGGGTTGGGAATACAATTTGTGAGAAAAACAGATGCATTCCTTCCCCTCATGAAGCTTATAGACCAGTGGAAGGGATAGACATAAAATTAATCACTGTGCAAATAGAAATATGCTTAGAAATTGTTAAGCTCTCTAAAGGAAAACAGGGTTCTGTGAGTGTAACATGGAAACCTAATTAGGGAATGAGAGAGCCCAGAACAAGCCCATGGTCATATTTTAAATTTCCTTTGAGAAATCCATAATGATAAAAAGTTATTGCCAATTGAATAATATTTTAAAATTATTTGTGTATGTCTAAGAGAGCTAGAGCCCACGAATGCTTTGTATATGGATACACACATAGATATCAGGCATCCTGTAAATTCTGTAGCCTCCTAGGGGACCGAGGGCCACTTACCGGTGACTGGAACATCCCTTGTCTCCCATCGGCTCTAAAGGCAGCTTGCAACGCTCCTCAGGAGAGATCTTAAAGGAAAACAGTTGGTTTTCCAATCAGGATTCGTATCACCACTCCATGAAGGTGGGTCAGCTCCCTCCTCCCCAGGGGCCAACCTACCCATCAGCTGATGATAACAAATAGGTCTCTTGCCAGAAATACAGGCCAGCTCCCCACCACCTGGCAAAGTTTACTTGTCTTCAGACCGGTCTAATCTAGATCAATCCCAACATTCAAAAACTACACCAAGTCCTCTCAACATTCAGGAAAGCAACAGCAGCAACGGCCTCTTTTGCCCCCACCCCCCCAAACCCTGACACTGTCAGTCTATATTTTATTTCTCAAGGCCCAACTAGGTGATTGCATGTTATCTCCCAGGGAGAAACACATATTTCTTCCATAATGGCCTCCTAGCTATGTAAATGACTATACATATTTGATTTATGTTGCCAGATTATAGTCTTTAAGGCTTTCTGTCAAGCTCTCCCATTGGAAGATGACGTTTTCAACATTTTCATCTTTGCTTAACCAGGAAGTGATGACTTCAGATCTGAAGCCGGGTCCAGCATGAAAACTATCCCCTTTGACAGGGAAAACCGCCTGAGGATGGATGAGAAATTCAGACTCTGCTTTTGACAGCCTGTGCTCCCCAAGTGGAAGAGGGAGGGAGGGGGCTGTGTCTGTGTGAGGGACAACCTAGGACTGAAGCTGGGACTGGGCCATCCTTGCCTGGAGTGGATGTGGGGAAAAGGAAATTGCTTGCAGGGGTGGTAACACCTCACTCAGACCTTTGCTCCCAAAGACGACAATAGAGATGGCATCGTTGTCATATAGCCCCAGTGGTGACTATCTCAATGGGCATCTGGGTCACTGTTTGTTGAAAGAGTGAATGGTTCTGGGAAGTGTTGGGGGTGAGGTCACTGACCTGGGTCAGTGGACAAAAATCAGCCTGAAAAGTACCAGGAGTGAGTCTGGAGGTAAAGAAGCAAAGGCAGGAGTGCTGGAGCAGACGGGCAGAAGGCAGCTGGAGGCCTGGAGGGAGCACTGCCCCATCCAACCAGCCTGCGGCGGGTGAACGAGGAGAGCTTGCAGAAGACTCAGTGCAGGCACGCGAGACCCTCCACACACTAGAGCTGAGTGCTCCTCCTGCGAAGGGCTGGCCACCAGCCACAGGTTTGCTGTTTGCCTTCACCATCCCCGTGGGTGGGAGGTGCCTCGCGTCTGTTTGAACGTATTTTGTAGACACTGCCCCTGAGGACATTGCAGTATGTAGAGCACACATTTATCTGTCACATTGGGCTATTTATGTTTTTATTTAGAACTCATCAAAGCCTAAAACAGGATTTGAAGTGACAAGGTACTCATAGATCAGCGATTTCCAACTTTGTTTCATCTCATGGCACACGTAAACTGATTACTGAAATTCTGTGGCACACCCGTTGAAAGTCGCTGTCATAGGTAACTGGTGAGTACAGGCAAATAGAATAGATGAGAGTAATGCTCTGCAAAGCATGTTCTTGCTTGCATCCTCTCCATCCTCACCATGCCCCTGTGAGGTGGGCACTGCACTTGGTGTAGGGAGAGCTGTGTTCAAATCTCAGCCCTGCCTCTTACTGGCCATAGGCTAGTGTGACTTGGGATAAATGACTTAACCTCTCTGAGCTTTTCTGCTTCCTCTCACTTTATTGTGAATACTTCATTTATTATGCAAGCAATTCTAGTATTTTTATGGAGTGGCCATGAAATAGGTTTCCAGGATTTAAATCCAAATTTCATCAGAGTGATTCATGTGCATGACTAAAATATCAAATAGTTCAAAAAGTTTTGTCATGTATAAGAAACAGTACCCTCACTCTCCTCTCCCCACCCTCAATGTGCTTCCAAGAGATGTCAGCCTCTAATCAGGTTCTGTTTTTAGTTCTGCCTGTGGTTTCTCCTACATCTCCAAATAGTATGTTTATACTGCTGTGTCTTGATCAACAACCTCAGTAGACATTATCTATCCACTTCCGTCTAGGCTACATAAAGTTTTAATCCCTGTCCCCTACTCCCTCCCAAGTTTGGAGTGTTTTAGCTATTTTAGTTTCTCTGGTACTATTGCAACTGTAGACGAACCTCTAATTCTTGTTCTGGCAACACTCAATGATACCTCTGGCTCTCCATTTGGCAAGATGAAGATAGAAGCAGAAAGTCCCTTTCCTCTACCTCTCTTCCCTCTGCACCTCCCAAATTCTGTCTGTTCTGTAACCATAATTAACTTTCCCCTGCTTTGTTTATAGGTTGATTCTAAAAACTGAAAACCAGAGAACAGTGCTTACATTATGGCTATGTAAATATTGTTATGGAGCTAAGTAGTGGCCATGATTACATTTCTTCTCCATGGTTCCAATGTCATGACCCCAGGGCCACTCAAAGCAAAATGTTTCAGCATCAAGAACAAATGATACATTTCATTGTAGTTCCTGTTTGGACTATGATTTATCTGCACAATTTTTTTTTGTTTTTTTTTTTTCTGGGATTTCTGGTTGTTTTTCTTCTTGTTGGTAGAAGAAATATTATGTCTTCTTTATCGCATGTAGCTTTTACTCATTCTAATTTTATTTCTTGGAAACCATTTTCTTGAAAATGTTTTTCTTAGAGTTCATTGATAGTCTTTTCCAATGTGGACTAATTGTTTGCTAGGTCAGTTGACAATTGGCGTCTAAGAATTTCCTGGGTGAATTTTTAATTATTTCTTATATTAAAAACTTTCTCTTTTTGGGCATTTTCCCTTAGTTTTGCTGAAGTTGACACACTCAAGTAATTTCCTCAGAAAGGAACTATAAGAGTAAACATTTTTTATTTTTAAATATCTAAAACTGATTTTATTAGTTTCACATTTAAATGTTTGGTTTGATGTAGAATTCTAAGTTATAAAATAATTTGCTCTCAAAACTTTTAAAGACTTTATTCCACTGCATTATGGCAACTGTGGCTTTGGACCAGAAGTCTGATGCCAGTTGGATTCTCTTTCCTTGAAGGGACTTATGTTTTCTTGTTGGAATCTCATAGAATCTTCTGATCCCTGGTGTCCTGAAATTTCACAATGAATGCAGAAGAATTGTCTCTTTGTTCTTGCTGGCCATTTGGTAGCCCTTTTGTTTTAAAAATTCTGAGCTTTTCCTTCTATTTCCTTGATTATTTTACCTTTGTTTTCTGTTTTAAACTCCTGAAACATAGATGCCATGACTTTGAAATTGATCTTCTGTGAATTTTTTCTTCATATTTTCTGTCTTAATCTCTTTTTCTTCTATCTTCTGGAAGACTTTCTCAACCTTACAAATTCTATCATTTCTACTAAACCTTTAATTGTGCAATCTTTTAGTTTGTTTCTGATTGTTCCTTTTCCTTAGTACTCTGGTCTCATTTATACACACACTATCTCTCCAAATCTTTCTGGAGTAGAGTGATTATCTTAGTCAGTTTGGGCTGCTGTAACAAAAATATCATAGACTGGTGGTTAAAGAAACAATTATTTCTCAGTTCTGGAGGCTGGGAAGTCCAAAATCAAGTGCACCAGACTGAGAGTCTGGAGAGAGCTCCACCCTTCTGAACTAATCACCTTCCAAAGGCTCCTCCTCCTAACACCACCACATTAAGGATTGGGATTCCAGGACAGGAATTTGGAAGGGACGAATATTCGGTCCATAAGAGTGATCACATATCCTGGTTTGTCAGGGGTAGTTACGTTTTACACCTGTCATCGTGGCATAAATATGAACAGTTCTCCGTATCGCTTTCAGAATCGTCCCAGGTTGCACGATGAATTGCATGGTCACTTTACTCTGAAGATATTGATGAGAATTTTTTAAGAGTTATCTTCTGTTTTGAATTATTTCTGTTTCTTCAGAGTGACATTTTTAGGTTGTTGTTATTTTTAACCTTAATTGTCCATCAGTATTTAAGAACCAGGAGGTGGGAATTAAAATCTGTGGGTACATAAAGCTTGTTGGCTGGTGGACTTTATCCTAGTGGGGTCAGCAGGGAACTGTCTCTGTTCTGGAGACTTCCAAAAAAAAAAAAAAAAGGATAAGAAGGACTGTATTCTGTAGTACCAATAACTATACTGGCCATCCAAGTCTTTCTCAGACTATTTACCAAATTTCTATAGAGATAGATGAATTTTTTTTAAGTGGTGATAAGTTCCTGCTATCACGATTTCTGGGGGCGGGCGAGTGGACGGCTATGTTTCACAAGTGTGCCTTTAACCAGCCTCCTTCTCCAGTTCCAGGTCTCAGTCCAGTGCCTCTCCCAGGCTCTGCGAGGCAGGGTACGTGCTCTTTAGTGCACATCCATCACCGTTTCTTGCATGCATTGTTTGGCATAAACTTGATAAAATCATTCATCCACTAATAGTGTCCCCTTTCCATGTTATTTGCTGTTATGAGTTTATGCTTTTTTTCCTCCTTTACTATTTTTGTGAGGTGTCCAGAGGGAGAAGATGTGTTCAATCCAACATCTTGAACAGGAAGATACTGATGTCTTTCTTTTTGTCCTTTTTAATGAGGACAGTCTACCCTTCCTTTTCATTTTTCTGGCAGATTTATAGTTAAACCCCAATATCCATTCTCTTTCATTTGTAGTAGAGCCCCCATTTTTAGTCGGCATGTGGCAACCTGGGACAACTCCAGCCTCCTTTGCAATTTGGTGTGGCCACGTGACCAAGTTCTGGCTAAATGGGGTCAAGTGGAAGGGTCTGGGAGAAGCTTCTTGGAATGGGCCTTATAGACAGGAAGCTCACGCCTTTGGCACTGTCTTGGGGTTGAGGCTACATGAAGACCCTGGGTGTCTGACACCAGGGAACCCAGCGCCAGTTTGGACCACTCATCAAGGCTCTCGTGAACAGAGGGACTGTGTTTTATTTAAGACACAGTTGTTTTCGGTTTCCTTCACTACAGCCAAACTAAAATCTAACTAATGCAGCCTTGAAAATGCTGTGAGGTATCAACAAGGTGATAAATGTGAAAGTGACTTGTGAAAAAGCTGTTGAAATGTCAAATTTATTAATATTATACCTTACACTAGACTAGATTTTCAGCTCTTCCTCTGGACTGGTTACATATTCAGTTTTATCATCAATACCTGGCATAAAATTGAAGTTAATATATTTATTAAGTAATTTCAATAGTTATTAGTGCTTTAAGATAATTTCAATACCATAAAAAGACAAAAGAAAAAGTGGTAAAATATTTTTAGCTCATTAATCTCCCAAATGAATAAAGAGCTTCTAAAATTAGGAAAGAAAAGACTAAAATTCAGTAGAGGGAAAAATAAGCCTAGGGCATGACACTGAAGACAAAATGCACATTGTGCTGAAATGTATGAAAAGATGCTCAACCTCATTCACAACGAGATAAATACAAGTGAACACATATGACGGGGTCTGTCCAGAAGGTACCCAGCCATGTCATATGACAAATAGAGACATTTACTGAAGAAGATACAAGATACAAGAATCATTGTACACAGGACAATGACGCCTCAGTCCCCTTCAAAGTAGGCACCCTGCGACCTCACACAGTTCTCCCAATCACCATCAGTTGCCCTACCATATTTTCCTGAATCTCAGGAAAATATGACTCTTTCCATCAATAGTCTGAAATTTCTTCCTTTTCAAAGGTGATTTTAGTTTTGGGAAAAGCCAGAAGTCACAGGGTGCCCAGTCTGGGCCATAGGGGAGCTGAGTCACCTGGGAGATTTGATGTTTCACAAAGAAACTCTGGGCACAAGATGTGATGCATGAGTGGGTGCATTGTTGTGATGAAGCTGCCAATCACCAGTTGCCTACAACTATGGACTTCCGAATCATCTGAATAGTTTCCATGGAGAAATGTTCAAAGTTAATGCAAAATTTGATGCAAATTTGTTGCTGTTCTCACTTGGTCATTTCGAATGGATGGTCACACAGTCTACCGCCCACACTGACTGGTACAGTGAAGTCGTCATTGTTCATGAATGCATATTCCAGTCCACTCTCCTTGGCTGCCAGGTTACCTTGATGTCATGCAAACAATTTTTGTCACATTAACAATGGATGGAATTTTTCCAGACAAACCTCATATATGTGTGTGTGTGTATATGGTTACCTTTTGTATAAAAGGAAATTCAAAATATTAATTGGTATTAGTACAAAGAAATATTGTAGAGCTAAATAAGATATTAATAAAGATAATTACTTAACAGGATGAAAAGAAATGGGGATAAGAGTGTCTCTCTTTTATTTCTGAATCATGTAACTAAAATGTATATTTGAAAAAAGTATTTAAAAAACAAAAAAGCATGAAGGTTATAAAACCATTATAATTTCTTATAATATAGCCAGTGTCTAAAGGACTACAGGTCTCACTACAATTTCCAGACACACTAACACGTTTATTGTGCTAACTTGATGAGACTAGTGTTTCTAATTTATAGAGTCAGGGACTATTCAAATTGGTGAGAACCTGGAGTCTGCTGGTTTCAATCCTCTCATTTTGCAGATGAATAAACTAAGGTTCATAGAGGTTTAGTGACTTGCCAAGGTCCCACAATCATTCATAGCAGAGCCAGATTTTACTTTAGTCAGCCAACTCTTGGCCAAGTATTCTTTCTATTGCTTTGTGCTCCCTCGAGTACCTCAAAGATGATTTAAGTGACACGTAAATTCATACCATGTTGCTTAAACCAGAACCTAATGAACCAATCAATTTGTTCATCAAATATTTATCATACCCTCTTATACCCTAGACCCTATGGTAGGGGCTGCAGCTATAAGCAAGTCAAGGAGGTCCTTCCCCCTACCCCTCACCATTACCTGCACTCTGTCTCCAGGAAGAGATGATAGCAACTTTGCATTGCTAGTTGTTTGAGTCTCACAAAAATGAACCCTCTGCAAAATGTGTGCCAAGCAAATTCCAGTTACACTAACCCTTGGTGCAGGTTGCAGGATTCACAACTACTGCACTTTCCTGTTGTCCTCTGAAACCTGACCTTCCCACCCCTTTCCCCGTATTTGTTCAAGTGGGCAGTTTACTCAGTGGAGTGGCCTGATGTGGGACCTCACACTGGAATACTGTGGTTCTCAGTGGGGTTGGTACTGTTGTGTCAGGGGCGTTTGGAAATTGGACAGCAGTTTTCTAAGTGGTCACAATGACTGGATGACCCTCCTGGCATTGAGTAGTCCATTGCCAAGGGCAGCTCTCACAATGAAGAGTTGTCTACCTCCCATACAACTTCATCCTACTGGACAATTACATAGTTGAAAACCTGTTTTTCACCATCTGAGCCTAGAATCTTCACACAAGTTTTGAGGATTTTTTGGCGGGGGAGCTGATTTTGTTTACAGTTTAATGTACACTTAATTTCCAAAGAATGTGACCACTGTATAAATTGAGGGAAGATTTTATTTTGTTGGAACTCTACAAAGGACCATTGGACACATCATAGACAGCGATACCTCTCATAGTTCCAAGTGACCATTGTAATGTACCCTTAGTCTGCATACTCTCAGTAGCTGGGAACTTCATGGGGATTTTATATGGGGGCAAGCATCTGAACCCTCCCTCCTGTCTGGTAGTGTGGCCATTTATACGCTGAGACACACATCATTTTACTATGAGTTGCCTTCATGGTATACTCTGGCTTAGCTTTCTGGGTTATAAGAGAATGTCAATGAAATTCTTCACCTCTGACTTGACACCACAGAGATGTCCCTGGTCAAACACATCACCATGATCATCACCATCACACAGATTTTCTGACTGTCTGGATGTTACTGTTGGGAAAGACACTGATTTATTTGAAATCATGTATACATATAGGTGATATTTCCTATGAATTTCTCTTCATGAAAGTAAGGGGGTGTAAGAGGCACTTGTTTTAAAAAGGATCGTTGGGCCTGATGGACCAGAGATTCCCCTCTGAAATGCCTGCGTAGAAGAAGGCGCCGTCTGCACAGCAAACCCACAGGGCAGTAGTGAGTGAGCAAAACAGGCGGAGACAGGTCCCACCCCCCACTCCCGTCACAGCCTGGCTTAATGGCCACGTTGCAGATAATGATCAGATTGCTCCTGTGCCCTGTGAGCCCCTGCAGGAAGTCAGTCCGGCTGCGGGCATGCTGCACTCCGAGGGGCTAGAGTCACCTTTGGCTTTGATTTAGAAGAGCTGGCAATTGCACTTAGTACATGACAGATCGACAGAAGTCTTTCCAGTTGCAAAGCACGTGGGAAAAGCCCCTAATAGACCTACTATACGATTGACACTTAATGAATATGGAACAGAAGTATAATTTGATTGAAGTAGGAGATGTTGGCCTATTTTTCTGGGTTTGGGAGAAGGCTGGTGAAATTCCACACCTCTGCCTAGATTTCCTAACCATAGAGATGTTCCCAGTCAAACATCACCATATCATCATCATCATCATCATCATCATCATCATCATCACCACTATTGTCATTATTGTCAAACAATTTTGCTGAGCATCAAATTGCTATTCATAGCAGCGGTGCATGAGACTGCTCACCTGGGTAGTGCTGATGTGATCATTTCAATGTCTATTATCCAACACTCATTTCATTTATTTTACATTTGACAAAAGCCTGTCAAGCACCTACCCAGTGCCAGACTGTGCTGGGTATGAACAAGAAGATGTATTTCCTACTCTTGTGGAGTTTACAGACTGAGGGAAGACATGGACATTAAATAATTATGCAATCATGTGTGCATTTACAGTTGATTTAATTATAAAAAAAGAGAAAAATTGCTTGAATAGCCCATAAGCACCTGAATTCATCATTTTGTGCCTCAAGCTCAATTCTCCCCAGGAGTCCTGACCTTAGTTATCTGCACTTCTCTCCAGCCAAGCCCGCAAGTCAGAAACTGAGTTACCTAGGCAATTGTTTCTTTTGCACTTCCCATCTGGTTAATCATCAACTACTGTTGATTTTACCTCCCAAATGTTTTTGCAATGTGTCCTTTCTTTTTTGTCCCTGCAATTCCCTTTATCATCAGCCCGGACACTTGTAACAGCTCTATGACAGGTCTCCCTGCTTTAAGTCTTGCACCGGTATCAATCAGGATTCAGGTGCAGAGAACAGAACCCACTCTATCTAGTCTGGGCAGAAGGTGATTTGTTAGAGGGCATTGGATGGCTTACAGAATTGTTGGAAAAGCTGAAGAAACAGACTGAGCTTTTGAAAATGGCTTTGAGAGCCACACTGCAGAACCTAGTTACCAAGAGAATTACTGCCACTTTTACAATCAAGAAGCTCCTTGCCAAACACAGGGGCCAGCTCCAGAACCATGCCTCCACTGCCATAATCAGGAAACCGGCCTCATTGGGAAAACATGACAGTTGGCAAATGGCTGAGATGAGAGGCAACCTTGACTGTAAAACCACTGCAGGAAACCCCAGCCCCTCCAGGAGCGAGCTGGCCACACAACCAGCCGAGGCCAAGCCTCTGCCTCATCTCCACCTTCCAAATCTTGACTAAATACTTGACTGACAAAACCAAAATTATCTCCAAAGTGCTAGCTGCAACAGGATCAACAGGAACAAGTATGGTGTTGAGCTTTCTCACCACTGCAGAAATGCAGTATAGGAAGACTCCCGGGGAAGGCTGGAACAGACGTGTGGACCACCACATCCACCCAACTCCCCTGACAGTCTCTCCTTAAAGATGTATCTGAAACGCAAATGCAACAACATCTCCTCTCTGCTAAAACCCTTCCAGTGGTTCTCCACTGCCCATGAATAAAGTCCAAGTTCCTTGGCCTGACTTCTCCTTTCCTGCCGTATCACCACAGCCATGCACACCTCTCACAGCACGACTCCATGCCTTTGCAACTGCTGTCCCCTCTGCCTGGGGTGCACTTCCTAATTCCCCTGGCTACCTTTCACTCATACTTCAGGATCAGTTCAGGCGTACCAGGAAGCCCTTCTTGAACTTTGGGGGCATGCAGCTTCCTGGGCAAGCCTAGATCTTGGAATTATCTGTTCACATCTCTGCCTATGCATTAGATGTGCTCTCTTGCAGCAGCAACTAAGTCTTATTCGTTCTTGCATTTTCAATGCCTAGCACAGTACCTGGCCCCAAGGACCTGCTGAATACGAATTTGTTAAAGTGAAAGCAATTGTACTGAACAAAGCATGTGTTCAGTTGGGCTCCCCAGGAATCAGACTCTGAGACAGAGCTGGCATGCAGGGAGGTTTGGGGGAGTGCCTTAGGGACCAGCTTCCACAGTGGGGAGCAAGTAGAGGGGGAGTAAAGGAAGCAAGATAGGGCAGAGGGAGACACTAGACTATGATGCAGTTGTAATGGACCTCAGCCAACCCTGTGGTGAGCTCCAGGGCCAGAAAACCCCTTTAGAGTTGTCCTACCTCAAAGCAAAAGGGCCGGGCCTTTAAATCCCCATGTTAATAACTAGTCACTAGGTGAGGGGAGAGGGGGTCACCTTGGGCTCAGTAGCTCCCTTCAGCTGAGGGCATTCCTGGGAGGTAACTGCATCGATCAGAGTTTGATCACAGGAGAACTAGGAGGAATAGGTGGGTGGAGGAATGCAGAGATGGATAAGATTTTTTATTTATTGAAGGGATCTGACTTTATACTCTTATGAGCACATGAGCACAGCTTATGTGAAACTACCATGTCTGTCTAGTGCTGGAACTTCAAGTTTGCAGGACAAGTGGTCAGGAGAGATGACGGAGGTGAAATAGGGGGAGGAGGACAAACTAAAACCTGTGAGGCTGAGCTGGAGCTTAAAAGGATGAAATGGAACCCACATCAGTCTCTCTATCCAAGCCGCCATCTTAGCCAATGCATGTATAAAGAAGCTGGTACCCTGCGTTAGGGAGCCAAGAGCCAAGTAGCCACCTGCCCTCCCGTGTCTGCAGAAAAGAGTGCCGCCACGCTGGAGGAAGGGACCTGGGCAGAGCACACAGCAGCCACTCCAAGCCATATACAATGATGAAATGAAACTAAACTGGTTAACAAATATCTCACCTACATTCACATACGGTGAAATGTGAGGTGAGAGGAGAGAAAATAAGGAACACCATGGGCCAGAGGGAATTTCCAAGGGGTTCACATTAGACGTGATAGTGAATGGGAGATCTGAGCTGTAGGTAAGGACCAGGAAACAAATTGTTAAAATGCATGCTGTGTTGTTTTAACGGGAAATAGGGGAAGTGGGGTTTGGAGGATGAAAGTCTGGGAAGCACCAATTTAAAAATAGCATGTTCTGCCAGTTAGTTGTACGTTTCTAGAGGGACTCCAAGAAATCTATTTGCTCGTCTTTTTTTTTTTTTTAAGCCCTTCCTACTCCTTGGCCAGCGTCGTAGTCAAGGCTGTTCCTGCTCATGGCAGGCACCACTAATCAATCGCCTCATTCTTTCCTGATGTGCCTGAAAAAGATCCCAGAATCCTTCTCAGCACAGCCTTCCAGACAACCATCCCAACTGCTTGGGTGGAACTTAATAGTCATCCCTGCCCATAATCCATTCCACTCACTGATACCTGCCTTACCATTTCCCCGAGAGGTACCCTTGACCACATCATTTTCAGCATGCCCGGCCTTGGTTGGGAGAGAAAGCACTGGAGGCCGTTCATCCTGTTTCTCCACCTGCTTCCCTACAGCACAGTCCTGCTTCTCAGGCTCAGGACTAGTGAGAACAAAGGCCGGTGTGGGGAGTAAACCCACCTGTTTTCTGAATGGAAATTGTTCTTGAGAAGCTGGCGTTGGAAAGAAATTAGGGGGAAGAAAACATGAAACACCAATATATGCAAAAACGACAGGGAAACTTCTGTTTTCATTAATAATGATTATAAAGAAGATATATTTAGAGTTGTACCTTGCTTTCAGCAATGGAGAGATATGAATTGAATTTTTAAAAACAACCTATTGGCTTAGATAATCATTTCAGAAACCTTGATCCCTGATTTATTACCTTAATATCTTAACAATGCATTAATAGGGCACTCCTCTGGCCTTACTCCCCAATTAACTTTCTGTAAGCAAGCATTTAAATGTTAAGGAATGTTAAGAAATCTCTTTGTAAGGCAAATGATTCATCTGTAGTGCAAATAAGCCCCTCAGTTTATTTAATATTGATATTATCTGTTGCTATTATAGAAATTCATAATTTTCCAAGTGTGCAGCTGCTATTACTCCGCTCTCTGAAGAAGAAACAGGAGCTGTGCTTTACAAGTGCTTGGCTCAGTTAGATTCACGTGGCTGGTTACTGACTGCTCCCGTGTTACCTGACTTATGGCCCAAACGGACTGTTTCCACTGGTGTGTGCTGTGTAAGTTCCATGTCTGCTGGTGCATTTTTTAAGGTGACACCCCATTCAACTCTTAGAAATCAATCCCTTCCTCTTCTTCTCCCCACTCATGGAACCTATACTAGTTTTCTAGTCTCAGTTTTACCTTGAAAATGTTGACCATAATGAACCATCAATGCAAAGCCCATTTGTTTTCTGCCTTTTTGCTGACATTTAAGTTCAATATTCAATCAAAAGGGAATAAAGTGGGGACAAATCCATCCAATATGATCTTCCCAGATTGGTTCTCCAAGACGCCCAAAGGTAGAAGCCAGGGGAATGCCTGCTTGTGGGAGCTGACCTGCTGGGATAATCGTCTCCCTGGGTTGCCCTACCATTTTTAGAAGTCATCATCAGCTGCCAGTGGTCCTGGAAGTCACCTCGATTGGTTAAATGAACCTTTCCGGACCTTAACTGCGGCCTCTGTGAAGCAGGGATGGCGCCTGCCTCCTGGGTCTGCGGTGGGTCTGCGGCGAGGATGAAATGAAACAGTGCCTGCAAAGGCTAGAGCCTGGCACCCAGCAAGTGCCAATAAACGTTAGCTGCTGAGGTACCAGTGATGCTCGTGCCTGTCATTATAATGTCCGGGTTTCTTCTAGTGCCTTCTGGTGGCTGTCCAGCTGCTCAGCAAGAAGACCTTGTCCCTGAGTACAACTCTCTAGATTTTTAGAGATAGAAGGGCATTTGCAAAACCCCATGTGGTATAGGTGAGGGACCTGTGGCCCAGAGGGGTGGAGGGGTGTGCCTAAGCGATTTGATGGTACCAGCACAAGAACCAAGGCTTTGACTCCAGTGTTCTTTCGGCTTTTCTTACAACCCTGTTACTGAAACTGGACATCCTGAATTCGAATCCTGCCTCTGCTAATTACTAACAGTCACCATAGGAAAGACCCTTTACCTCGGTGTACCCCAGTGTGCCCTTGTCTGCAGAGTGGAAGCACAATAACTCGTACCTCCGACTGTTTTGAAGAGGAATGGCTGGGACAGTCTCTGGTTCACATAAAGTCCTCAGAAAGTATAAACTGTGCTCAGCAATCCAAGCCCATGAGATGCAGGGCTGTGCCTGACCTCACCTCCAGAACACAGAATGTCAGGATGCCCTAGACCACAGCTCTGCGGGCGTGTTATGCTCCATGGGCCCAGGCTGACCCCTAACCTAAGTCTTTAGCATTTCTAGCAAATCTTCCCTAGTTCTGCTGAGTGGCATGGCCTAATCCCACTTGCCAGCTTTATAAAATCAATCTAAAATAACGTTGTGAGGATGACCTGCCAGGATTAGCAGTCATTTCTGATGGACGAGAAAATAAAGACCCAGAGAGAGTAAGTCCTATGTCTTCTCATGCGTGCTGAGTTCACGAAAAAAAAAATGTGGTCAGGGCTGAGCCCTCCTGGGCCCTGCTCTGGAGCTGGGGGTGGCTCCTGTGAACCCCACTCCCTACACCCATCTGTGCTCACACTTCCTCCCCTGGACACCCTGACAAACTGGGGCCCAGAACTCCAAGCTGGTCTCCCCAGGACCTCACGTTGCTTTGACTCATTACAGATAGAATGCACTGCAGTCAAAACACTGCAGTGGAATCCACAGAACTCCCTGTCAGCAGAAAAATCCTCCTACTTGCAAGGGCCAGGGCGGAAGAGGGGTGGATGGAGGAGAGGGAAAAACCCTTCCACAAACAGTCTTCAAGCCTATGTGATAACGAGAAGAAGAAAGGCTCTTGCGGTTAAGACCACCCACCAGCCTCCCCTGAGACCTGAATTGGATCCTGGCACAGGCAGGCTGGGTGGTCTCAGCCTACTTGCCCAAGTCAAGCAATCACAACTGGCCAGTGAGCTAGATTTTTCTAAAGAGAAAACCTTCAACCTCATTTGTCATCTCTCTTGCTGCGGCCGCATTTCCCAGGCTCCTCCTCTCCCAATTTGCTGATCAAGTTTAGTGTGACCCCTTCAGAGAAGGCATGTGGGGGCCCTAACTAGGACCACAAATTTCTAGCAGTCTTGTTCCATGTTTCCTTCTCTCTCTCAGCTCCAGCTTTTGTAGAGGGGTTGCCCACCACTTTCAGTGGCTAAATGAGAAACGTCCTTACCTGAGCTCCCCAGCCCCGCCCCAGGACGGCTGAGTCATGGGCTGAGGAGGCAGAGTTCCCAGGCAGCACCTTGCAGACATGTCTGGCAGACAGACAGGCCTATGTGGCTAGGGCAGAAGCACCAAAGATGCTGATGATAACAGCCAGCGGGCACATCTCAGGGTCCCTGAGCACTAGACAAGACTGTTGGGCTGAACAGAGGATAAAGAAACCTTGCTATTTTCAACCTCATCAATTCACCTTGCTCATATGACATGTTGGTGTACATGTCCTATGCAGAAACAGTCTTGCAGAAACAGTCTCAAACTCCACCCTGAAGTGTCTGCCCCCTGCCTTCCCTGACTCTGAAAGCACTGCATGTGGTAGGCTGAGATCAGAGGGGGCATGCAGGGTACTCGAGGGTACCCCTTAGCGGTCTGTGCGGTCTACTGGCCCTGGCCCTGGCCCTGGTGACCCACAGCCCTCTCTGTAACAGTGAGACAGGATTAGGATTCTGGTTAGAAATGACGTTAGGCTACATGACAGCACATCAGAGTAATTTCCTGCTTTGGTGTAACTACAAAGTGGTTTCAGAGGAGGCCTCGGACCCTCTGCCTCGGGATGGGACGTGAGTTGTGGGACGTGAGCTGCAGAATACACTGTGGCCGCCTCGCTCAGGCCGCGCCTTGTGGGAGATCTGTAAAGGAGAAGAGGGGAGGAAAGCCCGAGACACCTCCAGATTGTCTCTGTTTTGTTAGTGAAGATGAGATAAGCTAAAACCTCTCTCTATAAAATTCAATTAATTTTTTTTTGTCCCTGGCTAATTCGTTTAGTCTTGTTTATCACGGAGGCCGAGACGTCAAATCTCAGTGGGCGGTGCTCCCCACGGCAATGTTGTTGCACAATGAGGAAACCAGCCGTCCTGCCCAAGGTCACCCATCAGTCACGTGGCACAGCCAGAGCCGCTGGTCGTCCTCCGTCCTCCGGAGCAGGAGAACAGGAGCACAGGGGTGGGCTCCTCCAAGTCCCTCCTCCTTCCTGGTCCCTGCGAGCTCACTGTGGCAGCAGCTTTCTGCTCTGTGATCCCATCCTTCTTCCCTGCCCAGCTGCCTAGTTGAAGAGAACGCCTCCCCTCCATTCCCTTTTAATAAAGGACTCACTCAACAGAAAAGCTAGAGTCTCAGTCCCTATAATATTGTAGCATAGAATTATTTGCCCAGGGTGGCCGGATGTTAAAGACATTAGTTAATTAAGTCTTTAGAACACTCTCATCTTGATGGCCAAAAGACAGAAAAATACAGCACATCTAGTCCAGGCCAGAGGAAAACACATTGCAGAAGGAAATTCCACTGCTGCTGTGATTCAGCAGCTGAAGTCTTCAGAAAGGGCCGGATACAGACTTAGGTGCCTGAGAGTGGGGCTGCCTTGTGGCCGAGGGGACTGTCCTGGACTCGATTCAGAAGACCTGAAAACAAGCCAAAAGTACAAGGCCCTTTCCAGCTGTGCGACTCTGGGCCAGCACCTAACCCCTCTGAGACCCAGTTTCTGCATCTGAAGAGTGGAGCTCTTAATACCTACTGCGCAGGGTTACTGAAAGAGCTAGCTGGAGAAATTTCTTTGAAAGTTTAGAACTAGAGAAATGTTTGTTCCTATTGAGTCACATGGGCTTCAGAGGGGCAGGTGACTTGCTGAGGCTTCCTTCAGATCCCCTGGGTACAGTTAAGAAGCAGCAACAGAAGCTACCTGAAAACTTTAGAATGGCCCACAGCTAAAGGTCTCCCCTTTAAACAGACATGCAGCAAAGGTTTGGTCCCTTCTTTTAGAAAATGACAGAAACTCTTTTTATGCATCTTAAAAAGACTAATGACTTTCTGAGATACATTCAGGTGAGTTTCTAAATCTGTTCCTCCAATATCAGTTTTCAAAAACCTGATTTCTGAAGCTGATTTCCCTTCCTGAAGTAAGCTGAGCACGCTCCCACATCTCTTTTCTGCAATGCCCTCCACAGCTTGCACAAACAGCCTGCTCTGAGACTCTGAGCGGGCTTTCAAAGGTGTGCTAAACGAGAAATGTGCAATTTAGGCAGAGCATTCACATGTTTGAATGAGGGATAGGAACTGTTGAAGCTGCCGCCATTGACAGGAAATTGATGTCCCCTTTGCTATTTAGCTGGCAGAAATTAGTTCTCAAAGATCAACCTTAGCAAAAGAGACAGGGGGACACATGGCTGGAGGAAGAAAGTAAATTCTCTTAAGTTTCCCCTTGTCATCTGCATTCCCCTGGTGTATCTTTTCTAGAGTCTTGGTCCATATAATACTGTAGCATAGCACCATTTGCCCAAGGTGGCCAGGTCATGGGTCTTTGCTGGTTATGCTTAGTAATCTGATCCAGCTTCCAATGCAGAGTGGAGAGTAACAGCAGCATTAACAAAGCAAGGCGAGGGACACCCAGCAGAGATCCAGATCAACATGAACCTATCTTGACAAGAAGGGCTTGGAGTGGGCAGAGGTGGCCTGTGACCACCGGCAGGGCAGATCCCCTTTGCTAGTATGAGGGTGTGAGTCCCAGCCACAGAGGCCAGGATGGGAGCAGAATCACAGGTTGGAGGAAGGCCCACGGCACAGCTCAGCAACCCCATTACTCACGGCCCCTGTCCTGGGACACACCGAGGGCCCAATGACCCAGCAAGGCCACAGGGCCCTCTTAGAGACTGACTGGTAAGTTCAAGTGCTTCTGGGATAGGGCAGGGCTTGAGGGCTCCTGCTTGAGACCCTTCAGCCCCTCCTCAGGGAAGCAGTGAAGCTGACGTGCTTTGCAATGATTCCCAGCCTTTAAAGTTGGCACCTCTCCTCTTGGTCTCTTTCAACAGCCAGCGAAGGTTGAGCCAGTGGTCCTTGTCTCTTGCTTTCTGGGCTCTGGATTCTCATGCACTACCTTTTTATTTTTTAATAGGTGACTGTTTTTACATCTTCCCCTCACAGAAACAGGTACCCCAGCACAAGCAGACCCTCATGGAAAAAGTGACCCCAGTACATCTCATGTTACATTCTGTCGTCAGACCCCTGCGTGTGCATTCGCTCTTGTTAGGTCTTGACTACTGGTGGTTGGCGGGGGCAGGAGGACAATGCTTTTACTGGTAATGGGAACTGCATCTATACACGTGTGGGTCCAGACCACGGTGCGTGTGCACAGGTGTGTGTGTGTGGGGAGGCATCGGCAATAAAAACCCACTCTTTTTCTCCATCAGATAACAATGAAATCTGATAGAGATTGTTTTTTCTTTGATTCAGGGCTTTAAAAATAAAAAAATATATATATAAACTCTATTTTCAAAAACTGCTCCTTAAAAGCTCTCCAAATGGTTTTGTGCCACATTCACAGCATCACACCCACACTTACTATTGAATACCTACTGTAAGGTAGTGCCTTTTTCTTGAAGGTTAGTTCCCAAATGAGCTATAGAAAAACATTCGTGAAATGCCTGAAGGAGCTGGGGTTTCTGGTCTAGAGAAAAGGACTGCCTAGTGATTTCCTACCTGTCCCTGTGCTACTTTCCAGTTAGTTGGCTGTAGATTCAGAACTCATAAAAGTTAGAAAATTCTAGGGCTGATGCTACTTTTCTGGGGCAGCTGTGTTTGTACTGAGCACTCAGAGAACAAGAGAAAGCTGAGGAAGAGTGAACAGATCTGTAGAGAAAAGCAGAGATGAAGCGCCAGGTAGACAGGGAAGTGGGGCAAGCTCAGCACCCGGGGCCCCTTAGGAAGGTCCTCTACAAAGGCAGTATCGGTAGTTCCTCCTGTCTGTGAGCAATGCTGCTCTCCCCATCGGGAGGTGGGGGTCCCTTCACCCACCCCTTGAAGCCCAGCTGGCTATACAGTTTACCTGGACCAGTAACATGTGTTAAAGTGATGCTGTGTGGCTTCCAGGACAGGTGTTCGGAAGTCTTGCAATTTCTGTTTCCATCCCATTGGAAGTCAGCTGCCATGTACAGATGTGTGGACTAGGTCACCGAATGACAAAGACCATGAATGAGACAGTGTCTATGTCACAGGGACCTGAAGGCCCTCGCTCAGAACCACACCAAGCCCCAGATACGTGAGGAAGGCTGTTTTGGGTCCCCCAGCGCTAGTCCAGCCATCGCAGTTGATACCATAAGAAGGGAGAGGTCCAACCACACTAGCCTGCCCATGTTTGAGCCGTTCCAGCTGAAGCCCTAGACGTTCCAGAGCAGAGACAAGCCATCCATGCTAAGCCCTGACCCACAGAGTCATGAGAAAAGAAAGGGGCTGGTGTTTTCTGCCACTGGGTTTAGGAATAGTTTGTTACACAGCAGGAGACAATTGTTACCCAATATCCCTTCCCCTTTCTTCCTTACCAGCAGAAATCAGATTGTGCTCCAAGCAGCAGTATGTCTACTTTTAAAAATAGCCTTCTCATCTTCCAGCTGACCTTTCTTTCTTATTTCTGTTGGGTCACCATCTAAAGAAATTCTGGCCAACAAGAAGTCATGGGGTGGGACCCCTAGCAGAGCTTCCCGAAAGGTCAGATGTATCCAACATTTTTTTTTCACTTTAACCTTTGCCCCTTTACCCTCTCCTTCCAGACTGGGTCCCAGACCCATGCTTGGATGGGCAGTAGCCACCTTGCAACTGTGAGAACAAAAGTGCCACCTCTGATTCCTAATGACATGGATGACTGCCTGCTTTTGAAATTATTTCATGAGAAAAACAAGGTTTTTGATTGTCTAAGCCAGTATTACTGATTGCTTTGTTTGTTTGTTTTGGTTGCTCACATAAAACACATTTGTAACTTACAAGTTACTAATTCCAGGTCCTCCTAAAGCCCCAGCTGCATTTCTGCCCTTCGATCTTGTATTTTAATAACAACGTAGCTTGAGTAGGTTTTTGCTATCAGTAATTAAGCAATCCCTCACCAAGACAAGGATGCTTGAGTGAAGGGAACAAAAGGATAGTTTTGCAAAGATAGTGTTCCCTTTCACTGATGACAAGGCCAGAGACTATTTTTCAGTAGCAGGGAGGGTTAGAGCTGCGACCTATGTAAGTGGTGAGCCACCGGAAAGGTTGCCGGGGGTCTTTGAACAACCTTCTTTCTTGGAAATTGTTTGAGCAGAGTGGGCAGCTGCCTTCAGGGGCTTGGTTAGTTGGGTCGGCCCTCCCTGTAGGCCAGGGCATCAAAGCGCTAACCCTGGATGTGTGAGAGGCAGCGCCTTTGTGTAATCAAAGAGGAAGGTCAAGCAAAGAGTTAAAGGCATGCCTTGGCCCTCTGTCTGCACTCTGGTGAGGCTTTAAAGGAGAAATCACCAAGCTAAAGGGAGCACTGGGAATGGTCCTTTGATTGGTATTCTGTGTCCTTGGGCTTCAGTGCTCTGCTTAATGGCATAGAATAGAATCGGTCCATTGACATTCATTAGTTCTGGTTTCTTGGAAGCATCTTCTCCATAAAACCCCCCAACTGCAGGTTTCCTCTGTCCAGCCTTACTGAAACAGGGGATACAATTTTTAGAGCTGATTGCTCTGGTCACCTGCAGGGGAGGCTGATCCAGGGTAAGGCCAGGTCAGCTGTGCAGCAGATCACGCAGACCCTTGAGGGCTGGTCTCTGGGGGGCGCCGTTTCAGTCTTCCTCCGGCTGTGGTTAGGGGCACATGCCCTAAAACCCAGGACCACTCCCCATCCCCAGAAGCCCACTCAGCATGGTGGAGCCCACACTGCGGCTGCTCCCCATGAGGAGAGGACATGGCTCTCTGCGGGCCTCCTTGCAGCATCTTCCCAGGTCAGGAGAGGCCTCCAGGAGGACAGGCGCTCTCTAGTTTCCCCCACAGAACAGTGGAAAGCCTTCTTCCTCTTTCACACAGTCACAAGCTTCCCTCCGGCAGGACTGTTGATGATACTCAAATGTCATCTCAGCGGCAGCAGAAACTTTTTACTTCTTTGTTATTTGCGGGGAGGGAGTTGGGAGGAAGATGAGAAATAGAAAATCTGATAGTTCTTTTTAAAATGCCTTATGGAAAAGCGTTTTCCAAAAGATGTTGGTTTGTTACTACTACCCAGCACTCGACCTCAAAGAGAAAATTGCATCCTGATGGAAAAGTAGGAATTTATTTCTGAGCACTAAATTGTAGACATTAATCTGGAAAGATGCTCAGTGTGTATTCTTAAGTGAAAAAATATGGGTTACAAGACTGTGCATAGAATAATCTTAATTTTGCTTAATTAGAGAGAGAAAAGCAATTAAGCAAGAAAGAAAGGAGGAAGGGAAATCATTTTAAAGCTGTATTTATGTATTTCCAAAACAGGACTGGAAATTTTTAATATTAAAAATCATTAGAATTTTGTTAGGCGTAGAACTACTTGTGATTTTTAAAATTTGCTTTATTTCTCTATTTTTCAGATTTTCCATAATGAATATATATTACTTTAATGTTATTAAAAGAGTTATTTTAGCTGACAATCTCATATAATTTCTAAAAACTTTACATTATTGATTTCTTATCATTTACATAGGTTGGTGACTTATTTTTCAACTACAGTTAGTCACGCTTTTGCTAATGAATGAGGAAAATGGGGCAGATAAATTAAAACACATCAAGAATTCAAAAATATTATCTTAGAATCTTGTTTTCCATCCTCCAAGATTGTGTGTAAGTTTCCAGTTGAATTTACCACACTTCCATTACCAGTCACGGCCCTTCATTCATTCGACACACATTTTGCATGTATCTACTGCACGTGGTAAACTGGAGGGAAGCTGGCTGGGAAAGACACGGCACCCCGTGGTTTACTCAGGTTGGCTAAGTCCCATCCCGGAAACCGGCTTCTGCTGCCTGTCACAGGTCTCTGGAGCGCATGTGGACAAATGGTCCGAGACCCTGTACCGGCTCAGGGAAAAGGGTGTTGTGGTCAACCAGTAGGATCTGCCACGGCTGTACGGAGGAAAGACCAGGAGAGGTGAGCTGAAGGCTGACCATTCCTGGTCGATGTTCCTGATCAGGGAAAGAAAGCAAACCAGGAAAGGAGCACTAGAAAAAGAGCAAAAACATCTGATTAACCTAGAAGAAATGAGGGGCCTTTGCTTGGGAGAGAGCCAGCCTTTGCCCTGCGCCCGCTCCACCTTAAAGCTGCTGGATTTCCTAATTGCTCTCTCTACGCACTGTGGTTCCACACGGGAAGCTGGGAGCCAGACCTGTCTGAAGCATCTGCCCTTCCTGCCCCTTTCCTCCCACGTCTCTATCCACAGGGAATGTCTCCAGTGACAACACCTGTACTAGGACCTGGATCTGCTGCATCCTTGCTAGCATCCTATGTATACCTAGGACAGCATGGACACCCCTGGAATCTTGTTTCTTTCCCATTCAGGAAAGCTGAGATCAAGGTTAAGTACTCCATTTTGATAAAAAGAAAATAAATTTAAAAATGCTGGAGATATGTGGTCTGCTGTTTCCTACATCTACAGCCACAACCATTTACAAATCTTTCTAATGTTTTGTCAGGTTCTGGATTCAATACCTTGGCGTCACACAGAGCTGCCCATAATGGTTATTTATGTGCATGGTGAGTTTATTTCCCCCATTCTGCTGGGCCATTTGTTTCCACGGGAGGGTGATACATACAATATTGGTTCTCATGAGGTGCTGCATGGACATTTTTGTACTGCAGGAGTGATAGAGTTGAGGGAGGCAGACCAAGTTCAAGGGTGCACAGCTTAGGGAAGGATCTGAGCTGAGACTGAACTTTTTCTCATTCCTTTATCCACGCCCTCTCCTTAAGTTGGTGTGTTGTTGTTTTGGAAAATTCTAGATGTTTTTTTAAAATCATTTGTGTTTCCCAGAGTGGGGTCCCAGAGCACCTGATTTAGAAAGGAACATCCCTCCCATCCATGCTTGACTCCCTCAGCCCTCACAGCCTGACATGAGGGACAATTAGCAAAGGAAGGTCTTTGCGTGAATTAACCGAGCGACTTAAACATGCTTTGTAAAAGTGAAAAAGCCACAGAGCTCAGAAGAATTGAGAGAGAGAAAACCTCTCTCCAACTGGGGACACACCCAATATGATGAATTTTCCCTTGGCCGGCTTCTTTAAAATTAAAAGCCTGGGCACCCAAGGAAAAGGGAGAATTTTCTTTCACAGAGTAAATAAATAGTGTAGGTTAATGTTTGATGGGTTGTGTGAAATCCCCAGAAGTCTCAGGGCATTAAACAGCACAGTAGATTAAATGACACCAATTACCATTTTATTACTGTGGGAGAATGATTAAAGTGTAAACTATCACGAGGAATGTGAGTGATCTCCATGACTCAATCAGCAGAGCAGCTGCACCACGAGATGCTTTCAAAGCTAACGGAGAAGCCCC
This sequence comes from Tonatia bakeri, assembly GCA_004024845.1. Lineage (NCBI taxonomy): Eukaryota > Metazoa > Chordata > Mammalia > Chiroptera > Phyllostomidae > Tonatia > Tonatia bakeri. The sequence goes on along the minus strand of PVIA01002231.1, from coordinate 112,895 downwards.
CTGAATGTCAAGTAGTGAAACGTCTAAGGTGCAGTTCGACCTGCTCCAGGAGCTCAGGTGCTCTCCAGCCTTGTCAGCATATATCAATCCCCCCAAATTAACGCGATGGTATCCTAATAACTTACATTGGAATAGCTCTTGGCGGGCACTCAATATAGTAGTTTTCATTAAAAAGTTGACACATTTTATTGCAGAGTGTTGCTCCTCCAATGACAATTCATCATAAGGATAGAAGACTCACAACAGAGAAATATCATAATTATTAATAAGCATGGATTATGTCCCCACAGCATGGGGCTTGCTGAAGAGGAAACAGACACAGAGGGAGACTGCACCCAACTAAGTTAACACCTAAATAAAAGAACACTAACAAAAGTTATGCGTGAGGCTGGCTGTGTGGGTCTACAGAATGAGCGCTGGTTATGGAAATCCAGCAGGCTTTCCAGGGGCTGAAGGGAGCCTGAACTGAACGTGTGCCTTGGGTTGATAATGCCCATCCGTGCAAGAGAGGACGTACCCTCCCAGCCTCCTTACACACCTACTCACACCCCTCCTCACTAGGATGTTCCGAACTAGTCCTAGGAATAGAATTAGAAATGCACTTGCATAGAGAATTTTTTTTTCCCTGTAGGTGGTTATTTCTAGGATGGTCTGTTGGCCAACCTGTCCCGGCAACATTTCATACAGAAACTGTAAATGCCTCTGCCTCAGGAGGGAGTCCTGGCGTTGCCCAGGGGAACGTGAACACCGGGGCATCACTGTGTTCTTTCCATCTGTACCGCCCACAGTCCAACACAGTTCCTGATAAAGAGCCGCCTGTCACCCCGCTCAGCTCCCCTGACCTACTTTGACCAAATGAAACAACATCTGTATGTGAAGTGGATTCTCCCCCCTCTGACCCAGCCAGTCCTTCTCAAAGCAGATGCCAGTGTGCGCTGCACATTTCTGTGCTACCCGCTGTGGTCAGTCCTGGAGATTAAGGATAATCTGGTCTGGGTAGACATGCCCTCTGGGACACTTCTCCCATTCTGCCTGAAATTCCCATTCTGCCAGTGTCCCAGTGTGCCCCTCAGCTGTGTCTGGTGACTCTTGCTGAGAGACAATGGCTTGGGGGGCACAGAGTATGGATCTTGAGAAGTTACATAAGTCAGGCTCTGCTGCTTCCTGCTATGTGGCCTTGGGCAAGTCACTTAACCTCTCCGAGCCTGGTTCTCCTACGTGTAAAACGGGGGTGTCCAACTCATTTTCACCGGGGGCCACATCAGCCTCGTGGTTGCCTTCAAAGGGCTGGAGTAATTTCAGGGCTGTACAAATGTAATTATTCCTTAACTGTTCAGGAGTTGAACTTATATTCTGCCCTGAACTTATATTCAGGCCCAGCACCTGGTTACATTATACTCACGTGGCTTCATCACAATCAATTATTCAGTGTGTCTTTTTTGCCTTTAAATTAAGAATGCAACAGTTTAAAATATATAAAAAATAAGTGCACAAAATGCAAGCACATCACTTCATGTTTCCATTTCAAAATGTTGGTAAACTCTGTGTGACTGTATGTTAGAAAATGTGAGTCCTGAGGTGGGCTGAGAATTTAGGGACTGAAGCATTCAGTCAACAGAAGGTGACTTGGGTACTGAAACTAGGCTGAAAAAATGGTATCGTCTAATATTACCAAGAAAATAATGCTTTTGATGCTATTTACATGGCCAGTGAGCAGGTAATTTCGAAGCATGTATGTCAAACTTTAGTGTGTGGGGGAGTCGCCCTGGTATTCCCAGCGGGTGCTGACAGCAACCTGCATTTTTTGACAAGCTCATCAGCTTCCAAGGCAGGAGAGCATCACACTGATGAACACTGACTCGGAACCCATGGTTAGAAAAGAGACCATCCGCATAACCCAGCTGCCTAAAAACATTCCTTGTCTCCTTTCTTTCCTCACTGACCTCCTTCTTCCTCCTCATCTCCCTCCCCTTTCTGTCTGTCTATCTCCGTCCATCTGTCTTTCTCAGTACGGCTCAGCCATGAGCCTGGAAAAGAAATGGATATATTAATTTTTTCTCCCATATCAACAGCTGAGGTGGGAGCAGCGCATCGGGAAGAAATATTACTGGGCAGCACCTGCTGAGCGAGAAAACCTGTAATGATCAAAGGTTCCTTTCCTGGAAAAAGTTAGAGTGTGCCGCAGCAGAGAAGCTCCCAAAGCAAACGACGTGGTGGAACGCCTATGGCCCCAGTCAGGTGTGGAGATGTAGGCGTCTAGGAGGACAAGAAGGCAAGCAGACCCGGTCCAGCCTCAGGCCGCAGAATAGCTAATAGTTAGCGGAGAGGTGCCTGAGAACTATGTAAGTGTTGATATATCTCCAAAACGGTGGTCTTCAGACTTTTAAAAGCAATGTGTATCAGTCAGTATGGGCCCCGTTATAGTGCAATGACAACTCAACCCTGAAATTTCAGTGGCTTAAAACAACAAAGAATTATTTCTAGCTCATGCCAATTATTTAGGGTTGGCTGAATGCTCATCTCTGAGTCATTTTATCATCCTCACCTGGGGACCCACGTTTATAGAGTAGCCACCACCTGAAACATTCCCCTAACCATTTGTCTCAGTCTGCTTGGGCTGCTGTAAGGAAATACCATGCACTGGGTGGCTTAAACAGCATATTTCTATTTCTCTCAGTTCTGCGGGCTGGAGAGTTCAAGATCAAGGTGCTGACAGATCCAGTTTCTAATGAGAGTCCTCTTCTTGGCTCATAGATGGTTGCCTTTTTGCTGCACCCTCACATAGCTGAGAGCGGGGAGCCACAAGGCCCCTCTTGCTTCTTCTTATAAGAGCATTAATCCCAACATAAGGACTCCACCCTCATGGTGTAACTGTCTCTCACAGGCCTCATTTCCAAACAGCATGGCATTGAGGGTTAGGGAGTCAGCATGTGGATTTGGGGAGGATACAAACACTCAGGCTGTAACACCACGGCAAAGGGACAAGGCAGCGGCGGGGGTGGCCTGGAGGGTTTGCATTGAAAATTCCATGCCCCAGAATAGAATGGCATCGTCATCAGCCAGAATCAGTGCCTTGGCTCGCTGCCGCCTGACCAGAAAGTTAAGAAGTACAGCTCTACCACGAGCCTGGAATGGGGAGAACCAGACTATCTGCTGCACGAATGACACCTATATGGGAACTTTCCTATTCAAATAAAATGTTATGCAGGACCCCACAATATGAGACATGCAATCGAAGCTGCTCTGAGTCAAGCTTGGGGCCTGAGGTTGGAGTTCAACCCTGCCGGCCTCCCCTCAGTGGCCCTGACACATGAGGACCCAGGACTGCTGGGGACAGTTAGACACCTGCTGCTCTGCAACACACGCTGCACCGTGCATCTTATATAAAGACTGTTCTCTCTTCATTGACGATCAATTGCTTTTAACAAATGGCTTTATTTTAGTGGAAAAAGTATAATTAAATGGAAAAGTACTGCTCGGTGGCAAGCCATGCTATTTGAAAGGGTGGCTATAAACAAAGCATTTTTTTAACATATCATAAAAGCAGACAAAATGCTTATGAAAAATGAATGTCTCTAAGAATAGCCTCGTACTTCACACCCAGCCCAGTGAAATGAAGCAAACGCCCCAGCTGGTGTTAAAAAGCAAACCCCTGCTGCAACATGGGTGAACCAGGAGGACATGACGCTGAGCAAAAGCAATGAGACCTGAAAAGACTCACACTCGAGGATCCCGCCCTCTGAGGTACCTAGAGCAGGCAAATCCATAGAAACAGGAAGCAGAACGGTGGTCACCAGGGGCTGGGGGAGGGGCCCACGGAGGGTGGCGGTTCAATGGGGACAAAGTTTCTGTTTTCTAAGACGGGGAGGGTCAGGTGATTGGTTGCACCACCGTGTGTGTACTTAATACTATTAAGTACACATGTGTGCACATGTTAAACTATTTAAGATGGTAAACTGTATGTTATGTGTATTTTACCACAAGTTAAAAATAATTAAAAATGAGTGTATTGGTAGTTCCAAATGCATTCTTGAAAAACAATTATTTTTGTTATACCTGTTCACTAACTGAAACTTGAAATACTTTCCTTTCTCTTCTACTTCTTTTCCAAAATTAACTTAAAACTTAATTTTGTGACCATATCAACGAGAAATCTGCTAAAAGTCCAGTCTTTATTTGCTGGAATCTTTACCCTTCACTTAAGTCAAAATAAAAGGTTCAACTTGGTATCCCTAGCTCTGTCCTGCAGAAAGGGAGCTTACCTCCTTGTGACCTCCCCAACAGTGCAATGGGTTGGCGCCCGGGTCTTCAGGGAATCCATACTTTTTGAGCTTTTCTGACCACAAAAACGTAGAGAGATGCAGCCATTTGTAGAAATTCTGCCTGGTGATGATAGTTTAGCATCCTGGGAACTTGCCGAACTTGTTTTGCGGGCCTGGCACACTCTGAAAGTCTCCCCCTGCAGGCACGAGCGGGCTGTACAGCGGGGGCACTGTGCCATCTGGAGGAACCCCACAAAGGACACCAAAGGAACACCAGTCATCGTCAGGGGTGAGAGCAGGTACTGGCGTGAATCACCTGAGCTTCTGGGTCTGAGGGACCAGCTGTGTGATCTCAGGCAGGCTGCTCGACCTTAAGCTTCTGTGTCCCCACCTATAAAATAGGAAGTAACAACGATCTAAGGATATATGAGAATTCCTTAACTTAAAGAATACATGGTAGGTTCTGTACTATGTGCCAGGCCCTGTGCTAGGTGCTGGGAATACGCTGCTTTACAAAACAGACAAAAACCCTCTCCTTATGGGACTCAGATTCTTTGTTGAAAGAGACTGACAATAAAATAAATAAGTGAATGACATTTTAATGGTGGTGAGTGTTATGGAGATAAATAAAGTGTGTGTGTGTGTGTGTGTGTGTGTGTGTGATTAAATAGGGTCACCAGGAAAGCCCTCACTGGGAAAGAGATGCCTGAATAAAAAAAGACTTGAAGCCACGTGGCTACATGGCAGAGAGAACACGAAGTGCAAAGGCCCTGAGGCCCACATGGCCAGATCAGAGCGGGGAGGGGCAAGTGATAGGAGATACGGGCAGGGCAGTGACACAGGGTGTGGGGGCAGAATGCTTATCATAGACCACTGTGGAGAATTTGACCTTGACTATGAAACAGAAGAGGGAATGCTGGGGCCATGGAAAAACCTGATCTAGCTCACATTTTAACAGGGTTTTTCTCTGGCTGCTGAGTTGAGAGCAGACAGAATGGGGCAAGGACAGAAGAAAGGAGACCTGCTGGGGAGCTTTAGCGATGGCTCAGGTGAGAGATGCTCAGGCGGCCTGGAGCAAGGTGACGGCTGGCTGTCCAGGGGGTGGAATTGAATGTAGATAATACCTGTAAGGTGCTCAGCACTGCTTCTGGCTCGTGGTAAGAGCTCAATGGGTGGTGAAGTGGTTAATGTCATTAACAAAATACTCAAGAAAAATGTGAAATTAGGGGCAAGAAAGACACAACGTTCTGTGTGCCAGACATCATCTGGACGAGGAGAGGGCAGAGCCAGAAGCCGGGGATAATGACGGCCTGGGCACCAGGGGTAATCAGAGAGGCACTATTTTGGGACGAGGGAAAAAAGATTGTTCTGAGCTTCAAAGGCACCATGTGGGTGCTCCAGTGAGGGATCTGTCCCCGTGCCAAAGCCTCCAGAGAAGCAGAGAAGTAAGAAAAGTCAAGGTCAGCTGGATACAGGGGCACAGAGAGATAACAGCAAAAGCATTTAGTTAGTAGATTTTTATGTATCCAAGAGATATAAAGCAGAAACCTCCCTGGGGAGTTAGAAACCACCTAAGCATTTAATACCATATTTCAACCCTTTAATTTCTCTAAATTAACATAAAAGGAGCAAATGGAAAGCCAGTTTGCCCTTTTAGAAACTGAGTAGCCTCTGGCCCTTCGCTGGAGAAATGGCACTGGGACGTCTCGCTGGGGGCCCTGCTGGAAGGAAAACTCCATCGGAGAAAGGAAAAGCCCTCATTTCCTTCAGGTGTTTGAGATTGCCCTTGACAATGACTGGGGCACACCCCTGACCGAGCACAGGTATTTGGAGTCAAGGACAGTTGCCAGTTGGTCTCTGGGCTCGCTGTTACCCGCGGCTGTCCCAAGCAGTGTGAATCGCTGGCAGTGCGAACCGTGCAGGTGCAAAAAAGAGCAGACCCAGAGCTGGGTCACCCCCCAGAGCCCGTCACAAAGCCCCTCCTCAGAAAGGTCCTTTATTTCAGAGTTGTGAGAAATGGTTGACACGCAGCAACGCCTCTACTTGGCATCACTCCCCATGTGGGTAGAGAATGGCTCCGGGGGAGCACCGCGGAGTAGCTCTCCGGCACCAAAGGAGGTGCTCCTCGGCTGAGCTGCCCAGGACAGGCACCGGGCCGCAGCTGGCCACTTTGGGTTCGAAATGAGGCCAGTGCCACTGAAGAACTGGATTTTAAACTTTGTTTCTTTTTAATTACCTAAATTTAAATTTCAAGGGGTATATGTGGTGAGGGATGACCATATTTGTGTAACACAGCTCTGGAAGGTATACCGACTTTAATCCCAGGTCCCGTCCTTTTAACTCAGCGAAGAATGGAAATGTGTCTGGGTTTGGGGGTCTCAGTTGTAGCAGTTTAGGGAGCATGAGGCTGGAGTGTCACATGGTTCCCAGAGACTGCAGTAACCCTAGAGGCGCAGGTGCAGTAACTAGCAGCCGTAGGATCAGGACACACTCTGACAGTTCTCTGAGCCTCAGTTTCTTCATTGTCTTCCTTGCAAGGAGTTGTGAGAATCAAACTACTCTAAAAATTGAAGATTTTTTTCACCTGAAGGAATTGCACTATTTCTTTAACTTTTCCCAGGGCCTCTGGGCTTTTAAACAAATGGGGAAACATTCATGGTAAGGACACATTGACTATTTGGTATTCTCCATTGGTTTCTAAATGCATCCCATCTTAAGGCAAGGAGCAAAAATAAGGAGCCTTCTTAGGGCTGCATCCCCTCTATTTGGTGTGAAGCCTCAAGGCCAGCCGAAAGCCTAAGAGGCAGAGCCCTAACAGTGCCAAGCTCTGAAAACACCAACCACGACCACCAACCAAAGGACTCGGAGCAGAGTATTGTGCCGTTGTCCACGTGACTTACCTTCCCACTTAAAATCACAGGGACAGGGAATGAGAACTTAATATCAATTACATGATCTTCCAATGGGAAGGTCAATGATCACTATAGGAACCTATGATCAGGTGGAAAGTCGTCCACATCACTGAAAAGCAGCTGAGGCAGACACTAGCTGGAGCAAACACAGAAATGCGGACTTCATACACCAGGCTGGGCACTGCAGCAGGAAAGAGATGTCGGAAGCACCTGTTCAGGTGTGACACAGAAAGGTGCTTCCGTTGACATATCATTTCTCACTTGACCCTTTCAGCCACCCTATAGGGCAGCGGCCATCACCCAAGAGAGGTCATGGAGGTAAGCCCAAGGTGACACACACGACGAGTAGCAGAGGTGAAAGTTCAGTCCAGGCTGCCCCCACCCCAGAGCCCAGGTGCTGGGTGCTCACTGACAGAAGATAGTTTGTAATAACATTAGGAAGTTTTTGTTTTTTTTTAAGTTTAGATTGGTATCCTCCTTACTCTCAGAAGACTTGAGGAAGCTTACCGCTTAAAACACAGTGCAAAAGAAGGCATTTAAGGATAACACTCCTGCGAAGAGAGCACAGGAAAATAGATGGTTTCAGACACCTGGGTGGAGCAGACTCTAACACCTGGGCATTTAATTTGGTTCTAACTTTCCTGACAGCTAAGCCAAAAAGAGACGCATATTGGGTTGCATAGGTTTTTGTTTTCTTGACAATATATAGCATACATATTCATCTACAGAGACAAAATGTTTGCCTGGAATTAAACTCAGGTAGAAATTCATCCTGTGGGTCCTTGGACGAAGGACACTGAGTAACACAGAAACTTACCGGCCTCATTTGCAGGACGAAGGGGCTGCATTACAGTCACCTCCCAGCGCGGCGAGCGCAGGAAACAGAGCTGCTCCAGCTCCACAAAAGGGCTAGAAACGCTGTTCAGCAGAGCACCGCTTCCATTGACTCTCAATAAAGACAGAAGACATCATGCACTGAAGCCGAGTTTCCAGGAGGAGTTTCAGTAAGGAGCTGAGGGGATGTGAGCTGGGACTGTGCTTTATGGGGCCCAGCAGTGCAGGGAGACACTCAGAAAATCTCAATGATGGAGGGTTACCACGGCCACGAGCCCTCCTAGATGTGACGTGTGGTGGCGAATGGGAACATTTTGTGGGTAAGACATATGAGAGGCCACTCTTTGGACAGGTGGCATCTATATACAGGCTCAAAACCAGATATATAAGTTGTGTGTTAAATATTTACCGTCGTTCATTTAAAGATAATTGAATAAGACTGTATTTCAAAACTGCATACTATGGAGAATAAAAAGTATAGGAAGTATAGTTTTTGTCTTCAGAAAGCTTATCATCTAATAGAGGGTTTACCAACCGTGGTGATATGGACATCTTGGGGAGGAGGATTCTTTGTGTGGTGGTGGGGGGGTGGGGGTGCCACCCTGTGGCTGCAGGGTGTTGACCGCAGCCTCCCTGGCCTCTCACCCTCTAGATGCCCATAGCGCTCCCTCAGTGTGACAGCCAAGAGTGCCTCCAGACAATGTCAAGTGTGCCCTGGGTGGACATGGGGACTCACCCCTTGACTGAGGACCACTCATCTATTATGTAAGAGAAAGGGGTCAAAACCATACACGAAGCAGCAAATTCTAGTAATTCCAGTGCAATGAGCATGAATGGTTACACGGGCCCAGAGGCAGGAAAGCTCTGTCCCAGTGAGAACGGCAGAGACTGAAGGAAACCACACAGCTGTTAGAGCTGAGCCTTGATCAGAACCTTCACAGTGGTCAAGAGGAGAGGCATCGTCCGAAGGGAGAGCAGGAAAGAACGGATGGCTGTGCAAAGGCTCTTAGAGGGAGAGAGGCAGAAACGGGGGGCAGGGGAGAGCGCAGCAGTGCAGCCGGGGGAGTGTAAGGGCAGCACAGTCACCGGTGCGCAGGCCGTGGTGGATGGCCGGGAACGGCGAGGGTAAGGGGACCGCAAGATGTCTGCGTGTGTGTGCCTTCTGCCAAACACACACACACAGCCCTCCGAAGGACTTTATAAAAGACCCACAACTGCCACCCTTAAAAGAGCAGGCCTGCCCTGGCCAGGTGGCTCAGTTGGTTGGAGTATCAGCCCGTGAACCAAAAGGTGTCAGGTTTGACCCCCGGTTGGGGCACATACCTAGATTGTGGGTTTGATACCCCCCACACCGGTTGGAGTAGGTATAGGAGGCAACTAATCAATGCTTCTTTCTCACATCTTGTTTCTCTCTCTCTCTCTCTCTCAGCATAGAAAAAATGTTCTCAAGTGATGATTTTAAAAAAAAGTTGGAAGAGCAGGTTTCCCGAGAGAGCCTCTCAGTGAGGACTGAAGAGCAGCCCCTGGAGACGCAGGGATTGACTGCATTTGAGATAAGGCTCCAGGATGGCAGGTCAGAGCTGCACTGAGGGCTGGCTGGTTCCGAGAACCCGGCCTGTTCACGTCCTGGTTTACCAGATTGTTCTGCCCTCTTCCTCCAAGGGCTCCCAAAGCTCTTCTGAGCCGAGGCCTGTTTTGCAGTGAGAACATAGAGAAGCCCCTTTCCTCCAGCACAGTTCCAAGCTTCAGCACAGAAGACAGTTTATAGTCTCTCTGCTCCTGCAGTCCACGGCTCTGTGGGGCTGAATAAATATTCACTAGCCTATAAAATGTAAGGCCTTTAATTTATACATCCTCCTGCTCTGAGACCCGAGCTGTAGCCCAGCCTCAGACAACTTGGTGTGTGTGAGCGCTGTGGCTACCACTGCACAGCAACTAGTAGCCACCGCCATCAGGACAGGGACTGTCTTTTCTGGGGTACAGGCTATGGCGGCAGAGGAGGGCTGGCAGTAGCTGAGGAACTCATGGTGGTTGTGTCGGTTCGGAATGGTTATTTCTTATCAGACGGGAATGCTTTCAGTTGCAAACAGCAGAATCCCTGACTACTGCTAGTGGCAAAAGCAATAAAACACTTAGTTATTCCTATATAAGAAGGGTAGAGATAGGAGTCTGGGCTGTGAGGAATCCTGGCTGTTGCTCACTCTTTGCTTTGCTGCCCTTGACTGTTGGCTTCTCATTCTCAATAGTATCCATCTGCTTCATGGTCCCAAGATGGCTGCAGGAGATCCACGCCAGAAGGAATGGGCAGGGTAGTAACTTTCTCCTTGCACCCACATAGATTTCTTTTTCTGCCTCATTCCTTTCTGCCTTTCTGTCTCATTGGCCACAAACAAATTTACATGGCCAGCCATAGGCAAAGGGGAAGGAGATCACCAACAGTGACTGGCTGAGACCAATGGAGTGAGTGGCTTACCCCAATCATGGTTCATCCCCTGCGCTTGGGGAAAGGGTCTGCTTTGCCCAAAACCAAGAGACCTCTGCCTAAACCAAATCCCAGGTCCCACTGGCAGGACAGAAGCAGGGCGACAGCTGTAGGACAGACTCGGAATGGAGTGCCACCAGCTGCCCTCAGAGGGGCACACTTAGGCAGAGGCATGGAGGTGGACCGATTCTGTTCTTTCAGTGGCAGGTGCCTCCTCCCTGGAGACCCCCTGGATGCTACCCCCCTTCTCTGTCATGAAGGGTGAGCCAGGTCTTCCTAAGGGGCTCGGGAGCTGGTTGGGCCCGCATCCGAGCCCTGGCTCTACCACTTTCTCAGCTGTGTGACCACAGCACACACGGCAGGGGGCAGGGACCACAGCAACTATTTTTGACTGGGGGCAGGGGGACAGTTATGTAAAGAATTGTTAACTAGTAAATTAAAAGAAGAATAAAAGAGCACTAAGATATCTTGGAGGTAGCAACTTCAGGAAGCAGCTGCCCCCAGGTCTAGGGTTACAAGTGGGAACACAAAGAAGCGTGGAGCTGGGGCCCAGATCTCTGAGGAGGGGGCACTATTTGGCTGGCATCGGAGTCTCAGATGGAGCTGCTTCTACCGGTGTTGGAAAAACTGCCGCCTGGACTCAACTGTTGCTCCAAGAACAAACAGCAAGTGCTGGAGGGAAGCAGCAAGCAGAACCCTCAGAAAGCACCCAAGAACGTGCAAATCCCTTCTCCAGACTTCCAGCCTCCCTCTAGCACCCCCTATTGGTAGAACCCACCAGCTGCAGCCGGCAAAGGCGCATTACCAAGCCCAGCTCCAGCGTCACTAAGTACAGTACTCAAGGGGAAGCTTGTGCTAAGGGCAACAACTTAATTACAGACACATCATGGCAAGTCCTTTACACATCAAAACTGAAATTCTCTAAATCTTAATGCTCTTGGCTGTAGAATGGAGAAAATAGTACCCATCTGAAGATCATTAGCTACAAACTCCTTGAAGAGTTCACATTTTGCTGGCTTACTTCTCACTTTTTCTATGTCCTAGAGCAGTGCCTGATCCATAATAGGCATCCAAAAGTAATGGTAGTAATGGTCATTATGACATTACTACTCACAAATGCAGACTAGAGCCTAAAAATTTAAAAAAAAGTCACAAAGAAGTAGAATATCTTGGCACGGGTTACTAAGTCCCCAGCTAAATAAGGGTCAAGAACCGAGCCTGAGGTGCGCCCATCTGGCACCCTGAGGAGGACGTTATATGTTGGTAATGGTTTTATTCTCAACAGTGATGAAATGTTGTAAAAACAATTCAGTCATGCAGAAATGAGGCATTTTCTGCTTTTCAATGAAGATGTTCACTCATCAATTGCTATAACTGGTGTCTGCCTCTGCTTGTCCTTAGGCCAATGGCGTGTGTCCCCGAGGTCCTCGAGGGCATTTTCCCCCAGGCTGGGCATGTGGCCTCAGAGGGCTAAGGACAGGATTTAACTTCTCCAGCGGGTTCCAGGGCACTGATACTTCGGTACAGCTCAGGCCTCTAGCTCCGTGTCCTTTGTGGACTTTCCTGCCCCCCAGGCCACTGTCAACCTGCGTAGGGAGCAGGGACTGGTACCCTCGGAGTGTGTACTGAGCTGGCCCCGACTACCGTGGCCATGTCCAGACTATCTCAAATGCTGTTGGACATGTGAGGGTTGACTCTGGGTGACTTTCTTTTTTGCCTTGTGAAAGGTCTTTAGGGGAAGTGAAACGGCTGGTAATCCTAGAACCTCCTCCTAGGGACTGGGCAGTGGAATTTGCTCTGGCTGTCTTCTGGACAAAGTGCAGTCCAAGCTACAGCTACTCTAATAGCCGGTTCTGGCTAAGGCCACCCGTGGGGGAATGGTCTCTCTTCTCTGGGGCTGAGGGGCTTCATCTGGCAGGAGTCTGCGACCCGCCTGACCACAGGTCTCTCCCAATTTCAGGGCGGAGCTTTCCCAGCATGATATGATCCCTGCTCATCAGGTTCCGGTGCCTGCGGGCAGTCAGATCGGAAGCTTGTTCCCATCTCTGTCAAAAGTGCATATTAGGGTGGAGACCAACAGTCAGATGTGTGAGCAATTGAGAAAGAGACTAGGAGAGAACAAACAGGCCATGAAGATGGGCCTTCTGTCACCTCTCTTGACCCAGAAACGGTCTTTACACCCTTGTGGTGATGGCAGATTGAACATTCTGGGAATTCTAATACTGGAAACAGAACACTTACTGTAAAGGCTCAGGAGAATATGAGCTGTACCCAGGGCCACGGCTTCCTGGACACTCTATGGGAACATTACCAGGGCAGGTCCCTGGCACTGTGGCAGACAGGGACCATCCCTGATGTGGGGTTCCAGAGTCTCAGGCTGTCCCTCCAGCTCCAAATCTCACTGGGGTGCTATGTTTCCTAGGTCTTCTCCAGGTCCTCACGATTTACCACCTACCAATTCTCTTCTCTTTCACACTCTCCCAGCTTCTTTTCCCAGAACAGAGTGTGGGGTCGCTGTCCTGACTGAAGGGGCTTAAGTATCTTCAAGGCCAAGTCTGGACTTGAGGGGGCACTGTGAAGGTTTCTCAGTCATGTAGCCTGGTCATGAATCTTAGCTCCTCCTGAAGGTACCAGGAGCAGTCTCGGGCACTTCTTAGGTGGTGGGAGTTGTCTGAGTGGCACAGGGAGGAGAGCTTTCTATACAATCCCCCATTCACTCAGTCAGTAAACATTTATTGGACTTCTGTATGGCATGCACCATGCTAAGCACCTGGGGCAGGACACACAGGTGAAAAAGATGATATCCCTGCCCTTACAAAACTTGTTTCAGTTGGAAAGACAGGAAACAAACAGCTCGTTTCAGGTAGAAGCCATAGGTCAGGTTCTGCAGGAACTAGATTCTGAGACAGGGATTTGGGAAGGTTTGGGGTGGGGGTACTTTCAGAAACAACCCACTTCCGGGGTGAGGGATGCAGGATGGGTAGAGGAAGAAGATCTGAGCTCTGATGCACTTGCGGCAGAAGCCCCTCTCAGTCCTACTGAGGAGCTCCAAGGCTTGGGACAGTAAGCAGAGTTGTGTCAGCTGAGGCTGGGGCACTGAGCGTGTGTATCCTGACGTGATCAGTGTTGTTGGATGCAGGCGACCTCCGGGGAGGGGGCATAAGCCTGAATGGAACAACTGCTTTTAGCAAAGGCGGCTGCCGGGACAGTGTCTCAGGTCTCAGCTGGTAGCAGCCAACACCCCCAGCAGCTAAGGCAATGAGTGTCTTTCAGTCCCAAAGGGGCAACTGGGTGGCACACCATGGCATCTATTACAACATGCTGGTGGAGGGGAGGGTTGCCAAGGAGCCAGAGAGTAGGAGTGAGTGGCTGTTTCAACAAGGTGGTGTGGAAAGGCTTCTCTGAGGTGTCATTCGAGCAAAAGCCTGGGTGTGAGGAAGTGAGCCACTCGAAGTCAAGGGTACCAGTGGGTCTCAGCAGGGGCGCCAGTGAATGCAAAGCAGAGAGCAAGCTTGGCAAGTCTGGGGAACAACAATAGGCCCAGTGTGTCAGAGCCAAGACAGCGAGGGGAGAGTAGTTCATTGGGGATGTTCAGGAAACCAGGTGGTGGGGGCTGGGCACCACAGTGAGGAGCTTGGATTTAACTCTGAGCACAGAGGGACATACCGGAGCACTCTGCGCAGAGGAAATCGTGCTCTGACCCACATTTTTATTTTATTTAAAGATTTTATTTATTTATTTTTAGAGAGAGGGGAAGGGAGGAAGACAGGGAGAGACACATCAGACAGGGAGAGAAACATCAATGTGTGGTTGCCTCTCAAACACCCCCTACTGGGGATCTGGCCTGCAACCCAGGCATGTGCCCTGACTGGGAATCGTACCAGCGACCTTTTGGTCCACAGGCTGGCGCTCAGTCAACTGAGCTACACCAGCCAGCGCTGACCCACATTTTTAAACACAGTATTTCACTACATAGAAAATAAACACTCAGAAGCAGGAGCAGACACAGGAAGACCTATGTTTAGGCTATTGCAGTCATCCAGGCAAGAGGGGATGGTGGCTGGGGACAAGGTTTCAGGTGGGGTTGGAAGAGATGAGATTCTAAATATAGTTTGTAGGTGGAAGCAGGAGTTTGAGAAGAGAGGACCTGGGGGCAGTTTTAGGTTTTGGGCCTGAGCGGGAGAGGGGAGCAGGCACAGAGGAGCCGGGCCCCAGGAATTCTATTTGCACACCTTGTGTTTGAGGTGCCACCGCCCACTCGAGCAGTGATGGCTGGCCTACCAATGTGCTTCGCTAGAGCTGTGGGTCCTGTGTGCGATTTCATTAGAAAGTAAGGCTAGTATTACTAAAATAATACACACACACAACCCACTGCAACATGCTGAACCATCTACAGGTGAATTTTCCCACGCTGTAGAAATCCAGCCAGAGGTCTTATGGAAAAATAATCAGGGTGCCCTTGAACTGCTGATTCTAAGTTTGAAGGAGCGGCTGGCTGGCTGCTTCCAAGAAGTGTTTCCACAGGGCAAGTTCGGGCCTCTTTTTTTTTCCCTCTTGAATTGATGTAGCTGACAGTGCCAGCAAGGCCAGCAAGTTGAGAATGGACTTCCCTCAGAGGGATGAATTCACGTGATCAATTGATCAGGCTCCTGTGAGACTGATAAAATGGAAAGTCTGTTTGTTTACCTTGAAAAGTACAGTCATCTTACAATCATGGAACCTTCATACCCACTCTTTCCGCTGACAAACAGAGACTGCAGGGGACCCCGTTCAAATCAAGGGGCTGCTTGGTGAGTTGGCATCCGAGACAGAGAATGAATGGAATGATCCGAGTATACAAGTTACTACAATACTAAAATAAGTCTGAGTCAGTTGGTAAATAGCTTCTGCCTGGAGCTACTTCAGTGTTCCACCTCACAGCCCTTCCCAGACCGGAGATGCCACAGGCATCTCAGCCTCAGAAGGGTAAATGCTGGGCATGGTGGGGACCCTTGTCCCTGTTCCGGCTGTAGCTGAAGATGGTCCTGTTTGGTGGGCCCCTGGGAAATAAGGGTTGTTAATGACGTGGACCATCTTTCCTGCTTAGGGACATCCAGTTATCAGCCTGAAGGCCCTCCCTATCTCCATCACAGAGATGCAGCCAAGAGAGGGCTCAGAACCTTCTGTTGTGTGGGGAGCCCCACCCACATCGTGCTCCAGCTTCATCTTGGCCAAATCTTGAGTCAGTGCTGATGAGCTCATGTCCTTGGCCTCCCTTCCCCCATGTGCATGATGCTCCTGGCCATGTGTCCCTGGGGACGTGTATGCTCTGGCCTAAGAGCCATTCCGTCCACTTAAGGAGACTTGGAATATACCTTCTTTGATTTGGTGCTGACTGGTTTTTACAATTCCCTCTCAGAGGGAAATGATATTTCCCATTTCCAAGTCCTTGGAGGAGGCATCACAGTGAACCCCATGGACCACCCACCCTGAGGACTTCGATCACCATGGAACACAGGGGAGCTGGAACTGAAAGAGACCTTAATAATAATTTAATTCAACCTTCTTGTTTTATAGACAAGGGAGCTGAGGACCGGAGAAAAATGGCCGCTTGAACTATTGTTTATGATGAATATAATATTTACTACCAGTACAAATCACAAGAAGACATTAATAAACTGATCCACACCAGAGAGCCATTCCCTCTGCTTTTTTATAGCAGTATAGGCCCAGTGACCTTCCTGGACAGACAGAGGCCAACACTCCCCCAGGGAGACACTGTGAGGAAGCAATGGCCAGGGCGGCACCACGGGCAGTAAAGAATCCTGGAGTGGAAGCCTCAACCCCCAGCCGACAGGGAATGGGGTGGGGGGAGAGAAAGCTTTAGTAAATGTTTAATGAAGACAGAGCATGTGGGTTGTCCAGTCCAGCCTCCTCCCTACCTTTTCGAGCAAGGAAAAAAGGTATGTGGTACATCTTTGTCCCAGTTTTGGCCTCCCAACATCTATTCCCTTTTTTTTTGACAGCTGCTCATTTTGTCTGGGACATTACTCCTTCCAACTCAAAGTGGTCTTGGGCAGCTGTGAATCTGGTCCCTGACTCCTGTCACTGAGCCCAAGGCTTGGGATCCCTCCTCCTCCAGCTCCAGCACAGTGGCAATCCTGGCGGGGATCTGGCCTCCAGGACTCTGAGCTCACTCATTTCAGTCACTGTGCCCTGGTCACCCTGATCAGAGTGTTTCTGGGACACCACAGGTTCTGCTGACCGGCCCCCACAGTGCCAGGGTGACTGCAGGTTCCCCAGCCTTCCCATCATGCAGGGATGCATTGTGATGGCACCCAGTCAATTCCCATGTTGTTCAAGTGACCCTGGGTTGCTTCTGTTGCGGACAACCAAGTATGTCCAGCTGATGCATTTTCCAAAGTCATTTGTCCAGAGGCAGAGCCAAACCAGAGACCCAAGCCTCCCCTGTATCTCATGCAGGGGCATTGTTATGGGCTGGATTGTGACCCCCCAAATTCATGTGTAGAAGTCCCAAACCCAGGATCTGAAAATGTGCCTGTGACTGAAGATGAGGTTTTACAGAGGTGATGAAGGATCAGTGAGGTCCCTGGGTGGGACCCAATCTGGATGACTGGTGTCTGTACAAAAGGAAAGAATTAGGAGCTGGTCACATACAGAGGGAAGACCATGTGAGGGCACAGCGAGAAGGCGGCTACCCACGAGCCCAGGAGAGAGGCCTCAAGAGAAACCAGCTCTGCTGACACTGTGATCTTAGATTCCCAGCCCCCAGAACTGTGAGAGGATACATTGCCTGCTGTTTAAGTCGCCCCACCCGCTAGGGCAGCCCTAGCAAAGTGATACAGCACTCCAACTGCCATGGCGCCACTCTGTTTTGGATACTACGCCAGCCTCATCGTACCAGTCAGTCCTGAAGGAGCTCAAATTAGCAGGCTGTTCTCAGAACCAAATTTCCTGGACAGGCTTCAAGAAACACTCCTTCTCCATGGTGATTCAGACACTGAGACACACACACACACACACACACACACACACACCGTCCACGCCTCCAGCCTAAAAGTAGATGTTCCCCCCTTCATTTCTTTGATGACGGACAGTGCTCAGGAGAACGGGATGGATGGCTCCTTGAGGAAAATGGCATTGTTTCTTAAAAAATAAATGAGACGTCAGGATCCAGGCTGACCAGGAATTGTATCTTGCTCTCCCTGCATCTGCACGGAGGAGGGGAAGGAAGCAGAGGCTTTATTCTGATATTTGTGCGGGAGGGGGAGGGTGAAGACCTCCAAGAAATCTCCTCCCCACTCCTCTCCCCTCCTGGAACATACTCTAAGCATCACCAGTTCCCCCTGCTGTAGGCAAATAATTGCAGAGGTCTCTTGGGGAAAATAGTCCCGATGTTACCTTGTGGAGGGTCAGAGGGAAGTGCTTAGCGTTGAGGGAATGAGAAGGGGTGGAGGCCAAAGGGCTGAATATTAATGGTGGCTATCATCACTGGCTCTTAACATAATGGAAAAGCCCTTTGCAGGGTAATGCTGGGGCCGCCTCACACAGAAATGCAATCTCCTGGAACACAGAGGGGGCAGTGACAAGCAGTTTATCTTCCATTACTCCAAGGCCTTAAATCATTATCAACCCAGAGCTAGCAAGGAGCCCAACCACTGACTCTGATTAGGATGTTCCCTTATCTTCCCAGCAAATGCAAACACGCACAACATTAAAGCACACTGTCCTGGGCTGAACTGTGTCCTCACCCTCTAGCTCCCAATAAGATCCGTTAAAGTCCCAACCCCAGTACCGCAGAATCTGACTGTATTGGGAAATTTGGTCTTTACAGGGGTCATCCAGTGAAAGGGAGGTCCTTAGCATGGACCCTCATCCAATATGACTCGTGGCCTTATAAAAAGGGGAAGTCTGGACACAGATACACACAGACACAGGGAGAACACCACGTGAAGATAAAGGTGGGGGTGCAAGTGATGCTTTCGTGAGCGAAGGAATGCCAGAGGTTGTCCGCAGACACCAGAAGCTAAAGGAGAGGCCGGCCATGGACTGTCTCTCGGAGGCCTCAGCAGGACCCAACGCCATGACATCTGGATCTCAGACTTGCCGCCCCAGGACTGTGAGAGAGTAAGTCTCTGCGGCCATGTGGCCCAGGCTGTGGTACTTGCTACGGCAGCCCTTGGAAACCATTACCCACAGGAAAACCCTAGCCCGCTGAAAGAAGAAGTGGTTCTCTTTCATCATAAACTAATCCACAGAAATGAATGGAGAAGAGGAAGTCTGAGTCAAGCCTTCCATCATGGGTTTGCCCGGGTAACAGGTAATCAACCAAGTGGAGGTCTGAAATGAAAGTCATTGTCAGAGGGGCATTTCCTCTTTCCAAGGGCGCCTCGCCAGCCCTGGCCTGCAGGAGCAGGCACGCTCACCGAATCAGGGCACACTGCAGAGGCTTCTTCCGGGAGCGGTGATGGACCTCCTGGGAGGGTTGCCAGATTTAGCAAATAATAATACAGGATGCCCAGCCAAATTTGAATTTCAGATGAATAACAAATACTTGATTAGCATAAGTAATGTCCCAAATATTTAGGATAAAATACCCCTCTACAATTTCTGGCTGTCCTGCTCTGGGTCCCTTCTTTCAACCTCCACATCCATTCTCTCCCTCATTCCCAGTGGAAGAGGGTGGCCTTTTGGTACATCAGTGCAACAAGGTTGAGGAATGTGAGATAAAATATCAGGAGGCCAGCTGGGTTGTCTCATGGATGCTCCCCTCTGAGAAACAGCCTCTGCCTCCGACCTTGGAGAGGGTTAAGGCTCGACCCTGTCAGGACTACCCAGGGAGCCTTTGACTATAGGGGCCTCCAGCTTGGGGTGAGCAGAGGGCCAGGAAAGATAGAAGAGAACAAAGCCAGAAGAAAAGGGGGCTCTGGGCCTCCATCCATAGCTGATTCTGTGGGACTACAAGGTCACCTTAAGGGAGTTTTTGAACAATGCTCTGGACTCAAATGTTTGCAAGATCACATATTATTTTTAAGTTTGTGATCTTTGTGGTGAGTGAGGAGGCCCACACCTGCCTGGGTTTTCTCTGCTCTTGGGTGTGAAGATAGGCAGCCTGTCAGAAGACTCTGTACCCTGCACTCTGCCTGGCATGTGTGATAATGGTCAGTGTACATTTGTCAGGCAGTGAAGGAACAAGGGTCCCTGCAAAAGAGAGTCCAGCCACTCTCTCCTCCTTGAAAATAAGCAAAGAGGTCAACCCTGAGGGTCTCCCTTGCCCCAGACATGCTGAAATTGTCAGCCTACTGAGTGCCAGGAGCCTGGTTTAGAGAAGTTGAGGAAGCATCCCCTAGTAGGAACATGAGCCGGGGTGTGAGCGAGGCTCAGCATGGGAAGTTGGCCTTGTCTGTGGCTGCATTAGGTTTGCATGGACACTCAGTATCCGTGTTGCTGGAGGGCGTTCTGAAATGCAAGCCCCAATGTCTAAGACTTTCCTCATAGGCAGAGAGAGTATACTGCTGGGCCTCGGGCACAAACAGTGCTGGGTCAGTCAACCAAGTCGCTTAGGTGATAATTTCTTTTAATTTTTAAAAAGTTAAACCTGGAGGAATTGATCCGGTGCCTGTTGCACATGACAGGGAATGTCATCCTACTTTAGATGCAGTACACATGTGGAGGGCAACAATTTAGAAGGAAGGAAGAGAGAAGGAAGGGAGAAAGGAAGGAAGGGGAGAAGGAAGGGAGGGAGGGAAGAAGGAAGGAAGGGAGAAGAAAGGGAGAAAGGAAGGGAGGGAGGGAGGGAGGGAGAGAGGGAGGAGAAAGATAATTTGAATGGAAATTTAATCTGGCCAATAACCAGATTGGGTTTCTTCCTCCCAGCATAAAGTGCCCTGATGGGATAAGGAATTCAGTGCGAGCCCTTTCAAGTGCCCAGGTTCTTTCTGGAGGACAAAAGTATGTTTCATTAGTTGCCTGTGAAATTATAGCATAAGGGATGGGCTGGGCTGGAGAAAGGAATAGGACAGTGAGAAGCCGGGAATAGTTAAGCGAGAATAGCCTCCCTTCTGAGGCTCATGGTGCTCCTTGAACTCATTGCTCCCCTGTTAACAAATCCCAGTGCCATGAAAAGGGTTTTAATTACTGAAGTCCATATTTACTGGCGGACGGAGGGGTTCAGCAAACATTTACTGATCTGAGCAGGTTCGAGCAGGCATCGTGCTAGGCCCTGGGAACACAAAGGCAAGAGCCGTGGGGACGGACCCTGTACCCGAGGCCTCCCAGCCTGGAGGAGCACACTGGCACATTTAATGAGACGACATGTTCAGCTGTGCGTGGGGACTACCCCATGTGCACGTGAAGGGGCACCTGACCTCACCTGGGCTCCAGTGGGGACAACTGTGGCACAATTTGAAGGCTTTTAATTTTCACAGAACTTACATACCTTCACCTTTTAAGAAACTCATGGCAAAGGTGTCAGCGCCATAGGCATCCTGTCCTCTCCAGCCAAACCCACCATTTGTCCTTCTGTTCTACTCATGCCAATGGTAATGAGCCAAGTGACTGCTGCTCACACCACAAAATCCCACACACTCTACATGCTGGACTGTGTTCACAGGATTTACGGCATGAAGTTTCTGGTATCTCCTCACGTTCCGTTTCCTCGTTCCACTGTCATTATGAGTGAGGTGGGATTCTCCTTCCCTTTTGTTTCCATAAAAATCTCTGACATGTCTCATGAGATTTCATTCACTCATTCATTCAATAAATATTCACCTGGAGTGTCCATATTCTAGACACTTGGTGCGAGGGATACAAAGATGGGAAAGGTGGATGTGGGCCAACTCCCTGGGGTTGAGTGGCTCTCAGACTCGGCTATGCACAATGATTTCCTTGGGAACTTGTACAAAATGCAGAAGCTCAGCCTGATCTTGAGAATTTTATTAAAATGCTCCAAACAAGAAGATGGACCAGTGTACAGCGTGGGCCGTGAGAGTTAGGAGCCTGTCTTCTAGCAAGGTCAGCGTGAGACACGGTGGTGGATGCCCGAGAGCTGGCCTGTGGGATGCAGGGACCGGACAGAGGCCATCCAGGCCAGACCCACAAGCCCACTGTCCCAGCAGCAACAGAAAGGAGCGCGAGGAAGCGCGGCCCCTATGTGTAGCTCCTTAGGATGCTCGCCTGATTATTATTCCGTTTTGTCTAATTGCATTTTAAAGTGCTCAGTGGGGGGAAAAATGCCAAGTCTTTTAATGAATTAAAAGCAGGTCTGCTTTTTTAACCTGCA
Organism: Tonatia bakeri; assembly: GCA_004024845.1. Lineage (NCBI taxonomy): Eukaryota > Metazoa > Chordata > Mammalia > Chiroptera > Phyllostomidae > Tonatia > Tonatia bakeri. Next base: position 91,124 of record PVIA01002231.1, on the reverse strand, counting down.
GCAGGTTTTTCAAAAAGTCCTGCTGAGGGCACGCTGCTCAGAGAGACATGGTCTTTGCAGATGAAGGTAATTAGTGCACACCTTCACCTCTGCAGTGGGGAGGGAGTGTGAGGGCACTTAGATGCTAGAATAACCTCTTCCTGATCGAGAGGCAACTGGGCATTGCAAAGGATGCCTAAAGATTCAGACACTATTTGCTCTTGCAGTGAACTGGGAGGCAGAGTGTGTGCAGGAACTAAAAGCTATGGGACCGCGGGATGCAGCCTTTCTTGGCTCTGATACAGAGAGATCGTGTCTGATGTTTTCTCTCTGACGGGCCGTGATCAGGGACACTTGGAAGCCCAGCAGAGCCAGATTTAGGGGCAGAAATGCTGGGCAGCTGTCCCAGTTACCAATCTATGAAAGGCGCTAAAGATCCCGGAAATAAATCAGAAACACAGAGCCAGTTAACTTGGGTTTCCACGTATGAGTCCTGATATAATTGGCAAAATGCAAACTTCAGCCAAAGTACACCCTATCCTTGAGCGGAACCTAGAACGCACTCCTGATGGTTGCAGGAAGGTTTATCAGCTGCAGAGCCTGGAGCCCACGTGCCTGGGTTCAAGTCCGGGTCCCATTACTTGCTTAGGCAGGTTATTTCCCCTCCCTCTGTTCCTGTCTCCTCATCTACAAAATGCGGACTGCCAGGCTTGGGGATTCAATGCGCACACGTGAAGCACTTAGAATCCATCCTGTCACGCAGCAGTCACTGCATATTTGTCAGCACTCTGTGACTAGCTGGAGCCGGCTGCCGGGGCTATTCGACTCCACACCTCCGTCAGACCAGGCGGCTCAGTGCCTCCTCAGCTGGGAGATGTGGGCTCCCTGCGCTGAGGCTGTGAGAGTCTGTCCTGTGGACGGAGCCATTCATTTTCTCTCTTAAAAATGAAAATCCTTAGTATATTTCTAAATAAATCACCCGATTTAGAAAATGAAAAAAAAACCAACCCTGAACAAAATCAAGCATTACAGAACGCTTTGCCCACATGAAATCCCACGCCACCCTCCCCAGTAACCACATTCCTGAATATATTACTTCTGTCCTAAATGGATAAGTAGCTAACCTCTCTCCAGTTAAGAGTGTTGGAGAAACTATGGAAGAAAAGCCATTTCAAATAAGTCAAAATGTTATGCTGTGTTTGGTGTTTGTAATAAATCCCTTCCTTTGACTGTAGAGGCATGCAAGTTTTACTGATAGAAAATCGGAATTTCTTTATCCCCAACAAAATAATGTGAAACAATATTTAAGGGTGCACTTTGGTACCCTCCAAAGTGTTGGCTTGCGCAGGCCTAATCTGTCAGTTTGACCTCAGCCTCGGCCTCCCCAGCCCCCTCTCGCCAGCCTGAGCCAGAGACAGGGCCAGGGCCGGGGCCAGAACAAGTGCAGCTGCGCGAGATGCCAGCCCCAGCGAGGAGTTATATTAAGCAGGACCAAGGCTTAGGAAGGTATCTCTGCATCGGATGAATCATGATTGAGAACAGCCATGGCCTAGTTACAGTTTGCCCTGAAATGTTTATATTTCCTTTCAAATCTTATTATCACATATTTACTTAAAATCTATTATCTGCAGTGTTCTTGGGGGTGATTGATATGCCATTATATTCCTATACAGTAGTTAATTCTGTTTTATTTCAGTTTGGCTTTTAAAGGTAGATTAATTTAAATAGTTTTTCACTTTAAAGGTGATACATGAGTATTTTCAGGAATGTGCAAAGTACTGAATTGTATAAAGAAGACCAGAAAAATCGCCTACAACCTCACGATCTAGAAGCAATGACAGTTAATCATTTGGTATATTTCTTTCTAGTCCTTACTGTTTCCCTATGTGTAGATATGTTTTCCTTTTCTGAATATATTTATTCATGCACAGAATTGGGATTGCACAGTTTTCTGGCCTGATTCAGCCACGTAACTTTATATTGTAAGATTTCCCCCCATATTGCATCAGTTAGGGTCCTCCCGGAAATCAGCTTCCCTTTAACCTCCCCAGGACAGGTGAAGGGACCAGGAGGGGTGCTGAAGAGCACCTGGGCCCCGCACCTGCAGGGCTAGGGAGGGGCAAGGGGCCAGAGGACCAGGTGAGGTGCTGCCTGATGTAGTCTCTGGCCATCTCCTGTTGTGCCGCCCACGGGACAAACCCAGAGGGTGGTCAAGGGCAGCAGCCTGAATGATGCAGAGTGGATCTGGAGAGCAAAAGGAGAACAACCACCACAAAATGAATGGGGGAAGAAGGAAGGAGGGATGGAAGGAAAGAGGGAAGGAAGGAAGGAAGGAAGGAAGGAAGGAAGGAAGGAAGGAAGGAAGGGAGGGAGGGAGGGAGGAAAAAAGGCAGGGGAAAGAAAAGGAAAGAAAAAAAAATAAAAGAATAGACTGCTGAGTATTCCATAGTATTCCTAGGAAAGTAACACAAACTATTTAACTGAGCCCCCATGGATTCTTTCTGATTTTTTGAAACTATTATAGCAAGCACTGCAATAAGCGTTCTTATGCATACAATTCTTGGCTGTATCTCTGATGATTTTCTCAGGATAAATTCCCAGGGGTGGAATTACTGAGTCAGGGGAATCTACACTTTTAAGGCTTTTGATATATATTGCCAAATAGCCCTGCAAAAGGCTATTATACCAATTTAGACACCCACAAGCAATGCATAGGGTCATGCATGTGGGGAGAACCTGCTGGTTCACCTGCAGGACAGCAATGAAAACACCGCCTTCCCCTGCAGACCCGGCGATGGTGCCTGCGCTGGAGAAGACGACCCTGGAAGGAAGGAGCAGCCTCCCCAGGCCTGCCCAGGGGACCCAAGTGTGTGAAAGGTCACACCTCCTGACCATGAAAACTGACCTGTTTTCGAGACAAGAAAGCCCCAGAGTCAGTTCACTTGAGGGTCAACTGGAGTGTCTGTCAAAGCGAGCGAGGTGATAGCCACTGGGCAGGAGTTTTGTTTCATTTGACCTCATTTACCTCCAGCCAAATGTATAGTAAACAACAGTGGCTGGTCATGGGAGGCTCTCCATGGAGTTATTTGTCTGGGGAATAGTTCTGCCCAGCCAAGAGTGGGTCAGGGCAGGACTGGGGTGCAAATGAGAAGCCAGGACAAGTTAGGACACCGGGTGAGTGAAGGGGAAGGGGGAGAAGCGAGAGGAGGAGGAGGGTGAGCCCAGAGCTGAGGCTGTGGCCCATAAAGCTCCTCTCCCTTGATTACAGCCCCATCTGTGCTCCTCACTTGAATGGACTGGGTCAGGGAGAAAAGGCAGCAAGGAAGGGAGCAGAGAGGCCGCATGGAGGGACCCCTGTGCATTTGGGGTTCCCTTGGCCTGGAAGACTCTTCTTTCAGATATCCAACTCAGCTGCTCCCTCAGTCCATTCAGCCTCTGCTCAATGCTGCTTCCTCGAAGCAGTCTTCCTTGACCATCCTATCTAAACTAGAGCCCATGCAACTCTCTACCCCCTTATTGCACTTTATTTTTCTCTTACCATCTGATATGTGTGTGTTTATGCATATGTATTTGTTTATTTGTTTATTCAGACTCTCTACCACTTTAGGAGTGACACTTTAAGTTCCATGCAGGAGGATAACTTTAATACCATGTTTACTTCTCAGGTGCAGTTGAGCCCATTTCCCAGGTTCCTTAGTTCTTCTGCATTGTGTGAAGGTTCTTAGTTGCGAGCAACAGAAATCCGGTCTAACCTGAGTGAAAAGCCAGTTCATTGGGAGACAGGAAGGCTGGAGGCCAGGCCAGGCCTGGCCCGGGGAACATACAAGGAGCAAGGGAGGCCTGGGCACTGAAACCATAGCCTAGGTCACTGTGGAACAAAGGGGCAGGGACACTGCAGGAAGGTATCACTATGCTGGACACTCGATGCTATGCCTCTAGACTTTCAATAAGTGCCAATAATTTATAAACTGCACCTGTTTCTTTCTGCCTCTCCTGCAAATTTCAGAGTCCCATGGACTGATGGACTGAGCCTGAGTCACAGGCCCACCTACTTCCCCCATGCCAGTTTCAGCTTTGTTAGTGTGAGGCAGCATACTGAGACCCCCTAAGCCAAACACATGAGAGAATTGCTCCTGATGGAAAGAACTGAATGCTGGAAGGCAGGAATGCTTCATAAAGAGCTACATATGTTATAACAATGAAAAGTAGCCTCATTCCCAAAGTAGTGATAGAGACTTGCTAACCTCCCTTGGTAGCAGGTAACTTAACCATATGCCCAAAATCTGGACTCTGGAAGTTTCTCCTTCTGCCAGGAGTTGGTCAAAGCCAGGATGTGTGTTTAAACCATACATGGGCAGATGTAGTAGCACCTCAGAGGTTAGGCCACCCTAAGGGATCAAGGAGAATGGTCTGGGATGGTGGCCTTATGCTAGTTAGGGTCACCTGGGAGGAACAGGGGGGACATTCCGACAGCAGGTGGTCGGGTCCCTGCTCTTCCAAAACCTGGAAAACCATTTGCCTCCCTCGGGCACTGTTGTATCACCTGTGGGATTTTTTTTCTCTTTGGTGGCATCTCCTGAGGAAGGATCAAGTAACCTCAAGTTGTCTTCAAAAGGAAAAGCTTTTTAATTCTGAGGACCAGAGATGAGACCCTGGAAGCTGACGCACCGTTTTGTTTACTCTTCATGCACCTCTGTCGGGATTCTGGTAACTCAGTGCTTCCTTAAAGTCACCCCATGGCGGTCCCTAAAACCAGATTCAAAAATAGTCTAGATGCTTCCCAGTCAATGCGTGGCTCCTTGGGTAAACTGCACTGGGCCTTGTTGAAGGAGGGACCTGGCTTCCCTGGCAGATGAGTACCCCTAATACAACCCACTCCTCACCTGCCACAGTAGAAACACACACTGAGGTCTCTGGCTTCAGAGGGAAATACCACCCACAAGAGACCTCAGCTTTTGGCTCCTTGCAGCCTCTATGGTCTGTCTCCTGGATACCAGACTGATGGCCCTTGAATCATCCCCAAATCATGGTCCTTGGTCCTATTTTTAAAAGCTCTCCAGGAGATATGCTTGCTGCCTACACTTCCTCACCACCCACTCCCTCCTCACGGGCTTCTGATCTGGCTTCCGCCCCACCTCCCTCCTGATGGAGCCCCAGGAAGGGCCCCAGGGACCTCCTCCTCAGTCCGGATCAGCGGACTCACCCAATCTCATCCGCAGCAGTTCAACCTTTGGCAGGAAATCTCTCCCCTCTTGGTTTCTGTGACAGGAAACTCACCTTACTTCCTATCTTCTTCCTGTGCCCATCTCCCCAGGGATCTGAGCTTAGCTTCCCACCCTCTGGGTGCTGCCTCCTTTACTATCTCCCCATCCTGGGTCCTTACGTGGCACCTCCACACAGATGACCCTCACATCAATCTCTCTTTAGCACCAGGGCCTTGTGCAATACCCCTGCAGGGCATTTTCTGCTCTCAATTTGTTCTCCCTTCCTTTCCCCTCTCTCTTAAAGATGCCACCCTTCCACTATCCACTCTCAAAATCTTAGCATCATCTCTGGCCTACTCGTTGGCCTCGCCTCCCAAATCCAACTGGTTGCCAAATTCTCTCTTCGCGAAGTCTCTCCTCCCTCACCATCTGTCTACTTCCATCAACTGCTCTTCTACTCGTTTTTAAACCATTGCAATAAGTTCCTAACTGATCCATATCTGCCCTCGTCTCCTCCCACAGCCCTCTCCCCACAATCTATATTCTGTGCCTTTTCAAAAGCCACTCTTCTTAAAGTTCCATCCAGAAGACATTATCTTCTTGTCACTCTCCTGCTCTGAAACTGTCAACCGCTCCTGTTGCTGATAGTATAAATACCCAGTTCCTAAGCCTGGCATTAAACTCTTTGTAGTTCAAAGCTCTTCAGACCCACTCCTACCACTTCCCCTTTAGTACAAATTTCTTCAGTCGAACTCAAATTCCCACTCATTCCAGAATACCCATGTCTTCGCATCTCTGGGCTTTGCTCAAGCAGGACCTTTCTCATGTAATGGCTTTTCCTTTTATTTGCATCTTTCAAAAATCCTACCTTCCCTTCAAGGCTCACCTCAAATGCCACTTCTTTCCTGAAGCCTCCCTGGGTTTCCCCAGCCTGGAGTGCTTTCTCTTCCCTGTGCCCCCTGAGTTCTGTCGCCATACTCATCACATACAACCTCACACCACAGTTTTTTGAGTATGTGCCTCATTGGCCTTGTTGTCCCCACCAGGGCCCCTTGAGCTGGGATTTTGTCCTGCTCCTCAGAGGAGTAATTTGCTCATGTTGATATATGTTGACTAAAGTCATCAGGCTAGATAATCATACATTAGTTCACTTTTCACTATTTGAAAATACATGCCCCAAGTAGATCATCAGAGGGGCTACATCAAAGTCAGGAATAGGAAAATATGTTTTGTTCACATCCATGAGTACAAATCAAAAAGTAGATCAAAACCCAGTTCTTGAGTGACTCGAACCGTTGCTGGATAGACTTTAATTAATCTTGTGGAAAATATCAAAAGGACTCACAAGCCCTGGATAGGAGGAGGGAGCAAGTGGAGGGAGCCAGAGCTGCTGCTGTCAAGAAGAAACGCTTTCTTCCTGTAACCGTATCCCCGGGGCCTGGCCAGTAGCTCTGCTTAATCTCCCTCTCTGTGGTCACTCAGGATATGATTACTGGCATCAGATGCAAGCACATGTTTCTGTTCCATTAATCTAAGAGAGGCTGAGGGACTGAAAAGGGAGCCACAAAGGCATTGCTGTGTTGGTCTAGTTACCACCTCAAAGAGGAGCAGGAGAGAGGGGGAGAGGGAGGATCTGCCAGATGGGCCAGCAGGGAGGCCTTACGGAAGCACATGGAGATGAGAAAACCACGCAGAGAACAAGTTCCTGTGGCAGGAGCCTGGTTCCTTTCAGCTGTTACAAGACGGGGCCTAGAGGAGGCACACGCGTGCATGCGCACACCCACACACACACACACACACACACACACGCACCCACAAAGCCAGACGGAGGCACAGCTTCCCCGCAGGGCTTGGGCAATCAGTCTGGCACCCCTCGGTGAGCGCTGTTGCTCAGGGTGTCCAGGGACCCACGTCACACAAGTCTGTCTCACAAGGTAACAGCCTAAATGGGAGACGGCGGCACCGTAATGAAGATGTGAACAGCTGAAATGCAATGTCAAACGGCCGTGGTGACATCCAAAAGCCATGATTTGTAGCTCAGCATATTTTTGTCCAGGTAGCATAGCCTGCACAAATGCTCACCGACTTGTCTCTCCCAGGCAGCGTCTCCGCTCAGCTTGGCCAGGCGCCAGGTGATCTCTGCCTCGCCAAAAGTCTTCTGCTATAGAAAGCCGGGAAAACTCTCCTTTGCCATCTGATGGGGTGGGAATGGAGGAACAGAGCTTTGAACACCTGCCTTATTCCTAAAGTGCAGGTCTCTTGCATGTCCCATTTCCCCTCAGATCAGCCAAGGTGTCCTGGCCAAACATTTTGCAGGGTGGCTGGGAAGGGCCAAAATAATTTTAGCCAAAGCCTGGAGGCAGCTGGAAGTGAAAGATAATACATTATGGAGACAGACGTGCCCGACTCAGTTCTTCAGCTGGGACTCCCTTCTTTCAATCTGCTCCATCCTTCCTTTCTCCCCTCCTCCTTTCCTCCTCTTCATTGCTACCTTCCTAAACCTCAGCAATGCAGACAAGCGATTTGCAGGCCTTCCAGCTGAAGGTTACATGTTCAGTTCTAGCTAGTTACCAGGCCGTCAGATGGCATCAATGCATGAGCAAATATTTACAAATGCAAAGGAGGAGAGAGGGGCTCCGTGGACTAAGGAGGGTCACCCTTAGCCTCAAGAGAGCTCAGAAATTTGCGTCCCAGACAGAGCAGCCTTTTCCACCGCCCTAATCCTCCCTGCTGGGCTCCACGCAGCAGCCTGTGTGCACCTGCTGACCCACCACTGCTCTGAATGCCTTCCTGTCAGACTCCATGGAGTGGGCGGAGGGGTAAAGTGACTGTGAACATCAGGAGCCTTAACTCCTGGCCTGCGGCCCTGAAAGCCTGGCTGCAAAACAGGTTAAGCTGTCACCAAAACACCCCCTTGGTGACTCCAGGACCCCTTCACATACTCAGAAATTAAATTTGCCTCTGGGAAATATGAGGAGTCAACTTGAGCTTCACTCCGAGGTTTGGAGCCAGATGGGGGTACCTCACATGTGCACCAGAAGGCTGCTCTATGCCCGTGACACAGACACCTGTGAGAGTAGCTGGCGGGGGTGGGGGGAACTTGGCTCCCACGGGCACTGGGCTGAAGGCAACCCACATAAGCATGAGCGAGGCGAGCAGGTTCTGGGCCCCGTGTGCTGCCCACCCCTGAGAGGCCTGGCCAGGCCGGTCTGCTCTGCGGGGAGGTTGTCTGCCTCTGAGCCCTTAGGGTCCCAAGCATTTCCCCCACAGAAAACAATGCTCTTCTAGTCAGCTGTAGATGTCAGGTCACTTGGGGAACTGGGGGACCGGTTTGTCTTTTACTATTTATTATAAACATTTTAGATGTTTTTCAGATTTACATTTGGAGGGATGTTATTTACATGCAGGGAAGTTACCCTTTTAAATGTACATTTCCGTCAGTTTAACAAGTACATATGGTCTTGTCACCATCACCACAGGCAAGCTATAAAACATTTCCCTTGTTCCAGAAAGTTCCCTCAGGCCTCTCTGCAGTCAGTCTGGATGGATCAGCCCCTGGCGACCACGGATCTGGTTTCTGTCCCCAGAGTTGTGCCTTTTCCAGAATGTCTTATAGCTGGAATCACACAGCATGTGTGTAGCCTTTTGGATCTGCATGCTGTCCCTCAGTACAATTCACTTCAGGTATATATATGTCACAGCACATACCTGTAGCTTCTTTTTATTAATGTATCAATGTACCACCATTTATTTATCCATTAACCAGCTGAAGGACATTTGGGTTGTTTCCACACTTTCGATAATTTTTAGTAAAGTTGCTACAAACACTCAAATGCAGAATTTTGTGTGACTATGAGTTTCAGTTCTCTCTGGAAAACTCCCAAGGGTGAGACTGTTGGGTCACCTAGGATGTGGATCTTTAACTTAAAAGATTTTAACTTGATAAGAGACTGCCAAACTGCTGGACTAAATGGCTGCACCATTTCATTCCCACCAGCAGTGCATGGGAGTTCCAGCTGCTCCGCACGCAGATCAGCCCTCACTGTTGCCAGGTTTTACTTTGGCTCTTAGGATAAACGTGTAGTTGTACCTCGCTGAGGACTTAGTTTTCATCTCCCTAAGGATTCATGATGTTGAAGCTATACGGATGTGTTTATTTGCCATCCAGATAGCTTCTTTGGTGACATGGCGGTCAAAATTTTGCTCCTATTTTATAAGGTTGCTGGGTTTCTTACAACTGAGATGTGAGATTTCCATATTCTGTATATAAACCATTTATCAGATATGGGCTTTACAGGTATTTTCTCCCATTCTCTGGTTTGGTTTTTTATTTTCATAACGCTGTCTTCAAAAGGGCAAAAGCTTTCAACTTTTACAAAGTCTAACTTATTAATTGGATTATGTTTTCGTTTTTGGTATCTAAGGACTCATTGCTTAACCTAAGGTCACAAAGATTTTTTTCCCCTGTTTTCTTCACAGTTCTATGGTCACACAGGTCAATGTCATCATCGTGGTGGTTGTTACACAAGGGTCTTGTTCTTCCAGCACTGAAAACCCATCCTGTTTCCACTGGGTTGCCTTTGCCTTTTTGTTGAGAATCAATTGAAAATGTATGTGTGGTTTAGACTCTGCTTGCTATTCTGTTCAGTTGATCTATGTGTTTATTCTTTCACTGACACATTATTATTGTACAAACACTTGATTATTGTAGCTCTATCATAAGCTTTGAAATAAGAGCATTGGACTCTCAAACTTTTTATTAAAATGGGTTTGGCAATTTTAGTTTCCATGTACGTTTTAGAATCAGCTTACTGATTTTTACAAAGAAAAGTCTTGCTCGGATTTTATTTGAGATTGCTCTGAATCTATGGATCAATTTTGGAAAAATTATCATCTTAATAATATTAAAACTTTTAATCCATAAACATAGTGTATCTCTTCATTTATTTGGATCTTATTTGATATTTATCAAAGTTTTGCAATTTTCAGAATACAGATCTTGCATAAATTTTACTAGATTTTAACCTAAGTAATAGCACTTTATTTTAAATGGTGCATATTGAATTCCAATTTACAAATTACCACTGCCAGTGTGTAGAAAAATGATTGCTTCTCATACATTGATCTCATGTCCTTTGTCCTAGCTAGCCTTGCTTCCTAATTGTCCTAGCTTTTCTTTGGGATTTTATGTGTAGGCTCTTGATATTTACAGATAAAGACAGTTTTCTTTTTTCCTTTTTAATATATATGGCTTTTTTTTTTCTTGTCCTATTGCACTCCGTAGGACTTCCAGGACAATTTTGAGTACAAATTATGAGAATGGACATTCTAACCTTCCTTCTCAATCCTAGGGGTAAAATTATGTAGTCAGGCATCATAAGTACTATGTTAGCAACAGGTTTGTTTTGTAGATGCTCTCTATCAGGTTGAGAATGTTTCCTCTTATTCCTAATCTTCTAAGATTTAAAAAAAAATCATGAACATACTTCGAATTTCATCAAATGTTTTTCCTGCATATATTAAGATGATCATCTAGTTTTTCTTCCATAATCTGTTCATATGGTAAATTACACTGACCAATTTTTAAAGTGTCAAACAAATCCTGCATTCCTGAAATACATCTGACTTAATCACAATGTATTATCCTTTTTATGTATTGTCGAGTTCAATTTCCTAATATGCAGCTGGCCAATTTCACTCTGTGGCGATGCATGTTTCTTTCACGTGAATTAGAACACAACCACTCGGTAACCAGGGGATGAGGCCAGGATGATGCATAAGTCGCATTGATTCCTATGCAATTTCCCACAGCATGTTAACACTCTGAAACAATCTGAGGCAAGCTTTCCCAAAATTAAAATTAAAACCTCACGAGTGTTTGCCAACTTCAGAAAAAAAACCCCTGAAAATCCACAGTCTTGATTTTTCTGTAACACGTGTATTGTCTGGTTTAGTGGCTTCCAGTGCTGTGTCTCCACTGTCTTAAGCTATTCTAAGAAAACTAAGAGTGAAGAAAAAGAAGCTGCAACAATATTGTGCTCTATGTTAAAACAATGAATTAATGAGGAAGGCTATGCCCCAAACCTAAATTTTAATATTAATGAAAATGTCATCTATCAGAAATGAATGCCCTGTAAGACATGTTTCAAGGCTTCATATGGCAGTATATTTACCTATGCCACTATTTTTATTAGGAATGCTGTTGATTTTTGTTATATTCTGCTTTCAAACTTTCATAGGTTTGAGTGATCTGTCCCAATCCTGTCTTCCCCATAAGCCTGTTATTTTTGGTGCATGTTTTGTAGAATGGAAATTTTTAAGAATGATGAAACAGTGATTCAAAAGAACCTATACACCCCAATGTTCATAGCAACATTATTTACAATAGCCAAGTGTTGGAAACAGCCTAAGTGCCCATCAGTAAATAAGTGAATCAGAAAACTGTGACACATTTACACAATGGAATACTATGCAGCAGAAAGAAAGAAGGAACTCCTACCCTTTGCAATAGCATGCATAGAACTGGAGAGCATTATGCTAAGTGAAATAAGCCAGGAGGTGAGGGACAAATACTATATGATGTTACCTATAAGTGGAACCTTATCAACAAAACAAACAAGTGAGCAAAATAGAACCAAAGACATGGAAATAAAGAACTGACAGTGACCAGAGGGGAGAGGTGAGGAGGGGGATAATGGGGGAAGGAAGTGAAGGATCAAGTCAAGGAACTTGTATAAAGGACCCATGGACAAAGATAACGGTGGGGGCGGGGGTGGAATGAATGTGAGAGGTGGTGGGTGGGTAGGGCAGGGAAGAGTAATGGGGGGAAAATGGGGACAACTGTAATTGAACAGCAATAAAAAAATTTTTAAGTATGTAAGAATGGTAATACAACATAAAAGTTACCTATAATATGTATTTTTTCTGATCATAAAAGCAATACTTGCTCATTATTGAAAAATTGGAAACTATAACAAGGAAAAAATATCCAATAATCAATAATTATTTCATTCAGAAATAATTTTCATTTCACATATACTTATTTTAAGCATAATTGGAATCAAGATGCCACATTTTTCAAAATGGAAGGATGCAAACCATTTTTTAAAATGTAATTTCTGTACCAGTGAAGGAGAGAATACATGTAGAAAAACTTAACACACATACAAACTTAACACACAGACACTCACACCTACTTACCAAAAAATAACCCTCACACCTGAAGAAAATACTTCTTTATGGCAGAGAATGGGCACATTCATCCTTGCATCTAATTGAAGTTAAAACAGATGGGATCTAGTTCATGACCATTTTTAAGCAGTTCTAAGTTCTCCAAATTTGATACCCTTGAGATTTTGAAACTTTAAACTTTAAAAGGCATTTTTCTGAATCAAAAGCATAAAAATGTATGATTCATCCAGAATCAATTAAAACTTTTTTTGGCATGAATTCTATAGGAAGCAATCCATACTGCAGTCTCCAACACAAATTACATATTAACAATGACCAGCTTGCTGAATCTGCTTGAAGCATGATCTACATTCCTCCCTCTTCTCTAGTCTTGGACTTGGGGATGCTGCAAAGGACCAGAAAGAAATGAATAGGGAAAAACATCTGAGGTCGTTCAATAGGAACATGATGTGTGGACCACGGGATGGGCCACACACTCAAATACGCCTTTGAAAACAATTTTTCTTTTTCTTTTTTGCTTACAGGGAAAATCCCCCTTCCCTCATTCCTTCCCCATCAAAGACAGAAGTCTCAGAAAAAAGAAGCAAATACTCCAGAAATACTCTGGTAGCCAGATGAAGGTTGAGGATAGTTTCCTTTCTTGGTAGAAAAATACCCTTCAGTCGATCTGCTCACACGGATGGACAGGCAAAGGAACACACAGTCATTACCAGAGAAAGCAGAGTTGTCACTGAGCGTAAAGACAGACAAACTGACCACTGACCTGCAGGTCTAAGGGAAGGCTGTGGTACATCAGTGCACACAACCACTAGGTTTAGAGAGTCTATTTTTTAGTGCCTTTCTGATTTACTTTGATTTACTAGAACTAATTTGCAATAGTAACTCGCTGTCAGCCCTTGGAAAGGATGCTTCTAAATTTAAAATTCAATTTTAATTCATTTTAACAAACGCTTATTGAGACCTTTCTAAGAGCCAAGTAATGTGGCAGGGCGTGGGAATAGAGATGTAAGCAAGAAGCATGGCGGCCCTGCCCACAGTCCATCAACATGTCGGATGATGATTATCCACTGGTTTCCCTCCTCATACATCATCTGCAAAGCCCTTCCTGGGAGTCCAGCCCATGCCCTCCACTCAGCCAGTCATCCTGGGCTACCTCACAGGCGCGGGTTTCTCACGCCTGTACGTGGTGGTGGCAGGACTAGCAGAAAGTCAGAGCTGTGGGGCCAGCAACGCTGCTGCTGATGGTGCCGGTGGGCATGTCACAGCATCTAGGGCTGAGCAGCGTCAGCGGCCTCACGAGGCAAGCTCTGCAGCACAACTGCGGATGTGGTTCCCAATCTGCAGACCCTGCAGAGTCACAGCAAAACACTGTGAGTTCAAGGCTGTAACTTTAGTATGCCCCTTTCCTGTTGAAATCTGCCAGAATCTGTTTCCTTTGCATGCAACTCAGAATCCTGACTGCATGTACATGGCAGGACATCTGCCCGCTGAGAGCTTTCTGTTACATTTCAAATCACATGTAGAAAAATACCTGGGGAATGACTGGATGAGGTTCTGTGTGGCTCTGACGCATTTTATCAAACCAAGAGAGCCCCCTTCACCAGTAGTTCTTGACCATAGTACTAGTGCATAAGGTGCCATTGTCAGCTGCACGTGGTCTCTCCGCACATCTGTTACAAGTGAAGAACTGAAGCTTAAGGATGAGGACAGATTAAATGGCACCACTGTCACTCGTGTGCACTCATACATGCATCCTGAGTTGGAGCAAGGGTGCCGGGAATTTTTTCATACAGTTTATTCTACTTGGGCTGCATCTGGAGAAGTGTCGTGGGTGTGTGTGTGTAACATCTGCATTAAACTACACAGAGCCTTTCCCACGTGGCAGGAGAGCCCGCTTGCACACACCCAGCAAATGCCCATTCAGGGAGGCCTGCATTTGCACAAGTGGGTCCATTCAGGGCACACGTGTTCCCTGCAGGTGCCCATGGCCAGCTTTGGCGGCCCTGGTGTCAACCCATCCATCAGCAGCCTTTCATATCAGGTTACAGAGCATATATCACGGGGGCCCAATTTAACCTGAGGACAAGGAAATGTTTTAGATTCTAGGGCTGCTCCCAGCCACATGAGGCCGGTTGCATTGTGTAACCTTTCTTTACTATTTCTATGCAAGCTCTGGGCACAGCTGTTGGAAGGTGCGATGTTATACTCTGCCCAGACTACGGCACCTGTCATGGGCAATGTGAAACAAAAACAAGTTGGTGGGGAACATGGTAAGCTATATCTGAGAGCACATTTCACTCACTCGGAATACCCCCGCAGACTACTGTATTCCATTTTAGTAAACTCTGCCACCATGCTTCTTTGTCATTATTTGCCAGGAGAGGGGAGAAAATAACACATCTCTTTTTACAGAAAACAAATTGGCGCTCTGCTGGTCCAGGGGCTACAGACACCGGCTTCTCTTGCTCGCTCTCCTGCAGCCTTTTCTCCCCTCTCTTGTTTATACTAGTATTTCCTCCACCCTTTCCATTTGTCTCAGTTGCCTTTCCCCAAAGAGCTTTCATTTCCTCGGTTCTCTGTTCTGCACTCGCTCACCCCTTATTTTTTATGAGAGCACACGGAGGCCCTGGCAGACCAGGGAAGGGAAACAAATTAATGCCACAGGCCCCTCAGGCGTGGACATGTCAGGCTCCAGGGAGGGGCTTGTCATCAATGTCCACCTACTGTAACCCTGAAGTGTCCTGCTCTGGAGGTCGCCCATGCCCCCCACCCCATCTTTAAATTGTCCCCTGATCATGACATCGCTTAGGGCTGCTTTGAGAAAGAGCTTGAAAGTTAATGACACCGAATCGGAAAGGATCCAGGATCGGAAGAGAGGTTTGGAAAGCGCTCTGTGCTGCTGACCGCTCTACAGTCTTCCTGATTCCCTCCTTGATGCCCAGGCTGCTTTTTGATCTTTCTGTTCTGTTCTGAAAATGAGAGTATTAATAGCTCGATTCTTTATCAGCTCCTGTTCTAACAACCTGTTGGGAGGCTGGGATGCAGAGGCACAACACTCGGAACAGGACATAGAAAGGAGAGATGTGAGGTGAGCAGGCCGTGTCTAACAAAATGTGGTCCAGGGAATGAGTGGGTGGTCTGCTGGAGAAGAGATGGAACCGGGCTCAGCACGAGGCACACCTAGGTTCAAGTCCCAGCAACTCCACTTGCTAAGTACATGGTCTTGGAGAAGTCAGTCTGTCTCTTAGGGCTCAGTTTTCTTATCTTTAGAATGTGGATCAGTCACTTCCTTGCAGGGTTATTGCATGGATTTAAATAGATAATGTGTATAAAGTGCTTGGTGTGGTGCTTGACTATTAATAGCTGCTTCGTAAATTCCAGCAAATATTTTCAATACGTGTAACACTGCTGGAGTTAACTGAAGGGGAGGAATGATTCTAGCCGCAACTTTCATCTCCTTGAGCACCAATGTCTGCCCACTGTTCAGGTATCAGTTGATAAGCCTTCTCCCTAACCCCATGCTCCCCTCAGGTGGCTCTGGGGTCTGCATGGAGCAGGATTGCTCCTGGGGATCTGTGGCATCATTACCGCAAATGCCACAGTGACATCAGTTCATGGAAAATGCAGCCAGGCAAAGACCTGAAGGTGGAAACAGGACCTTTGGGACCTCACTTCCTCAAACCCTCTGTCTCAAGGGATCACAACAGGCAGTGACAGTCCCATCTCGGCTGGCTGGCTTCATTCGCCCTCCTCCCTGCTATGCTTTCTCTTTCATGCATCTCTCCAGCTAAGGTGGCTGGGCCCTATGGGCCCGAGGGAGCCAATCTCCTCCCCACCACCTGAACTTCTGCTCACCTTCTCCAGGCCTACAGCTGTCACTCACTTTGATGGAGCTTCCAGCACATGAGAGAGGAGAGAGGGCAGCTAGACAGGGGTCCACTGCAGGTGCAGAGGGTGGCATCTGCCCCGGATGCTGGCTCCAGAGTTGGAATCCTTGAAACAACCAGGAGCTGCAAGTAGGACCAAGCAAAAGAGAAGAAACAAATTTTGCATCTTTACCAGCTGGTGCCTCTGGAAGCCTCATTATGCCCAAGTGTCATATAAATAGAGAGGACCTCCTAACATGACTCTCGAGGTTAGTGTGGAAACATAAACCTGCAAAAAGAGCTGTAAAATTATGAAGAAAAATTACCCTAGAAAAAGATACTTAGTGTTCCCATGTTACATAACTTCAGTTGAGAGGGTTCAAGCTTTTTAAAAAAAATTTTAACAGTTTTATTTACATAGAGTTGAGGCACAATAAATTGCACACAGTGTAAATTTGATGAGATTAGACATATGCACACACCTGAAACTTCCACCACCATCAGGATTATCAAAGTATCCATCGCCCCTACCAGCTTTCCTGTCACCATCTCTAGACAGCTACAATATGTATTTTTTGTTATTATAGGTCAGTTTTACAAAACCTGCTAAAAAAATTTTAGCAGCAAAATTGTTTTATTGAATGCCTCCTGTAAGGAGCCCAAACCGCAGCAGACACTGCTAGTAGCATTCTCACAGCCTTCCTCTCCTACGTGCATGCTGGCTGAGCCCAGGCTGTGCTCAGGGGCCACGCCTCCCCTACGCCACGAGAGAAAGGCCGGTTCTGGTGCACCTTCTCCTTGCTGTGACTGTGACCGGTGTGGGCAGCTTACGGGCAATGAGAAGCCAGGGCTTCTTCAACAATCACTTGCTAAGAAGAGACACTTGCTCCTTTCTCCCTCGGGATAGTTCCACGTGTGCGGGAGGGTGTTTGAAACTCTGGTATTCATCTTGCTAACTTGAGGGGAGTTAACCCAAACACAACACCCTGAGGAAAGCAAAACGGAAGATGGGAGGTGCCTGTGTCCTCCAGGAGGTCGCTGAGCCGTCAAATTGATCGACCCTGAACTTTCTTTTTATGTAGGATGACAAATCCTCTTATTGCTTAAGCCATTTTGAGTTGGGTTTGCTGTAATTTGCAACAGCAAGAGTTCTGATATATTAACGAATAAAGCAGATCAAAACTGAAAAATTATTACAGAACATATTTTATAGGCTTTAACTCATAACTCCTATTTATTAGAAGTCAATCAAAGAGATAATGGGGGATCCTCGTGACCCACAGTTTGAAGCGGGGAGCTAAGGCTGTAGACGGAAGTCTTGTCAGTCTAAGCAGCCAATTATTTTAGGAGTTTGTTTTGATTGTGTAACAGGGAGGAAAGTCTGACTTCCACAGAGGAGTAGCTGCAATTAGTAACAGTTAAAAAAAAATCATTGGCTTTGCAAACTGAAGACAATTTTCAGTGAACAGTGATAACAGAAAAAGCTTTATCACAATATCTGGGTTCACACACCAAGTTAGGTTGGCAGGCACAAGTCAGTGTGCTGATTATTAAAAGTTGGTGTATAATATATTATTTGTTTATCATTAATGCCATGTGGTATTTTAAAATTTTAAATAAAACATTTACAAAATCCCCAATGATCTCCACAGAATCTTGGGTTCCTCAAAGTGTTCTACACTTTGAAAACTCCTGTCCTAAGTGTACTTAATTATGCCAATTATGTATAATTAATTTAAAATTGAGGTTTCAATGTGGTCGACAAGATTCTTCCCTTCTGCTCTCACTTCAGTTTCCAAGAGCTCAAAGCCAGACCTTGCATAATGTCATTCAGGTTTGGCAATAAGACAAATACTCCATTAACATAATGTGAGATGTGCTCCCAGGAGATTATGATTCACGGAAGAAAAAAGCTGATTGTGGGGCCAGACCACACACTCGGCATCTTTTCTTTCACCTCCACCTCAGTCCTGGTCCAGAGCATTCCTCAGCCACCCCCCCCCATCACCGCCACATCCACTCTCCAGCTACAGAGCCACACTGAGCAGAGACTGTCAATCCGGGAGACAGACAAGACAGAACATGAGCTGGACGGGTAGCAGCGGGGTTGCTAGGGCAACTGAGTTGAAGACCAGAAAGAAAAGGAAGAGATAAGGGAGTTAACCCAGGGGACATTGTCTTTGCCAGCTATCCCTTTGGCTGCATGATGAAATCCAGGACCAAGGCCTCTACCTGGGAAAAAACCCCACTAATCTCCAATACTGATTGTGATGGTTTTAAAATATGTCCATAGATTCTCTGTTACTTATCCCTTCAAAAGGTGGGACCTAACTCCCCTCTCCTTAATTGTGGGTTGCATTTAATGACTTAGTTCTAACAAACAGGATGTGGTGGCAGTGATGGTGTAAGACATTTGAGATTAGGATGTGAAAGGCATAGTGGCTTCCTTCCTCCTTGTCCTCTCTTGGATCCCTCATTCCAGTGGAAGCTGGCTGCCATGTCACGAGGGTGCTCAAGCAGCCCACGGGAGGCCCATGTGGTGAGGAAGTTGTAAAAGTTTCACGAGAGTGTACATATGTCAAATCTCACATTTGACAGTTGCTAACAGAATAGATCCTAAACAGTCTCATCACAAGAAAAAAAACTGTAACTGTGAGGTGATGAATGTTAATTAGACTTATTGTGACAATCATTTTGCAATATATACATATTTTGTACATCTAAAGCTAATAAAATGTCATATGCTGATTACACGACAGGAGAATGCACATGCAGTTGCCCAAAGGAAGCTTATTGGCACGTTGCCTGGTCTGCGTCTCCAGAGTCCATCTCCCTGGACCCAGAATAGTGATGCCTCTGCTGAATCTGAACACTGGGAAAACCATTCCTTCCCAGCCCAGGACCAAACTCCACCCCCTTTAGCAGCTTCAAAACTTCAAGAGCACCTGCCAGAACTCCTGAATGTGGTTTAGAGACCCCTATGTGTTTGGGTCTCAGATCAAAGGAAGAAAAAAGAGATGGGAGGAAAAGAACAAATACCATTTTGTGTAACTTTGTCCAGCACCTGTAAAGAAGACGAAATATGACTGTAGCTACAGCCATGGGCCTCCGTCTTCACCGACCCAACGGGCAGTATGTGTTTATTGGCATGAACTTTCCCTTCGGTCTGCTTCTTCATTTCTCCTCGTTATGTTTTGTCCCCTGAACTTTAAAAATAGTCTCTTCTCTTAGGAGAGAAATATAGATCCTTAATTTAATTCTTACAATTCATATTTGATACATAGTTATCTAAAGTTTGCATTTTATTCAAATGAGACATACCAGTAGGTTCTAGGTCATAAAAAGGGAAGATATGATTTAGTAAAAACAATGTTTTTAAGAGTATGAAAGAAAGCCCATAGGCCTATGGCAATTTAACTAAAGATGCAAGCCAGTCTCAGGTGAAACCGCATTTTAAAGTGTTATTGTTATCAGCAGAAGGAGGAGGAGGAGGGAAAAGAGGAGGAGGAGGATGGGGGAAAAGGAGAAACCACAGCAACTGCCAAGAGAAAGCTGCTCAATCCAATGAAGTAATGATCTGTGCTAACTCTAATTATTGTATTTGCAAAAGAATACATGTAAAATGTGTGAACATTTCCCCCCTCTTTCTAACACAATAAAGGATTCATTTCATGAAAACCTTTGTGTTTTCCTTGGAAAATTTAGACAAAAACAATGCATTTTTAACTCTGAAAACAGAATAATGAATCCTTGAAAGATTTATCTGCAATCAAATGCAGTTGTCATTCTATATTGATAATCTTTGCTATTCATTATCATATTCAGCCCATCATTTATATGCAGATGACACTATCATTTATGGTGGTAGATTATACTGGGAGAAAGCTTAATATTATCTTCAGGCTGATTTAAATGAGCTCTAAGATCATCTGGCACAACCTAAATTACTCTTAAATATTAATGAAACAAAGACCGTGGTATTTGGCTCAAAACAAAAAGTTGGAAGAACTGAAAAACTTGCATGCAGCATGACCTTGGAAAGTGTAGACAGATGTCAAATATTTAAGATTTGGGGACACATCTTGTCCTCACCTGTGACTGATAATATAACTGACCAATAGTGAAGAATAGAAAAATCTCAACTCCTTGTTCAAGTACATACAATTCTTTTTTTTTTTAAAGAAAAATAAGATTGCTCTCCATCTCTCCAATGTTGCAATTATGTGCCTTGGGTTTTGTTGTTTTTATTTATCTGAATGCAGCTCAACATTTGTTAGCCAAGTTAAAAAATGCTTTCTCCTCTCTATCTGGACAGATTTGCCTTGAATTATACATCTCATAAACATTACCGTCTGTCGTCTTTTAAACAATTGGCTAAAAATTAGAAGACACACAACATTTTGTTGTATAATAGCTTCCCTTGCACTCCATTCCCCAACATCAGACCCTTAACTCTTTTTTGTCAGCCGCCCACGTTTTCTCAGCAACATTTAGCGACTGGAGAGAAAACTCCATAGTTGAGAGAAACCACCCTTTGAGAGTCCACAGTATTTGAGCTCTGGGTGGGTGAGCAGGTGCGAGTGTGTGCACATACATGTACTTAAGTGGGAACATGTCTTAGATGATGCACATGACCTTTATGGACCCCTTTTACTCTCAAAAATTTCACTAAATGGATGGGAAATCCCTTAGCTGCCGACTCAGGCAGCAATGGGGCTCATGGGATGCCATAGTTGAAACAAGAACATGGCCATTTCCTGGGCTGTTTTCCTGGAGAGGATGTAGATGAGCCCCAGGCCTGGCCTGCAGAGACAGCTCAGCCCCAGGCCAGTAATGGAACAGAGCTGCCTTCCAGGTAGGCACTCAGGACAAAAATGATGAGTGTCCTTGGGGCATCCATCTTTGCTGGTGCTGTTGCTGCTGCTAATGGTTTCCTTTACTACAACTTGCCTGACTCTTGAAAACCTCGTGGGGTCATCAGTGTAGTTGACATCCATCTCTATGGCCTCATTATACCCATTAGCAGCAACGGCTGCCTTTTGAAAGCAGAGATCTCACTTCCCAGGCACCACCTGAAGGCT
Source organism: Tonatia bakeri (assembly GCA_004024845.1). Classification (NCBI taxonomy): domain Eukaryota; kingdom Metazoa; phylum Chordata; class Mammalia; order Chiroptera; family Phyllostomidae; genus Tonatia; species Tonatia bakeri. Next base: position 69,803 of record PVIA01002231.1, on the reverse strand, counting down.
TGTCTCTTAGATGATGTATGTGCACGTGTCTCAAAGCTCATGCTTATTCTGTACGGTGCCTTTCTCTTGATGACATTCCTCCGTCTCAGCTCCCCTAAGAGAAGGAAGTTGAATCAGACAACTATGTGGATGGGTGGATGAATGGATACTAGATAGTGACTACACAGAGCAGGAAATTAGGGATGTGTTTTTTAGCTGTCTTCAAAGGACTCCTCTCTGTATCTTTAGAGAAAAAAAAGCCATGAGAATGAGAGAAAAAAGAGCCTGGGGAAGCCTTGGGGATGACAATCTTCTCTCTAAAGGCGTGGCAGCAGAAAGAACTTCACACATCCTGAAGTGTAGAAAACCCACTCACCGATTGGCAGACCACACTCAGGCCAGTGACTGACTATTTTGAATCTTATTTTTCAAGGCTCCATTGGCTCAGTTATTGAAACTTATTTTTCAAGGTTCAGCTAAATTTAAATGTCGATTAATTAAAATTGAATGTAAAATGCAGTGCCTCGGTTGCTCTGGCCACATAGGAAGTGCTCAGCGGCCACCTGTAGACAGAGCAGAGTCGGAGAACGTTCCCTGCACCTCAGAAAGGTGCACTGAACAGCACTGCTTGAATCTGTGTTCGTCTTTGTTCCTGGTTCCTAATGGGTCACCATGCAGAAATAAATGAATTACATTGTTGAAAAAAGGAATGAATGGTCTAAGTATCATCTATGCTGACGGACTTGGTCCTACTGGGTTCTGTTACCCCAGTGGTCCCTTAGTTCACATGGGTGGCCGTGTCTGTGGTCACAGTCACTGCCCCCATTTCACCTTCAAGCTTCCCCCTTTTCTCCTTCTGCTCCAGGAGCCTGACTTTTTCCAGCCTCACTCAAAACCTCTCAAGCCCTCATGACCTTCTGCCTCTGAAAGACGCAGCCTGCTCCATTCATCAGGAGAGTGTAGACACAAGAATTGTGCCAGTGTGGACAGGAGCTGCCCACACACTGGCCAGACATGACAACATTCCAGTTCGGCCTGTGCAGAGCCAGAGGTCCCACGGGGCCTTGCTCCACCACACAGCCTGGAATTCATCCCAGTGCCAGATGCTGCATCACGGAAGCCTCAGGCATTCTCCTGCCTCCCAGGGTAAGAGAGTGCACTTGGAATACAATCTGTGGGAAAGTCAAGGTCAACTGTTCCAGAAAAACTTGGGCAGAAGCATCCTGCTGCTCCTCTGGAGTACAGAAGCAGGCTTTACAGAGGTGGCCTGGATGAACTGCTGCCTGCCCACTTCCGCACTGCGTTCCAGGAGGCGATGCTGCTCTTCTCCCTGGAGAAGTCCACTTTCTCTTGTTTGAATGGCTTACTGATTATGTTTAGTGTCTGTCTCCTTACCCATTAGAATGTAAGTCCCATATTTTCATTTGTTTTATCTACTGATATATCCTCAGTGCCTAGAACTCACAGTCCCTAACACACTGTTGGTGCCCCATTAATGAAGAAATGTCATTTGTTCTGGTCATTAATAGAGTCATGGAACCTCAAAGAGCCTTGTTGTTTTGCCTTTGCATGAGTCCTTCCATCCTTTCTACTTTTTATCTTATCATTTTAACTTTTTTCTTCCTGGAGTTGAGGTGTTTAGTATGTAAAGGACTTCACAAATAGCTTCTAATCACATGGCTTCTGTACAATGTCCCTTCAAGGTAATCAGGAGTTTGGGGCTCCATTCAACAGTGTTCTGGGAGCCTGAGCTGGAGGTTGGGGACCATTCTCTATGTCAGGGTCTTCCAGAGTGTCAAGGTCACAGGCGAGAATTAAACTAGCAAGAGCTGGGTTGTCGTGTCCAAGTGAGCAAGAAGAGAAGGTCTACAAAGATGCAAAACTAAAGAACCAGGAGCTGGTGGACAGGAAGGAGCAGCTGGAGGCAGGAGAAGCCTCGGGGGCCCCGGGGGCCTGAGAGCTGAGTCAGGGTACAGGCTGGATAGAATAGTTACATCCAGAGAAATCTTTGAGTGCAGCATCGGTTTGCCTTGGACTCTGTCCAAAGAAGAGGAAGTTACTGCCAAATGGACCCCATAATGAGACCGTTCTTTTTAAAAAATCAATAATGTAGCAGAGTGGGGGGAGGGCTGGGGGAGGCCCTTGTGGAAGGGGAGGTCCCACTGTCACCCAGAAGCAGCTCACCCTGCTGCAGACGGAAGGGATCCGATGGGAGCGCCACCAGGGCGGCTGCTGCCAGAGCTTTGAAGTCGGCCGCTCCTAGGTTTTCTCCTTTCTCTTCCTTCCCTTTGGTTTTGTTTTATCTTTTTGTTTTTTGTTCAGGTATGTTGGTGGTTATTCCCCCCCTTGGCGTATTTTCCTTTTGATTTCCTTTATTTTTGAAGTCTGTTTCCCTTTGAAAATCCCAGCTTGTCTGGCTGGTATGAAGGGAAAGTGATCGTGGCTCTGTCCTTGTTGGGCCCAAGGAACAGCGGTCCCCTAAGGCGAGGTGTGGAGAGGCCAGGGCCTCCCTCCATGAGTCAGGCCTGAGGATGCAGAACATCAGGCTCCACTTGCACAACTTCCTGCCACCAGGAGGTCCTTCTGCAGGGCTTCCATCTGCCCCAACCTTGAAGAGCTTCTGTGTCCTTCCAAAAATGCAGGCAGTTCCCTGGGATGGAGCCCTGGTTCAATATATAGGATTCATTATTATTCGGATATGATAGGACTAATGAATCAGTAAACAAGTGCCAGTGGAAAGACATTGTGTTATACTCACACATCCCAAGAGCAGAAGCACACTAAACCCTGGGGTGGGGTGCATGGGAAAGCGCTGGGTAGTCACCAGGCAGGGGGATGAGGCAGGGCAAACAGGCATGGGACTGGCTAGTCTGAATAGCTTCAGTGGGCTCGAGGGCATAGGCACTGTCCCTAGTAGCCTGGCACCTTGTCCTGGGGTCTTAGGGCATGGGGATAGTGGCCTGGAGTGTGAGACCCTGACATGGGGGGTGGTTGGGGGTGTGGGCTTTGGAGCAGTCAGTTTGTATATGAAAGGCATGCTTTGTAGCCTATTAGGATGGTTTGTTATCTCTAGGATTTAGCCAGCCCTGGAGGGGCAGTCTCTCTCAGTCAGCAAGACCCACCGCCCAAAGCATCAAAAATACAGAATAAAAAGACAAGATGAATCCTGTCCTGGGCAGCTTGTGCAGAGAGAAGGGCGCTGGCCTTGGAGTCAGGAGCCACTGGATGGCATTCGACCCCTGATTCTTTCTCCTGTAGACCAGCACAAGGCCCCTCTGCATCATGAATAACCTATTATCTTAATTAAACCAAATCAGCAACCCTCTAAACCCACCAGAAAAGAAGAGGATGAGGAAAGGGGGCCAGGTGGAAAGTCAGAGGAGCCCATCCTTGCATGGGCTGGAGACAACAAGAGACAGACAGAAAAGTCGGATTTAGGTGATGGAGGAAAAACAACATTGGGAATGAAGTGGAAGGTTGGAGAGGTGAGGTATTTCAGGCGCCAAGTTCCCCACATCCGTCCCTTCCAATCCACACCTTTACCCAGCCCACCAGGCCAGCCCTGGCAGACAGTCAGAGTGAGACAGGAAGGAAGAGATAGGAGTGAGGACCTTTGTCCAAAAAAACTCCAAAGCGCTTGGAAATGAATAGGGCTAATTCTCACTAATGTCATACTGACTGAATATATATTTCCTTCCAGAAGAACTTTTATTTAGAAAAAAGACACACAGACAAAGAGAGAGAGAGAGAGAAATCATTAAGAAAAATCCAATCCCTACCCTCGCAATATTTTCTAGTCCCAAGCATTGCTCTTTCAAAGAACAAAAAAAATCAGTGATGATTACATAATACTGGGACACTGCTGCATATTTTCTTTTTTGGAGGTTCACCAATTAACATCAGGACCTTAACAGCTCAGAGAAGACTTGGGGTAAGGGAAACCTGTTTAACTTTGTTTAACTCAATGTTTTCCAAAACTATTACCATCCCAAGCTCTATACCTTGAACTAGAGCCATGTGTCTTTAATGGTGAGATATTAGGTACCTTCAAGTAAACAAGGAAGATCCTCTCCATCTGGGTACTGCCCCCACCCCCAAACACAAATTCATTGACAGGGCAGAGCTACTGCACAGATTCTAATCCAGGAGAGTCCAGATCAGGGATAAGGGAATCAAATCTGGTAAAGGCAGCATGGAACATTAGGGAGGTTCTGACTGTTGTGGCTGAGGGTAAAACTTGAAGTCCAAGAACAGCAGCTGGACATAGGGGCCAGACAGGACATAGGACAGAAGACCAAGACGGTAACATAAACATCTCACAGTGTGAGGGGGGTTTTCTTGTGCCACTCCCATGGTCAGCCTCCCTGGATGTGGGTGCCTTAAAAACACTGCACAGCCTTGAAGAGGGATGCCCCCCGAGGTGGACTGTAAAGCCAGCCTATACATGATCATGTGTTCAGGAAGGTGCCCCCAGTCACCAAGAACAGGAAGAAGGAACCAAGAAGTGACTGCGTAAACATCACCATCCATAAGTAAAGGACTACTGTGCTAATTCCAATCGCACAGAACACTAAGCTCCCAGACAGCAGCGAGCTGGCTTGGAGGTGTGGGTTAGAGCCACACCACCCGAATCAGAGACGACTGTCCTGGGTGAAACGACCCCGTGCGGGCCCATTCTCCCTCCCAGATTTGCCAGGGAGGCGGGGTTATCTAACTGGTTGGTGAAGATCAAATTGTATCCAAGGCAGAACTGGGGAGGCACAGACCTGTCAGGATGAGGGAACGAGTCATCCTGTGCCTGCAGAGCAATCACCATCACAGAGAAAGGGGATGAACGGGTTCCACAAATTTTCCGATAATAGGCACTAACACGCATTGAATGCTCACCCTGCGACAAGTACCGCCGGCCTAAGCACTTTACCCGGATTATCTCATTTAATCCTCACAGCAGCTTCTCCGAGCAAGTTAAGTAATTTGCCCCAGGTCAGGGGAGCTTTAAGGGCCAGCACCTGCCTGTGGTCCTGGCAGTCAATCTCCAGAGCCCACGTCCAAACACCAGGCTGTTTCTGTCCCCTCATTAGGCCCCCTGACACCCTCTTTACTGTCCATGAAGCACCCTTTCCCCAGGACACGAGCCCATCTCCCTCTGTGCACAGCCTTGCCCCTAAACCAGCGCCTTCCAATGGGTCTAACACCCCACGGGTTATAAATAGACTGAGACGTGATGCCCCAGCCCAAGGAACAGTAAGATGGGACCTGAGGCAACCACACACCTGGGGCTGGGGGTCCTGGGAAACAATATTAAGGTGCTGCCTCAGGGCTCCAAACCACCCTCTGTCCTCTGCTCTGGGAGGCTGGTGTGGGGAGCTGCAACTTGCTTCTCTTTTGACAGACCACTCCGCGGGAATGAGAGGAGGGAATGAGAGAGAGGCTAGAAGGCAGGAGCAGCGGGAGAGGATTTGCTCCTGCCTGTGTGCTGGCTGATCGGTCAGCAGTGACCTAGCATTGGCTCCTCACCTCCCATACAGACTGAGTTTGGTTTCCAGCTTTGGTCCTCTTCCCAGAGCACACCTTACCACCCCCACACCAAGGGTCAGCAGCAGCGAGGCGGTGCCCCACCCCAGAAATGGATTCCCAGCTCCCTGGGCTCCTTCCTCCAAGCCTCTGGGCTACCAGCAGACGTGGATCAGCAGCCCTTCTCAGAGGACTGGTCCCAGCTTTTTGGGCCCTCTTCCAAGCTCCAGGTCTGATAATCCCAACTCCTCTTTTCCCCCAGCCTCGAGGAGGCAGAGGCAATTCCTCCATCTGAGTTACCTTCTCAGTTCTGAGGCCTATTTAACCAGTTAGTCCCCGGATTCAGCTGTCACAACAACCAGAGCAGTTCCTGATTTCCTGAACTGGCCCCCATTAACGTAGCCGGTTATGGGAGCATGCCCTACACACATCATTTTCTGTGCGTCACAACAAGGCAAAAGTTTTGGAAGCACTGTCCCAGCACAGGCCTAGGAAAGCAGCCAATAGACAACAGAGTTCATTCACAGATATGCACACCCAAAAAGCAATTTCAAAATCAGAGCCGAAAGGGGTGCTCGTGAGTGTTTAATTGTCTGAGACGCATACCCGTGTCCTCCTGGGACTGGACATGCAGACCAACGTGATTGTCATGAACTCCAAGGCCCCAGGCACTTTCGGGTGTCAGGGGTTGTGTCCTCTTTCCTGCGCCAAAATTAAACTATTATGACACGGGAAAATGGAAGTTCTGACTTCTTTAAATATTAAAGGCAGAATGTGGGGTTCAGTATTCGGTGTATCTTTTCCTATTAATCCATCATCCAGAATTTATCAGGCGGCAATCGGTGCTGCCCCAGAAAGATGTGCGCTTGCAGACGACCGTGGACACTAACCTCCAGATGCTCACGTGGTTCTCGGCAGCCCGCTGGGCTTCGGGGGACTGCTCTATAGGCACTTTTGCAGTTTCCCATTGTTGTCGAGCTATTTTTATCCTTCCCATATGAATCAAAATGTGACGTGCTGTCTCACTGTTAAAAAACCCTTATTCTGGCAAAACCATGATTATTTATTTGATATCTCCAAATGATGTTTATGGCTTGTTCCTCCACCTCAAAAGAGAATTTAAAGAATAAATACCTTCTGCTGCATGGACGGAAGTAAACAACATCAGTTCCTGGAGAATTTACAAAACCTGTAACTTGGAAAACCAGGCCAGCCGCTCAGCCGTGACCCAGTCTCCTTCTGGGAGGGAGGTGCTGGCGTGCTCCCAGCACTGGGCGTGGGCCAGAATCCATTGCCTCTGTACAGCAAACCTGGAGACCAGCATTCCAGATGGCCTGATTAGAAATTAATCATTTAGGGCAAAATGTGCCCTAAGTGAAAGCAACATATAACCCTTAGCAATTCTCCAGTGTAGCTCAAAGTTCTCTGCTCATAGTAATCCCTTGTAATGGGCTGCACTGTGTCCTCCTAAAATATGTATGTTGAAGCTCTGACACCCTGGATGCAATTATTTGGAGAAAGGGTTTTTAAACAGAGACTTGACTTGGAGTGGTGAGCACACAGTACAGTGTACATATGATGTGTTGTAGAATGGTGTACCTGAGACCTGTATATAATTTTGTTAACCAGCATCACACCAATAAATTCAACAAAAAGAGAAGAAAGGAGGAATCATATTAAAAGGGTTTTTAGGGTGTGCTTCAATCCAATCTGATTGATGTCCCTATAAGAAATTCGGAGATAAAGAGACAGACAGAGGGGAGAAGGCTCTGTGTACACAGACAGACAGCCTTGTGCGCATAGTGAGGAGGTGGCCATCAGCAAGCCAAGGAGAGAGGTCTTAACAAAGAAAATCATGCTTACCCTTTGGTCTCCAGTAGAGAAATTTATGTCATTTAAAGCACTCAGTCTGTGGTACTTTGTTATAGCAGCCCCAGGAGATTAATATAGCCATGAACTTTATTTTCTTTTTTTAAAAAAGATTTCATTTACTTAATTTTAGAGAGGGGAAGGGAGAGAGAGAGAGAGAGACATCAATGTGTGGTTGCCTCTTATGCATCCCCCACTGTTGACCTGGCCTGCAACCCAAGCATGTGCCTTGACTGGGAATCAAACCAGTGACCCTTTGTTTTGGAGGCCAGCACTCAGTCCACTGAGCCACACCAGCCAGGGCTACCACAAACTTTCAAAAGATTCCCTAACATGAAGAAGAGTTTACTCAGCTGCAAACATTTTCCCCATTTTCCAGTTGTACAAAGTGGAGGCAGGAGAAGACTGGTGGACTTTGCTGGGTCTCTCGACTCTCAATTCAGCCCCGTGTGAACGGGATCCAGCCCAACCCTCTCCCTGGCTTGCTGGCCACAGCTCCGTTCTGCCCAAGTGGCTGGGTAGGAAAACCAGCATTAAATAGATACTTTCAAAGAACAATCACTCTAGATTGTCCATTATTAATGTGAAACAGAGCTTACAGAGAAAATTTAAAATACCCATATATTTCAAAACCCAGTATTAGCCATTGATGTCAACGTGCTCAGACACTTCCGACTTCATCAGCCCCTGCTGTTTTCCTTTGAGAAAAATCCTGCACTGTTAGGAGTTATTCTATTATCTTTAACTATTCATAAAGCATCTCTGAGGTTGGAAAAGCCCAAACTTCTCTTTGATAGAAACATTCTAAAGTTTATACGTCTTAGGGGAGAAGTAGAACTTTTATATCCTTGACTTATTTTTTAATTGCAAATGTAAAATTAACATTTTATAGGATGGTCTGGTGTGAAATGGCTGGTATGGTCTTTCAAAGACCCTCTGTTTGAAAGTGAGGACAATATGCTTCCCTTGGTAAGCCAATTAGAACCCACTATACATTATCTTATAATTATAGTGCTAGAAGGGATCCTATAGATTGTTCAGTCTTGTAGTTTTCTTCATTGTTTTTTAAATCAGCAGGACTCTCTTTTCAAAAACAACCTTTTCACAGAAATGTGGTGTGTAGAAGAGCTAATGGCTGAGCCTCTCTGGTTGCAGAGAGCATGTCAGATCTTGAATCTTGCCCACTCAGCCTCCTTCTCGCCCTTTGATTCTCCTGGGACCCTAGGACTCTGAGGAAAACAGTATGATACCACCACAGACCTACTCCAACCTTTTCATGTCACAGACTTGGAAACCGAGGCCCAGACGGAGAACACTGCCATGGCCAAGGCTGACCATCTGTGGTGACACAGCCAGATCCAGAACCCAGGTCTCCTGATTCCTGGTCCATGAACGCTGCTCGACTTACACTGTGTTGGTCATCCTGACTTTGTTTTTCTTTCGACATACTGGGTCCCAGGACAGATTTAATGCATTGACCACTTGCAGCTCGCACTGCCAGGAACACAACGGTGTGGCGAGACATCAGTTACATTAAGCAAATCTAAGTGCCCAGAATTCATGGTCAGATTTCCAGACACTAGGTCCCAACCTGTGAGGTCAAGGTTTTTGCCTGATGACATATTCCTACACTCTTGCTCAGTGGCTCTCCAACTTCAGTGTGCCTTTAGAAATACTGGCAGGGGGCAGGGGGGTGAGGGTTGGGGGCAAGCACGTTAAAAATACAAATGCCAGAAATGCTGATTCAGTGGGTTTAGGGTATGTCCCCAGAATCTGTATTTTAACAAAGATCCCAAGTGGCCCTGATGAAGTGCTCCCCAGGCCCCACTTTGAGGTAACAGGCCTTGATTGTTTTTTGTCTTTAAAAAGCCTTCTTCGAATGACTAAAGTTTGCTGTAATTTTAGGAACCACAAACTTTCAAACAAACTTTCAGTCTGACAGGAGCATCATTCCTCCCTCCAAAGATTCTGAGCATTGCACCCAGGAGGTAACTTGCTCTCACAATGGCATCCGCAGTAACTAGACCAGTCGGTTCAGGTGGCCCCGTGGGAGAAGCAATGTGAACAGGTGAAAGGAACAACGCTATGTCTCCCTGCAAATGGTTTCCATAGAAAATTAAACAAGCAATGAAGACCCACGAAAAGGTATTGTATGTAACAACAACAACCAAAACTACCTCTGAAGGGAGAGCTCACCTAAATTTGGAAGCAGCACTGGCTTCCAAAGGCCTTGCACTCAAATATAAAGTGTGGAGGTCTGTCCAGGGAGCTGGCAAGCCAGGCGAAGATGAAGATCAGATCTTACACTGAGAAATCCCTGTGTTGAGCTGCGCCAAAACCAGATGTTTTCACTGGTAATTATTATTATGATAATTCATTTAACTAGGAATAAAATAGGGCATGATTGTTTACTGCTGCCTGCTTCCCCAGACATGTGGAGAAACGAGGAGAAAATTCTCAGAGGTTTTACTCTTGGCTAAATGGAATAATTTTCTCAATTAACCAGGAATAAACATAGCAACAAAATAATTTGCCTTTACATTATACAATAGTTGTAAATAGACTTCTTACACTTCCTTGCACGGGAAAGTCAAGGTGGAGACAGGCTGCCCGGGAATGGAAAACATCTTGAGTTTGGTTTCCATCTGAAAAGGCACAGTCCTTAGAAACCGATTCACGTTGTCAGCCTTGGCACGAGGCTTCCAATGCTATTCTTGGTTCCTCTCCTCAGCACTGAACTGGGTCCAAGGCCGAGAGATGGTGGGCTGGACTGTGGTGAGATGAGAGGTGCCCCTGAGCACTCCCAGGGAAAGCTCGCAGGGACACAGCAGAGAGCGGAATGCCTATTGGAGAGGAGCTGGATAGCGGGCTGGGGGTCAGGGGCTCCGCAATGGACTCTAGGACTTGATGGTTGTCGGTGAACATTTTTGCAACCATGGCCAAGCACACCCTTGGCCAGGAGTGACTCTGATGGCTGCTGTGTCCGGCTGAAGGAGCCCAGGAGGAGGGCACAGTGGCATGTGACACCCTCACACACATCTCCAAGGAAAAGCTATTTGTAACTGTCAAATTTACACGAAATCAACCAGGAGTTATGCAATGTGATAAGCTACAGCCACGCTTCTTCAAAGCAGGGCAGAAGCTGATTTTTTCCCCTTAAGGATGACTTTTAAAAAGAGAAACTGAAAACTACTCTCCAAACAAAATTTCTTTCTATCATGATAAGTAAAATAAATTTTTACCATTTGAACTTATATCTCTTTGACACCCTCTCTCACTCTCTGCCACCACGGCCTCCTCTTTGGCCACACCCAGAATTTCTGGAAGAGGCTAAACAGGAAACATTGGCATCTCCAAGTTACAAGATGTGATGGCCATTTCCAACGTGAGATGACATTCCCATTCAGGACCAAGGACAGTGGTCCACTTTCTGATGCTGCCTCCTCTCCTAGCCCCCTCCTCTCCCCTCCCCCACATTTTAGTCACATCACACCCCTAGTGGAGAAATGTAGACCATATGGTTCCGATTAGAAACCTAAAGGCCTTTCTCCACCCAAGTCCTTTTTAAAATCAGTCAACAAACACATCCAAGTTCAGGGATAGGATCTAAAAAGTTCAAAGTGTTTATTTACTACTTCTTGGGTACATCTCTCCCACTAACTTAGTTTGCAAGATGGCAGTTGTAGATTTGGGGTTATGGTGGCTGAGCCCCACAGCCACAGGGCAGCTGTGGGCTCCCCCTTAGGGAACTTGTCCCACTGCGGAGCCAGTTCCACTCTGCCTTAGTGTGTTTCTGAGACCACCACAGCCCTTTACAGAGGCTCAGTCTGAGGCAGGAGAACCCAACACACAACCCCACTGGCCAGATCTGGGCCAACCAATATCTTGGAGTTTCAGATTCAACCCTCAAGAGGTCGTAGTGGTGAGAAACTTGTTTCTTTTTGCACCTTTTGCAGTGAGGCTGGAGCACAGGCATCTCTGGGACAATGTGCTTTTTTGCATGATAGAACAGAAGGTACAGAGGATATAAATATCCTACAATTTTGTTAAATACCTTTATTTATAGAGATGAAAGTTGGGAAGCAGGATTAATTGCTGCAATATAAAGAAAGTAGAAATTAATTAAAAATGAACATTTTAGCATGTTATCAAAGGGCTGGGGCTTCCTTTGAAGGTGCCCTTCACAAACAGAAAGAGGTCACAGCATAGGGAGATTATTCTTTTCCTGATTTAGTCATAGTTTCTCTCTCTCTCTCTCTCTCTCTCACACACACACACACACACACACACCCATATACCTTGGTGTACTTAGGATACTGAGGTCAGAAAAGAAAGAACAAAAAATGGCAGATCTTAGCTAACCCCAGCTTACCACACCCACTTTCTCCATTTCAAGGGTAAAATGAAGGATGAATGCATTCGAGTGAGTCTAGAACCTAGGTAAAACCTAACAAGGCATCCAGGACCCAGGGGTCATATTCTGGGTCTTGATGGGGTTAAACAGAGTTAATAGCAAATTGTCACTGCCCAGCAGCTTGTTGAGAAGACTGACCCATATGGAGATGCAAAGGGAAGAGCGAGGCAGTCCCGGCAGCCTGGGGAGCTACCCCAGCTGGCTGAGTGGAGCCTTACACCTGAACCTGTCCAGGTCCTGTCCTCGTGGTGCACAACAGAGCATTTATTATCCACCCTTGACACCCATGTTATAGCAATAAATAAATAAGAATGAAGACAACCGGAAAGGAGCCAGACAGGGATAACTGTGTGCCAGGGTCTTTTCATTTTAACCAAAAAAACAAACAAACAAAAAAAAAACCCACATTAATTTGAGTAACAAAGCTAAAGCCATTTCTGCAAACAAAGCCTGTATCTCATGGCAATTTGAATCATCAACAATAAAAACTGACGCATTATTTTCTGCTACTGCAAAATTCTCCTCTGTGACACCTAATTGCTCTTAGACTCGCTTCTCTGTATTCACAGGCAACTTTATTCACTGCCCCCTTGAGTCTGTTCTGCTGGATAAATAATTTAGTCTCTCCGGTTGAGAAACATTGACTTTCATGTTCCTCCCAAACAGAAAACATCCCTCACATTTTCTTTAGCCCCGTCTCCCAGATCTTGCACAGATCCCACATCTCTCTCCCACTCTGGTCCTCCTCCCTGGAAAGATTGCCCTCCAGCTAAACAAGACACTACACAGTCTGCTTGGGGGAAGTTGTCAGTTCTTTGCTTACTACTTGAGCAGGACTTCAGGAAAAGAGAGAAGAGACTGGGGCCAGGCATGAATATTGCTCTGAGTTGTGTGGATCTCCAGAGGGAGGCTGGCGCCTGGTTTATTTAAACCTTCATTTTTGCCCTTCATAGGGCCCTTCCACTCTTGCCAATCAACCATACTAGACGGAGTTGGATTTTTAGCAATACAGCCCTGGCATCCAGGGTGTCTTTCTGCATGATCAGCAACCTCGCTACTGATCCCCCCTGCCCGGCCAGGTACATGGTGCATAATGTTAGCTGGATTTCGGTATTATCATGAACAACAGTGGTCTTCTGGAAATGGTTGCACAGGTGTCCCCGCCTAATGGATCTTTGTTACACGCACAGAAGAGACCAGTTTCCTCCCCTAGGATTTGCTCTGAGTAATTTCTCTCAAGCCCTTTCCTTAGGAACCCATCTCCTAGGGATGGGTTGGCTCAAACCCAATTATCCTTTCCCCTTCCAAAGGCAGATGTCCCCGCGGGTCGCCCAGGCTCATCGAACTGGTTTATTTTACAGAGGGAAACCTTAGTTTCAGATAGTCAGTTGTTTTTTCTCAGAAATGCAAAGCTATTTTCAGCCACCGAAGAAGTGTTACAAATATATGTGTGTGTGTGTGTGTGTGTGTGTACATAGTTTTAAAAGCAGGTCAGGAGGGCGCCTCTAACACCTCCTAATATAACCCAGTGATACTGCTGAGAGGACAATCACGGGGAAGCAAAAGTGATCTTCCCTTCAGACAAATTCTGACCCCTCTGACCCCTCACAACATCCATTTCTCTAAAGTCCCAGAATGCCTATGTGTTCCTTTGCTGTCTGTCTGGCCAGATCCCCTCTTTCTACCTCCAGCAAGCTCCCGCACATGGAGACGGAGGTAGGTGGTGTCTTGGGAGATAGGTGGTGTCTTGGGAGACTTTAAGCAGTGTCCACTAAGCTCACAGAGGCTCTCCATTGGGTGGAAGCTCCTCCTAGTCTCGGGGGGAATCAAAATAAGAACCTGCAGACAGATTGGAATCCTGCATGGCAGCTGTGGGGGCTGAAACGCACCAGCCTGTTATCCAGCACCTCTGTGACGGCGAGGGTTAATTTATCACATGGAATCCAATCACTCCTTATAAAACCAGTACAGGTTTCATTTAGTTTGATGAGGCATATTGCAAGATTTCAGAAAATCAATTTTACTGGAAGCCATATTAAGCCCTGGGGAATGTAACACTACATGTACCTCACATAATTTTTGTTATTACTCAGAGGATCACTGGGGAAATTATATACAAAGGGTAATGGTTACCTTCATTGTCTTGGGCAGCTCCTACCCTGCTTACCTCTGTAAAATAACAAATAAAAAGGGTCGGACTCCAAATTGGTACTTACCTAAGCTCTGCAGAGTCAGAGATCTGATAAGATTGAAAAAAAAGTGCTTGGTTTTCCAAAGATGGTAACCGCTTACAGCACAGCATAGTGCTAAGCACAGTCATCATGGGTACTGCCTATTTTGACCAAAGCTGTGTTTTGATGGAGAGAGACTTCTTATTTTGGCTGTCAGGTTAGTTAGTGTTTGCAAAGGAAGCCACAGTGGGCTCAACGTTGCTTCCTACTCATCTGCCAGGTTAATATATCCAGAGAGGTATATTCCCTACTAAGAAACTTTTCCACTGTAGCTAAGGAAAATTCCTACCTATACTCATCTGGTCTCTTGGAGACTCTTGTATGCAAAGCAATAAACCAAGTTAGCTTTTTATGGGGCCCCCAACTGGAAGCTAGTGGCAGGGAGTGAAAGAGGCAGCCAACTTTGGCAATAACCTCTTTCTCCAAAGGCCAATCAAACTGATAGCAGAGGGCATGGAGACCATGTGTGTTGTGGTGGGGGTGGGGGGTTTGCCAGTCCTACTGGATCCCATAAACACCAGAGATGCTCTAGTTTTCCCTTAGTCTAGGACTGTTCTGTCCTGTATGGCAGCAATGATCCCCATGTGACTAAGTAAATTTAGATTACTTAAAGTTAACAATTCAGTTCATCAGTTGCACCAGCCACACTTCAAAGGCTTAAGAGCCATTTGTGCTCAGTGGCTATTGTGACACAGGACATTTCCCCACTACAGAAAGTTTTGTTAGACATCTCTGGGGAGCCCAAGTCAGTTCTAGGGTCTTGGTGGCTCTCACACGGGCCTGAGAGTTTAGCTGCAGCTAAAGTCATTGCCCATCAACCCCCACTGTGCTTATTTTCCGGGTCCTCTCTCGCCAGCATCAGTGGGGGCCCTACCCGATCTCTTTTTCGTCTTTAGGTTCGAGAAACTCGCTTCCATCAGACTAGAAACAGCCTCAGGAAAAAATCAGAACTGGTTTTGGAAATTAAGAAATGGGGATGAAAAATGTAAGCTGTAGAACAAAGCTGGCATTTTGGAATATGGGGGATAAAAGATTTTCATCAGCTGAATGTATGCCCTGTACCTGGAACAAATTTCCACACCATTATGAGAGAAACTGTACTCCTTCTGAATTCTTATGTTGAAGTCCTAACCCCCAGTATCTCAGAATGGGACTGTGTTGGGAGATTGAATCTTTAAAGAGGTAATTAAAGTGAAGCGAGGCCATTAGGGTGAACCTTCACCCAATATGACTGGTGTTACAAGAAGAGAAGACGGGGACACAGGCGCACACAAAGGGAAGCAGACACAGAGAGACGGCAGCCAACCGTGAGCCAACCAGCGAGCCTCAGAAGAAACCAAGCACGGTGACACCTTGGTCCTAGAC
The DNA here is from genome assembly GCA_004024845.1 of Tonatia bakeri. Lineage (NCBI taxonomy): Eukaryota > Metazoa > Chordata > Mammalia > Chiroptera > Phyllostomidae > Tonatia > Tonatia bakeri. Next base: position 54,431 of record PVIA01002231.1, on the reverse strand, counting down.
TTCTGGTCCCCAGAACTGTGAGAAAATACATTTATGGTGTTCAAACCACTCAGTCTGCAGGATTTTGTTAATAAACAAATATAACCACCGGAAGATTTTTCATAGAGCAAACCAGACCATCCAGACTTCCTCCAGTCAAGCCAAAGAGTTTCTGAGGGTACCTTGCCCATCATCACTGACTTCCGCCTCAAGCATAACAAAGCAGCTGTTTGCACAGAGGATTACTGTTCTGTGCCTTTGTCTGTAGGGAAATTCAGGCTGTGATGCCACTCACAGAGCCAGTGGGGCAGCTGGAACATCAGGAAGTGACAGACAAATTACCCACGAGAAAGGGCAGAACATTTCAGAGAAGTGTTTGAAAACTCATTTTGCCTCCACCAATATGATGCTGTGACATCCATTACCAATTTTTGTATGTCAGCTCTAAATTAGATCTGCATGTTTGTTTATGCACATTGAGTAGAGCTGTACAATACATAACACATAGAGTTAGCAGCTGTTCATAGTCTTTGCTCTTCAAGGTGTTTAAATGAAAATTAATTAATGCTACATGCTACCTACCACACGTTCAATGTAACATGCAAAAACCCATAAGGAAGATAATGCAAACTTTAAAACAAAGCGAAGTTCTAATGCTAACACTTTTTGTTTGATAGAATTATTGGGGGAATGACTCAGTAGTCAACTACTGAGTGCACATTTGAGTTACCCGGTTAAGAAAAGGGCTTAACAGTATCCAGTAGGTTATCTGTGTAGTGCAGCTTTTACCTATACAGTAGTCTCCCCACCCCTACCCCTAACCTTATCTGTGGTTTTGCTTTCCAAGGTTTCAGCTTCCCATAGTCAGCCATGGTCTGAAATCATTAAATGGAAAATCCGGAAATAAACAATTCACAAGTTTTAAATTACATGCCATTCTAAGTAGTGTGGTGAAATCTTGCATCGTTCCGCTCCATCCTGCCCAGGACATGAGTCATCCTTTTGTCCCGTGTCACCATATTGTATCTATCACACACCCTTAGTCACTAGTGGCTGTCTCAGTTATCAAACTGACCATCAAGGTATCAAGGCAGTGCGTGTGTTCGAGTAACATTTATTTAACTTAATGGTCCCAAGTGCAAGAGGAGTGGTGCTGGGAATTGGGATATGCCAAAGAGAACCCGTAACGTGCTTCCTTTAAGCGAAAAGGTGAAAGTTCTCAACTTAATAAGGAAAGAAAAAAGCATCGCATGCTGAGGTTGCTAAGATCCGTGGTGAGAACGAATCTTTTATCTGTGAAATTGTGAAGGAGCAAAAAAGGAATTTGTGTGAGTTTGCTGATAGAGGGAGAGGGAGCACATTCACATAACTTTTATTGTAGTACACAGCCATAATTGTTCTATTTTACTGTTAGTTCTTGTTGCTAATCTCTTATTGCCGTTAATGTATAAATTAAACTTCACCATAGGTGGGTATGAATAGGAAAAAGCATGGTGCATACAAGGTTCAGTACTATCCACAGTCTCAGGCATTAACTGGGGAGAAGATATCTTATAACGCATCCCCCACGAATAAGGGGGCAGCACTGTAATAAACATTTTAATCTGAATCTTTTTTCCTAGTTTTTTTCTGGCCACACTGCAATATTTCACTAAAAAAAAAAAAACCACCTTTCTGCCATACTGAGCAAAAGCAATACCATTAAAGAAACAGTTTAAAAGAAAACATTTGTATAGGATTTTAGAATTCCAAAATGCCTTTATAGAGGCATTTTTCACTTGGTGCCCATCACACACCTTAAGGTGAGGTTATCCCTTCTGTTTTACAGGCAGAGAAACTAAGTGTTGGAAAGGTCAAGTGACCTCCAAAACTCATGCAGCTAGTCAACATGGAGTCAAGCTGAAATTTAAACCCAGGACTTCAGCCAGTCCTTTCAGTGTCTCCAAATGCCCTGCCCCTTCCTCCACGACACATCACAAACCACAGCCAACCCATCACAGAAGAACATTCAAAAATGGTGCTCCTGTGGGAAGCTGCCCCTCTGCCTTTCAGGGGAGCTGTTGATAGTGGTGCTTCTCCTGTGTGAGATGGTAGCAAAGACAACTGGGTAAGCCCAGGGGGACATACAGGGCGAGACCCAACATTGTCTCTGCAGAATCCAGAGCCCCAACTGAACTGGGAACCCAAGTATCCATGGGTAAGGAGGAAAAGGTGTTCCAGTCTTTCCCTGTCCTTTGCATCCTAGAAGGAGGTCCCCATCACCTAATGTCTGCCCAAGTCTCTTCTTGGCAACCTTAAATAACCCACCTGATGGAGAGCAATTCTCATCTCACAGTTAGGGTCCAGGGTCTCAGGGAGAAATGAGGGACACATGAAAATAACATCACCCCCTCACCAGATGGACACTGGCCCAAGACACAAATGGTCAAGTTACTGTTTCCCACAATTTATTTCTTTCTTCTTGCAACACTGGGCTAAGAAAAAAAGGTACCGAATATTCTCTTCAAAAGACTCCTGTGGAAAGTAGCTGAAAACTGTCAGAAGAGATAAAACAGAGATTATTGCTTTCTTTAAGGTCTGCTGCCTGATTTCCCGTAGGGCCCCTGCTGTGGACAGTGGGGATGTGCCTGGAAGTCAGGCCTGTGTTAATTTGCATGATTGTGTTAACTAACCATCAGCCACTCCATCCCAGCCCCAGCATAACCTAAATTAATTAAATAGGAGCAGGTGGTTTAATTTGTACACTATTCATATTTGCTACTAAATAAGCAATTGGGGTTTAGCTAGAATTTTTCTCTTGGGGACAGAGCCAAGGATGTCCGCTGAGGACTTGGCCTGCGAAAATTCATACTACATGTTTCTCTCATCCTAGACACCAACTCTGACCCTACCCTTCAAGCTTTTCATATTGAGAAAAATCTGGTAGGAATCCATCTCCGGCTCCCCCGCATCCCTATTCCTCAGAATCAATCCAGGCTGTGGAGATGAACAGCTCTCTCTAACCTATGTTAAGGTTCAAGTTCACATTTGTGTGACTTGAAGGACTCTGAGAGTTCCACCTGTTGCATATGTCTGTGCCAGTTTGCTAGGGCTGCCTTCCTCTTACCTGGCTGGAAATTCTCCCGCCAAACCTGCTAACTGGTTTAGAGAAATAACGCCCTCAGGATACCAACCCTCTCAGTTGGTAAGTGATTCTCCCTGCACCACTCTTTAGCTGCAAGGACTTTCCTTTGGCAAAATTCAAGCGAGGTGGGAGCTCCTGGGCAGGCACCTTAACACGATCATCAAGGTCTTAGGATCTTAGGGTTTGGGAGCGCAATTTTTTGAGTTCATGGAAGTTCTGGATGATTGGTTCAGGCTAATCAAACTCATGAGACCGCCTGACAGCTGCTCAGTAAATTTTTTTTTGAAAGTAGAAAGTATTTTTCAAAAATGAGGTTACTAACTCAAGGCAGGGTCACAGAGCAGGGCATGGGAAGGTCTTTAATGTTAGTATCATCAGGCTCTAATGAGCCACTGCCCCAATGAGCAGCACCCACCTATGGGCCGGAAGACCCTGGGAGCCACTCAGGGCACCTGTCCCTCTGCGCAGGGCCAGGGACAAACAGGAACTCTTCAACCCATGCTTCATCTGTGTTTTGTCACTGTCCCAAGCAGAGCAGCTACTCATCTCTACCACTGATGCGGCATCAGTTCCATGATTACTGTTTATCTCAGATTCATTGCATTAAGTAAGCATCTTAGCAATGCGTCCAGGGAGGCTCTCCAGGCCTATCTGCAGCGCTCCTCAAATCAGCCTGCCAGCAGATGGCCAGTCTCTCCACAGTCCCTCCACTGGATGGTAGGGCTGTGGGGCTGCGATTTCAGATGGTGGCATTTTCTGACCCTATCCTCATGCCATCCTCTTTGGGCACAGTACTGAAACAACAGCAGAGTCTAAAAAGATTGACAGAAAAGAAAGCAACGGTTGGAGAGATTCTGCTTGGGCTCAAGGTAGGTCAATCTGACTTCTCATTCCAGTTTGGAAATGGGACCCAGAGTCTCTCATGGGTCAGAAGCTACAGCTGAGGAGGTCCTTCCCCCTCGGCAGGGAGAAGAGCATGACGCAGGCGTGCAGAGATGAGGAAGCAAGAAAACCTGCACACTACTTACACATGAGCCTTCCCCCACTCCCCCACTGGTGCAGTTCCCTAAATGGCCCCTAGGGGAGGGGAGGGATGAGTGTGTCACTTCTTTTGCAGGTATTTCCATTCTGGTTTCAAGGCCCTGTGAGGCCCCACTGTTCTATCTGCTTTTGGAAACTATGAAATTACCTATCCACTTATTTCCCTCTTTTCTCAAACTGGCTTTGGTTGATTTCATTTTCTTGCAGCCAAAGGGCCTTCATCGGGACACCTTGGAATTCCTCCAGGGCTTGCCTGGAGTGGATCAGGAAGGCATCAGACTGGTTAGGTGGCATTAAATTGGCAGAAGATCCCGGCAAGGGGGTTATAAGAAAATAGAGTCACCCAGGGGCCAGGTAGGACTGGGAGCCAGCAAGAGCTGATCTGGAGTGAGGGAGTCCATCGGAGGGGCCCCGTGAAGGTCAGACACAGCACTATGAGCGTCATTCATAGCACAGCTGGATACCAGGCAGGTCTACAGGAAATGACAGCCATCAAGGGGATCCAAAGCACTGTCTGTTGTACCCTCAAAGCCAAGCACTTCCAGAAAAGGCAGGCATTTTGGAGCCTGAATAATCCAGCCTGGCCCTCAGCTGCGATCACATTTCCCATGGAACCACTCAGCTCCCCAGCTGACCACCCCTGTGTAGATCACTGAAAGGGAGGTTCGGGCTTCCAAGGCTTTGCCACTCCCGTCTTGAACACGAGCCAGAGGGATTCCGTCGGCTCTCCAGCCATCCTTCTCTGCAAATGCCGTCTATTCTCCAAAAGTGTATGTGGATCGAGGGGATTCAGGCCCCACCATAGCTCTGAGAAAAACTCAGTGTTCATTCTTCTCAGCCCCAATGCCCGCTCGTGGTAATAATGCGCTTTTGGAAACCGCTGCGATGTTTTAATAATACAACATTCTTTCTGGCCTTGTTGAAACATCACATTATTCAATGGATCCAATTGCAACACATTTTCCTCTGCCCTTGTGGTGCATTATTACTGTGTGCTCTTCACAGAATTATAATTTGAGGAGCAATTTTCTGGCAAACCATCGAAGGTGTTGCATTACAAATGTGAGGCGAGGTGCCACTCTGCCAATGGATCCACGTGATGAGGCTGAGAGCCTTTGTTCGGGGCAAACACTGCTCCCGCGCAGCGATCCTGGGGGACTCCTGCCCCTACCTCGCGCACCTCTGGGTCTCACATAGTTACTGTCTGAAGCGCAAGGTGCCCCGCCCAGCACAGACTGACGGGAGCACATTCTCCTGAAACTGCTTTCTCTTTAGAGTTGGCGCTCTCCTTGACAAGGTCAAGTCTGGCATTGCAACTGGATTTGGCTTTCTCTATCTAACACAGAACTCAGGCGATGGTGGTTAAAAAGATGGCCTCGGACCCACAGCTGGGGGTTCATGTTTCTGTTTTCACGTTGAAGTTTTAAAGCCATTTTTTAAGTGGCCATCCAAATTGAACACTCAGGAGCCTTCATGTCAAAATCGGTATTCCTAGGTTTTCTCCGCAATTGGTGTGACACGCAGTCGAGGTGGTTCCCTTTAGAGGGGTCAGGTCCTCTTTGGGTCAGCAAAAACCCCACCACCCCCTATTCCAAACTCTGGGAGCTCTGCTGGTGGTCGGGACTGTGTCTGCAGGTGTGGAGATGGCAACCCTGCTTCTGCAGCTATGGGATGGAGGTGGGGAGGGGGCAGAATTTTCAGATGTCTCCCTCCGAATGCCATATGATTTTACTTGTACATGGCCTCTAATGAACAAAATAAACAAACGAAACAGAAACAGACTCACAGAGACAGAGAGCAGACTGACAGTCTCGGGAGGCGAGGTTGGGGTCGGGGAGATGGGTGCAGGGACCGAGAATCACAGGTTGGAAGCCCTGGGGAGACGGTCAGTGTCCTGACAGCTGCGGTGGGGTTGGGGGGAGCCTGAAACACCTGGGGGACACTCTGTAAGGTAGGTGGTTTTCTAACCACTGGGCTGTACCTCTGAAATAATACAGAAGAGTACTGAATGTATACTGTAATTGAAAATGAAAATAAAAATAATAAAAAGATCCCCCCTTCCCCAAAAGTTCCTGCTGGCATGTGCCCATAGCCCTCCCCTGTGTAATGGCATGTCCCTCTCTGACTTATGCAAAGGGATTTTGTGGACATAATTAAGGCCCATCATCCCTTATCTTCGAGGTTATAAAAAATGGCAACTATTCCAGAGAGCCTGAGCCAATCAGGTGAGCCCTTGCAGAGAGACCAGAAGCCTCAGCAGCAGACACTCTCCTGCTGCTGCCCTGGAAGAAGCGGGCTGCTGTGCTGCGAAAGGGCCACTGGGCCGGTACCCCGGGGCAGCCTTGGGAGGAGAGACAGCCACCACAAAAACAGGGATCCCAGTCCTGCAACCGCAAAGGTCTGACTTCTGCCAGCAACCTACACGGATTGAGGAGAGGCCCCCGAGGCTCAGAGAAAGAAGGTTGCAGCCCGCTATCCCTTGACTTCAGCTGCTGAGACCCTGAGCAGAGGAAGTGGCTGACCTGTCCAGGACTTCCGGCCCACAAACTCTGCAAGATAATAGATCTGTGCCTCTCTAAACCACTAACTTTGTGGCAATTTGTTATTTGGCAATAGAAAATGAATGCAATCACTCATCTCTTGGACCATCTGCTTCCACACCTGTACTCTCACCCCTAGCCAAACCCGAATCTTGTGGACTGCTTCCACCCCTGACCAGGGAACACACAGGGAGTGCTCTGCCATCTTTACAGGAAGGTGGAAGGGTTGCAAATGTCTGAACAAATGCCTGACGGAAAGCAGCAGGATCTAAGGCAGAATCATGGAATATCAACCTTGTAAAATGTTCTTTGCCATCACCTCGTCTAGCCCCTACTCCCATGGCAGATGAGGAAACTGAGGCCCAGAGAAATGAAAAGACTTCTCCAAGACCCCACGCTTTGATGAACCATACGTTCCCTGTCATTCGCATAAACCCTATGAATTCTTTTACTTACAGGAAGAACTCCTGAATCTGGTGATGGGTAACTATGGGGAGATGTGATGAGGTTAGTTACAGAGCATCACCTTTTGCTTGAGGAATCAATGTGTAAACCCTTGACAGTGCATTAAGTTCAAATGGTTATTAATAACCACTTATTAACAAGCACCTATTTCCCAAGCATTGTTAGGAACAGCTAAGAAAGCAAAGAAGTCGGATGTATGGTCAGGGCCTTTAAGACATTCCTAGCCTTCTGCACGAGAAAGCCCCAGCTCGCAATTTCAACAAAACAAGGGCTGAACGGCAGCTCAGAATGAGCAACATGCATTTGATATTTTTTTCCTCCTGACCTCTCTGCTGACGGCTGGGACCCTCCGCAGTTCCCCCTGCTCCCACACCCCCTCAGTCCACTCCGGTGCGACAACCAAACACATGTTCCTAATCTGCAGTTCTGCCACTGTGTTTTCAAATATAGGCTACAACTCAGGAACGGTCACGGAGGAGGTTGTGGCCAGAGGTTTGAGAAGCACAGACCCAGCAAAGGGCAAGATGCGGGTTGTGCTAAAGAGCAGGTGGCGATAATCCCATGCCGGACACTCTGCAGATGTCTGTGGCCAGTGGAGGGAACTGGGAAGTGGGCACCATGCCTGGAACATCGGCGGTGAGAGGGGTTGTCTCTCGGCCACCGCCTCCTGCTTTGTTTTACCTTCAAAATGTTCAACCCTCTGTTTAAGAAAAAACTATTTCATTTTGCTCCCTGGTTTCAGAGTCACACCCTAAACAACAGTGACAGCTGCCTCCTCTATTATTAAACATCTCTAAGGATAGAGACTCTAAGTCCCCCTTGGCCAACGCTTCTGTCTGCCCCACCCCGGCACACCAGCTGTCCTCCTGGTTCCCCATTCCCATCTCGGCTCCATTTCCTGACCTACCATCTCCAGCCAACAGTAACCGATAACCAACTGTAATTCTCTTCAACTCTGTCCCTAGGTCCACACAACTGGACCTAAGCTCCAACTGGGTCAGTTCTGTCCCTGGATGACTCTGGTGTCTGCCCTTCTGCTCTGTGGCTGCCATGGATCACAGGTTACCATGACCACCTCAGGTGGTGGCCACTCTCCATGCCTTTCCAGCATCATTCTCTCTCTATTCCTTCCTGAGAATAGACCCCACCCTCTGGAGTTTGAGCTGGCCATGTAGCTTTTCAACTTGAGTCTCTATTTCTCTATCTTTTATGTAGCTTTGTGACTCAAACTGGGCCTGTGGCATATGAGTGGACATGATGTGTCCAGTCCCAAGTCAGATCCAACTAAAGCCACGCCTCATGTCCTGGATTTTCTCCTCCCTCATCCCCCTTAATAGGTAGCAAAGATTTTAACTTCAGTCAGAGTTGATAGGCTTAAGTAATTAATGCGTGTGGAAAGTTGTTATTCCTGGAACTAGAATACGCGACCAGAGGACTCTAGGAGGTCCACGAACAATTTGACCTTGTGCCCCAGTGGGTGTGCAAGCGTGGAGATGGCATCTGAGCCATTGTGTTCCAGGGAAGGTCTCTGATAAAGAATTGTCGATGAGCAGATAAAGAAGGACTAGGAAAATTGCCACAGGACTGCAACTCTTATCCCATTAACCTTTTTATCCAAACCCCTTCCTTATCCTTCTTCTCCTTATAAAAAGGTTGACTTGAGATGAGATGTTAAATCAGATTTTAGGGTTCATCACCCACCATCCTCTCAGATTGCTGGCATCTGAATAAAGTGCCCATAAACACTCAACCTTGGTCTCTACTCATGAGTTCTGGTAGTGACAGGCAGTGCGAACGCTGACTTTTCCAGTTTCAAAGTTACACGTTCAGCACAGCCGAGCTGACTGGTCACAAACCAAAATGAAACTGACTCACCTATCTTTGGACTATTATTGTAAAGAGAAATAAATGTCTATTTGTTTTTAACGGAGGTATAATTAACACCCCTAAAATGCACGAATCTTAGGAGCTCCTTTCACTGAGTTTTGATAGTTGTATGTTCCTATGTAACCATTACACCAAACAAGATATAGAATACTACATGTATGTTATTTAAGCCACTGTATTTTGGGGTCTCTTTCTTGCATTAGCTAACCTGTAGCCTAACACAGTTCATAAGTGGTCTCTTTGCCTCCAGTCCTCTGATGTTTCTTCAAGTAGATCTTCTTTAACAGCCGAGTTAGCTATTTTGCATTCCTATTCAAAAGGCCAGAGACTTCCTCATTGCCATTCTCACTAAAATCATCCTCCCCATCTTTAATAGGCTTGTCCCTTTATTTTCTTTGCTGGGAACTATCCTTTATTAAGTTGGATGGGATGGTTTCCAACTTGATCCTACCCACAGTCAGATTTTGACAGAGTTCCAGGAGGTCTTTGATCAATTATTCTGTGTGGTCCTGAAGCCCCCTTGACACCACATGTTTTAATTCTCTCTTGGGAAAAGATGGAGGCTGATAGAAATAACTGATCAGAGTGTTTGCCTGTCGTTCTGAAGTCACACCAAAATTTGTGTGCACTTTTCTCTGAAGCCTAAATTTTATTTTGCTGCAGTGAGCGGTATATACAGTGCTTACACATGTGAGGTGAGAAATTGCAATCAGAAAAAATGTTTGTCACTAAATGTTGTTACAAAAGAGCAAAGCTGGGCCTGCCCGGAAGACCTGTAATTGAAGTCGTGGGCTGTGATCGAATGTCACACCCACCTGTTATTTTTGACCAATGGGTGATTAAAGGGGTCAGATACCTTGAAGCCAATGTCCCAGCTATAAGTAGAACCTGTGTGTCCACCTTCCCAAAAAAGAGAAGAGTTAAAATTTGCTGAGACTTAAGAAAAAAAATTGACTCATTAGTAGAAAGCTAAAACAAATAAGGTAGTATCTAAATAATGTTTTGGTTTTTGTTTTGTCTAGAGAATAAAGAAACATAAAGTCTGTTCAATATAGGTCTCCAGGAGTCCTGAAATTTCTTAGAAACAACCAGATAGTAGGCCTGATGCAGAGGAGGGAGTCACTGCAGATAACCCAAAGAGATGAATCCATCTCTCTGGCCCTGCCTGGCTCCTGGCTGGGGCCTTTGTCTCACACCTGCCAAAGGTCATCATAAAACAAACCCCACGACTCCACTGAGACCAGAGTTGGTAACAGCTACATTGTCCATGATCAGCTCTGTCCCAGCCTCGCTCCTCTGCCAGGCGGGCCCAGAGATTGACAGAAAGTTTGCTCCTGGCCTAGAAAGGGGAAGGAAGCACACTGCTACTGTCGTCACAGCTGTCACTGGGGACAGTATCCTCTGTGGCTATTCCCAGGGCAGAACTAGGGCATCGGTCGGAGGGTCACAAGAAGCACATCTCAGCTTAATACAGAAGGATTTTCTGTCATACTGAGAGCTGGAATGTGAGTGAGTGAATGAGCCCCTTGCCACTGGACATGTCCAAGTAGAAGCTGCGTGACGGTCTGCAGGAGATTCACAGAAGCGACTCTCAGCCTTCCTGGGAAAATGCATTGTCATTTCTGATACCTCTTCTTGTTGAGAACAGCCTGCCTCTCTGCTCCAGAACCTCTCCTCTCCTCAATCCCTCGACCTTGTGAAGGTCAAGGGATTGCATGCTCAGCCCTGGCCCAGGCTCAGGATGTACTGTAGCTAACTCAGCTCAGTGGGATTTCTGGAGCCTGAACCTAACACTTGGGGACTTGGAGTGAAGAAGCTGAGCCACTAGGCCTTCTAGGCCTTCTAGGGCCACTAGGACTGGACTGATTGAAACATCTGGAATGCTCCCCTGTTTCTGAAATCAAGTTATCCTCATGAACCTACGCCCTGGGCATGGAATCCTGGTCTCATTTCCACTAGATCTCTGGGGAGACCAAGGGAGAGGGAAGGGGAGGGGTTTGTACCTTCAATACACCCCTATGCTACGGCCAAGGACTGTCAGGAGCCAAAACTGAGTGCTGGTTCGGTTCTGCCAGCTGTATATATAAACCCCCTGCCCCCTGCAAGTGGTTCAGTATAGGCCCAGCACTGAATTCTAGAGGAGGCTCCACAAATCCACCAAGACCACGCTTGCACTGAATTTAAAAGCGGAACAGTTGAGCCCAGCAGCCAGAAGGCAGAGATGGGAGAGGCAGCCTAAGCAAGCCGAGTCCCAGTGGGCCCAGCCTGAGGAAGAGGTGCCATCCAGGGACCAAAAGCAGGAGCCAGCCAGCAGCCACCTAGAAATAGTTCTCAGACTGACAGTAGCCAGTGGCCTCTGGCTTGCAGTCAGCACTCACATTGTCCCAGTGGGGAGATGTGAGTCCCCAGCCTTAAAGGCACAGCAGGCCATAGAGCTCTCTGCAACCCTAATCAGGTCCCTGTTGTAATAACTGATAGGGAATCCCAGGCCCCTGGGCAGCAAAACAAAACACAGGATGAGGGGTTTGGACCAGGGTGATCCTGACAGTGGTGTGTGTGGGGGGAGGTGGGGGCAGGGAGTGGATAACAATGCAAAATTCTATCTTCAATAATGTGCATGTGTAAGAAAACTAGAGACATAACTCCATCAATGTGGTTATTTTGGGTGGTGAGATTCTGGGTGCTTTTTATTTTTTGTCTACTTTTCTGCATATCTCAATTTCTCTGCAATGAATATGCATTGCTGTTATAATCCATAAAAGGTTAGTTTTAAAATTCATATAGAATTACAATTTTATGGTAGTCATGTTGCAATCAAAACTAGTTTGCTTACATGTAGAATTCTGGTTTTTTACTGTTCTTCCTCGATGCTTCTCCCTATCTCTATTTTTACTGCTGGCTTCCAAGGCTCCGATAGGCCAGCTCTCTCTCCAAACCAACTGGCAGTCTGTGTGGGGGGGTTCAACTGCTCTGCGTGTACATAAAACAGTTCCAACAGCACTTAAGGTGCAGGTGCTCCTTCCTGACCCCCTCGCACACGCTGTTCCTTGGCCCCTTCATGCTATTCCCTCAGGCATGGCCAGCTTCCCCACTTACCTCTGACAAACCAGTCTTAACATTTTCCCCTGTACTCTGGAAAATTATGTTCCCATAGGAAAGCTTACATACCTCTGTTCATCCACTCCCAGAATGATTATTGAGCATCACTGACACCTCAGGCACCATGCTAGGCGCTGGAGACACAACCACAAACACCCCCAGCCCTGCCCCTCCCCTTACAACAGAGTCTCCTGAACAGCATGCTGCAGGGATTCCAGGCCGGCTGGGCATTGAAACGTTGGCCCTTGGGAGCAGCTGCCGGAGCTCACTCAGTGTGGGAGCAGGGCTGTGCAGTGCTGATGGCAATCCTACCCAATGACTATCATGGCAATAGCTAAGATGGTTACATCACATAATATTGTATATAAATGTGTATATACCTGTCATAAATTACCACAACTGTTTTAACAAGCAAGCGTCAGGCTGACACATTCAGTGAGGACATGCCAGGCTCTGGCTGAATTACTTTTGCATGTGTGATTTCATTCATTCCTCACAACAGCCATTGTTACCCCCACTTCACAGGCAATGAAAGGGCGATGCAGGAAAGTGAAGCAGTTCTCCTTCCGCTTATGTAGTAAGTGACAGGCCGTGGCCTCACACCCAGATCTGACCTTGGAGCCCCACTAACTTCCTGACTGCCAGGCACTGACTCTCAGAGGGCTCCATAGTAAGAGGAGGACTGAAGCTGAGTGGGACAAGGGGATGAGGACATCAGGAGGAGAGGAAATCAACTGTGAGGTCGAGAGAAGCAAGGCCACTTCTTGAGTAAAAGGCAGGTCAATGTGCCTGGGACCTGGGGCTAGACTCTGTATGCCAAGCTAAAGGGCCTGGGATTTTTCTTAAGGTCCAGGGGCACACCATGGTCAGATCTGCATTGAGAGAGGCCCTCTACCGCCTCAGCGTGGAGAACAGGTTGGAAAGGGCAAGGCTGCAGACCCTGAGATGGGTGAGCCATATTGCAGTGATCTGCAGAGAGAGGCCAGGAGCATGCCCCGGGCAGGGGTCACAGCAGGAGAGAGCCAATCACCTTTCCTTATCCTCATTTCCTCCACATCGTGGTTTGCTGGCTCCTCCATGCTAGCTTGCACCTGCCTAAGTAATGCCTTCCAGCTAGCTGTTGTCTGGCACTTAGGTGTCTTGTCTCAGCTAGACTATGAGCTCCCTCAAGGACAGAGACCACTCTGAACAAATATACCTGTTGGCACTCAGCACAGCCCTGGACACGTGGATCAACTCTGTATGCTTCGAATAAACAAAGTATGTTTGTTACCTCATCAACCTTACAATCAAGGAATTTTATCATTTAAATGCATATTGATGACCGCCAACACCAGTTTTGCATAGCTCTTTCCTTTGGGTTTATGAGCAATCACATGCAGAGTGAAACTAGGTAACTCATACATATAAAATATCTGGTAAACAGTGCGAAGGATCATCAGTAGGAAGAATCAATTATATGCAGATGTGTGTGTGTGTGTGTGTGTGTGTGTACACAGGACATAATAGGTAATGGTCATCTTATCTATATTTGCCTCTGAGCTGGATTTAGCTTTTTTAAAGTCTGTTTTCCTCTTCTTTAGGCCTTCTGAAGGATTCATGCACCAAATAACTAAATTATGTCTTGGTAGCTAAACAAATTATGCAAAATTATACACCATGAATATTTTATAATTCTAAACCCTGAAGCCAGACTCCAGACAGTTTTATGTCTGTAGCAACCCACATCATACCCAGATGAATTAGACTGAAGACAAATGACTTCTTCCAAAAACTTAACTTTTTCTTCTAGGTGCATGGCTCTTGAAACATATCTCAAAGGTTTTATTGTGCATAGGTAATGATAGTGAATGCACTCCACCTTCCTCTTAGCTGACTACAGAGACAGATTGTGCCTGGCACGACTTAACTCTCTAAATACACACCACACTGATCAAGGTTAGCAGAGGCCTACCTTAGGCATTGCATTGAACAGCTATATTAGAATGAACAGCTGACAGTTGTCTAAGATGAAACTGATTCCACTGACTTCTTTTTGTCTTAGAGTGTTGAAACTGCCTACAAAATATATTTCTCTAGATGAGGGTTCAGACACCCCAGAATGAGAGAGAGGGGCGGCTGAGTGTGATCTCAGGATTAAGGATGATCAGAACTGCTTGAATGTTACAGTTGGTTTCTTTTTCTTCTTCTTTCCCAATTACCTTTGCGAGTTTCGATCCTCCCCTTCTGGTTTTAAAAGAAAGCTCTACCCTGCAAAGGTTCAGGGCTGTGTTCACAAAAAGGCTAGCAGAAGAAAATGAGGAAAGGGTAAGTTAATAAGGCTCTGCTGGCCCCTCTCCCGGGCTCCTGGGATGCGGAGTCTTGCAGGTTAATGCTTCAGATGGAAGGACTTCAAAATGGCCGTGGGAGAAAGGAGGGCAGGGGGGGACCTGTCTCCCCACTTCCTCTGACAGATTCATTGGCTCAGAGAGGAGCTGGACTGAGCTGCAAAAACGGCACATGCCTCCAGCCAGAGGCTGACAAGGAGGCACCAAGAAATGGAAACAGTTGATTCTGTCGGGGTGCTATAATTCTAGGAGACTGTCTCTCTGTTTTCTCTTTCTGCTAGTCTTACCATTTCATTTGTGCAATGAATAAAATTTCTTTTTCAAAATACTGCTGACTCACTGGAGCACAATAGAAGTCACAAGCCTCCTCTCTGTCTAATCAGCAGGCCGGGTTTCTACAGACAGTATTTCCAGCATCTTTTCCAGAAAAGGGCAAACAGACAAACAAACAAACAAAATCTCCTAAAATAAAACAGGAAACAAAAAAAGTCATGTTGTTCAGAGGCCCCCAAGGAGATCCCTGGTTGCCCTCTGAGATGGTCCGACTCTGGCACGTGCCCCAGAATGTGTCGGGGACAGGGCTTCACTGGAGCCTGGAACGCACCCACGTAGGGAATCATCTCTCATCTCCCCTGTCAAGCCAGCCCGAAGCTGGAAGTAACAACGGGTGCGGCAGCGGCTATGGCGTGGTGGAGAGAGCCCAGGGGCCAGGACGTGGGGAGGAATCCTGTGCTGCCAGGTATTAGCCCGAACTCCAGCCAGTTTGTTAAGCCTGGCCAAGCGTCAGTGTTTTTATCTTTAAAAGGCTATAAATTCTACTCACTTCCCAGGGTTGTTATAAATGAAATACTTGCTTGAAAGCACTGAATACAGTGTCCACAGCACAGTAAATGCTCACCAGAGGAGACAGCTTTGAGGACAAGCACCATATCATGACCGATTCCGCCCCTCCCATGGTGACCCGAGTCCCCTCGCTGTGAAACACCCCCGCAGCCCACACACTCTTCTCACCCACATTTCCCCCTCTTCCTTTGACTTTCAGAAACAGGCTCAGGACAGAATTTCATAAAAGCACTCGTACTCAAGAACAAATGTCTCATAGCGTTTCCCTTTTCTAGGAATATTTGCATTTTAATTGGGAAACAGAATAAAACTACTTCGGGCAGGGCAATTTTAGGTCTCAGCAAGCCAGCCGGGGAGGCATTTTTCTTTGTCTGTCTGCTTGTTTGTTTGTAAGAGGGGTAATAAGAAACTCTTAGTGAGCTGTTAAAATTATGCAAATAAGTGTCTCTTTAAATGGTTGAGCCTCCAAATTTAACTACCAGTTTACACAAAACATTGAGGATGGATGGAGGAATGTGACGAATGACACTAAGAAAATGCAACCAGCAAAAGCCATACCGTGAGGGCTCCTACACAACAAATGATACGTATTTTTTAGTTAATTGCAAGGGAGATGCAGACCTGATGGGGGAGGCTGTAGATTAACAGGCTGGATATAAATGCACCTTCAACCGTTCACAAGGTGTGGGCTTGAACTGTGTCCCAACTAAAGTAAGCATATCGTAAAAATAAAAACCATGACATGTGCAAAACAGTGAAAAGTTAACTGTTAATCTAATTGGATAGCTGATGATTTTAAGATCATTGCAATTTTATTAAGTGTGATAATATTGTGGGTTTTTTTAAGAGCTCTTACTTTTGATATGCATACAGAAATAGTTACTAATAAACTGGCCTGTGATGGTAAATGTTATGTGTCAGCTTGCCTAGGCCCAGCGGTTGGTCAAACACTAGTATAGATGTTGCTGTGAGACACTTTTTTAGGTGTGATTAGCATTTGAATCTGTAGATTTTGAGTAAAGCAGATTGCCCTCCCTGGTGGGGGTGGGCCTCATCTAAGCAGCAGAGGCCTTTCGACAAAATACTGAGGTTTCCAGAAAAAGCGATTCTGCCTCAAGAGTCCAACATACAAGAAATCCTGCCTGCGTTTCTAGCCTGCAGAATTTGGGTTCAAGTCTACAATGTCAACTCTTAACTAAATGTCCAGCCCCCACAATTGGATGAACCAATTCCTTAAAACAAGTCTCGGTAGATAGATAGGTGGGTAGATAGGCAGACAGACAGACAGAGAGACAGGCAGATAAGAGACATCCTATTGATTCTGCTTTCTTGCAGAACCCCGAGATTTGCCTCAGAATGACACAAGAAGTGGTGGGAAGTAGATCAGGGGATAGACAGGGCAAGACTGACCATGAGTTAATGGTTATTGAGGCTGGGTAATATGTAATTTTAAAAATAGGGCAAGAGTATCTAACTTTATGTATATTCAAAATTATCTGTGAAACAACAATAACTAACTCTTGCTCCATGTAATTATTTCCCAGGGTCATGGTACCATGTAAGTAGATTTTTAACCCAGCTATCTCTAGTATTTTTAAGCCCATGCCCCACCCCTAGGCTGCCCCCGGAGCAGCCAGCATGGGGGTGGGGGGTGCAATTCCCCAGCAAGCGGCCTGACAGGGCATTCGGGGATTCCACAACCGAAGGCGGCTAGAGGTAGACAACAGCGGGAAGAACCTCATTACAGAGGAGGGATCTAGGAAAGACAACAGCTCACCACAGGTCACGAGAGAGGCAGAACTAGTTCTACAATCTTGTTCTCTGAACTTCCATCCAGAGAAGCCCTCCCCACCCGCAACCCTTGCCCCCTTGCCCAGCACGTGCGCGCGCGCGCGCACACACACACACACTCTGGTTTCTCAGAAATGGTACTTAATCACCCTTGGTGCGCCACAGGTGCTCCTCCCCTGAGATATCTCCTGCCAGCCGCCACCCTATCCCCCACAAAACCATTGCCCAGCTCTTCCTTGAACCCCTTCATTTATTTATGAACAACTGCAGGCCTGCTGAAGAATACAGCTAAAGATACCGTGGGTAACTCCATGAGCTTACCACCGGGTTGAGAAAAAGGGAACACTCCAGACCCAGCTAAAGACTTTGAGCCCTGCCCAGACTCACCTTTCGCCCCCTCCCCAGAGGTCACTGCTTTCTGACTCTCAACATGTACCATAACCACACATTTTCGATCTTTCCTTTAAAAAGAAGGCAAAAATGGATCTGTTGGTTTTTTAATTTACTGTGGATTTTTTCAATGCTCAGACTGTGTATATGCTATCTGTAAACAACATGTTATTGATGTTTTAAATTTAAACGAATGTTTTCATACAGTGGGTAGCCCTTGTGCAACTCGCTTTCTGAACTTGGCAGCGCGGCTCTGAGACTTGCACGTCGCTATGCTCAACTCCGGCTCCTTCGTTTGCACGCTGCTGACGTGCATTCCATTGCAGGAGAGCACCGCAATTTACCAAGCCGTTTCTTCCATGATAGACTTTTAGGTTATTTTCAATTTTTCTTTTTAAAAACAAGGGGGGGATGAACATGCTTGTGGTTTCCTTGTTTGCAGCTGAGAGCGTTTCTCTAGACTTTTGTCCCCCCATCATTTCCCCTCCATCCTCCACTCCGCCAAGTTCCCAGGTGAAACCGCCAGTGCTGGCCTGCCTCCTTCCCCGGGTGCAGCGCGCCCTGCCTGCCTCCCTGGGCCACGGGAAGGAAAGCACAGAGCATAGTTATCTCATGAACTGAGGCAGGCATGCCTCCATAACTGGATGTTTCTTCATAACTGTCTTACTTTAAGAATAAGGTTGGGGGAACTTAGCTCTCTGAATAATTGCGGTGTCTAGACACCCACCACCTCCCTGAAGTTTTTGGCAGTATCCAAAAGGGGTCAGCCTTAACAGAGCATAGTTAAATATAGACATCTAGGAATAAAAGGCCTAATTAAGAACCAGGAAGTTGCTCTAGGGAAATTAAAAAAGTTTGCCAAGGCACCTGTGGCTGTGCCAAAGCTTAATTTGGCAGGGATGCTGATGGGATTCCCAAGTTGAGGGGGAATAAAGCAGATCTATCCCCAAATCAATAGGGCATGCTGGCTGCTGCTTCTTGTGTTTGCCCCCACGTCACACTTTCTGGGACAAGGAGGAAGTAAAATCACCTCCAGGCGACTGGATTCGCTCCCCTACCACATCAGAATCACTCTTGCTGATTTCTCTAAACTACTAATTACTGGAATGAAGAATTTCGGGACCTGCAAAACATTTCTAATTTAAATGCATTTCTGGTCCTTGAGACTTGGGAAGGACCAATGTTAACTTTATGTCACCTATGAGGGAAAAAGTTCGATTTCCTACGCGAGAAAACACAGCAGAAACACCTTTTTATCCTGACTTGGGGGAAGAGGGTGAAGCCCAGTATTCTGGACTGTCGTTTTTAATGAACTCTTGCCATACTTTATAAGTATAGTTTGACAAACTCTGCCTGCTCATCTGGGTATGTGAACATGTTTCTAGCAGATTCTCAGGGGTTAAAAATAAGCTTGAATTAGAAATGTTTATTCTTCTTACAATATGAGATTCTTGGAACTCTGTAACACACCCTTGATACAAAATATAAAGCTGCCATTGCATCCACCCACCAGCAGGATCAGGGAGGCTGCAGCATGCAGCGTGAGCCAGGTGCTGAACTGTCTTCGATGGCAGGCCTCCTGCCCTCACCTGTAAAATGGGGCTGTCTGTCTCCCAGGGCTCCTGGGTAGATCAATGGAGGTAATGTACCGGAAAACACTTTGAAAAATACGAAAGGCAATTCCAATGGATTATTGACAGCTCTTTGTTAAGTGTTCATTTGATTGCCGAATGTCCTTGAACACAACGATGCATCATTTCTTATAAACAGCTCTATAACTTACATCTTTTCCCAAATTCAGAATGACCTCCCCTGCAGTCAATGCAGCTGCTGTGGTTTTACCCCAAAGCTGCTGCATGGACTCTGGTGGAGGAAAGGGCAGCTCCTGTCCCACCCCTGCCTGCCCCGCCCCCAGCAGGATGTCCTCTGGGACGCCCCAGTTAACCCCCAGACCTCTGCTGCAAAATCTCCGTGAAATTAGCCCCTCCCACTGAAGGGCATCTCTAGCTGAAGTGACCTCCATGGACACTTTTGAAAGCCACCCCCACCCACTGGCCCCAGGCCTACTGTCCAGAGCAGGTGTTGGCGAGCTAGGGCCCACCGGCCAAATCCACACCAATGTCTGGTTTTATAGTCTGTGAGCTAAGCGTGGTTTTTACATTTTTTAAATAGTAGAAAATTATTTTTAAATAATATTTCATGATGGGAAAATTATATAAAATACGAACTTCAAAATCCTTAAAGTTTTACTGAAACAGCCACGCCCACCTCCTTGTATGTCGCCTGTGGTTGCTTTCACTATCCAAGGGCAGAGCTGAGTAGTTGCAGCAGAGACTGCACAGGCTAAGGTATTGACGGAAAAATTTTGTCAGCCCCTACCTTAGAGTTACACTGGCAATCCTACCCTCACTTTCAACATGTGAACGGTGTTCTCATGGCACTGACCCACCCAAACAAGCCTTCTCAAGGACTCATTACGGCCCATGTGCCGTAGGTAGGCACTGGGCATGTTTTAAAAAGAGAGGCAAACAAATAAAAATAAAACAATGACAAAACACAACAACAACAAAACTCAGAGCCACCATAAAATTCAGAGCAAGGGAAGGGGGCATTTCAGAAAGATTTCACAAAAGGAAATTTGAGCTTGAACTTCAAGAATGGAGTAAGTTTTGAAGAGCTGGAGAGAATTCAGTATTTTTGTTAGCAAGAAAACATTGCATTTGAAGCCATCAAGTCAGGAAGGCTTGGGGTGCACCCAAGAACCGTCACCCGTCCAACACGCACTTTGAGGTCGGTGATGTGGTGGCATGCCCTGAGGTGCTGGGACTCGTCAGTGGACAAACAACGATCCTTGTAACGGGGTAGGTTACTTTTTAGTGACTGTGTGCCAGGACGGCTCACAGAGGACTAGGAGGGCTCACTGCCAAGAGTAGGTGACAGGCAGGGGGGAACACCCACCCGAGGAAGCCCCCAGCTCTGCTCTCTGGAGAGCACTGGAATCACAGTCTGACACACGCAGGACCTGCCCCTGCCCCTGCCCCTAGTGAGCGCCGCCGCGGACTCTGACCATGAGCATTCCCATGTTTGGTGCCTCTGTCTCCTCATCTTTAAAATTAGGAGGTAGGACCAGATCTAACTAAAAAATTCTGCAATGATGATTACATCTTGCAAGGTGTTCAAATCACAAAATTTCTGGAATTAGTAGGGGAAAAAAATCTAGATGGCTGCTTATTTTGGTTTCATTTACAAGTTTCAATGTATACTTCTCTTATTTTGGTGATTAAAGCTCTAAGCGTGTTTCTTAAAAAAAAATAATATCAGGTGTTTTCTAACTCCAAGGACGTAGAGTGCAGTGGGAAAAAGGGAGGACGTGTACCATGGCTGAGGGCACGGACCCTGGAACCAGACTGCCTGGGCTCGGGTCCTGGCTCTGCCCTTCTGAGCAGTGTGCCACAGTCACTTGGGAACTTACGTGGCCTGCCCATGCCTCAGTTTCCTAGTGAAATGCACAGAATACGGTATTGACCGGAAAGGGGTCTCATGAGGATTCAATGAGACAATCCACGCAGAGAGCCCAGAACAGTCCCTGGCTGGCAGAAAACACTCACACGCATTACCACGATGATAAGTGAACAAACAAGGGTGAGAAAGTATGGTCGAGCCAGTGCTGAAAGTTTGTATGGGAAGAACTAGAGACAAAGTGGGACAGAGGAGGGTTACGAAAGGCTTGGTGGGTGTTGGAGTGCTGGAGGACAAGCACTCTCCCAGCAGACGAGTGGGATGGTGGTATTTCAAAGAGATGAAGCTGCATGAGCAAAGATGTCTCAAACTGACCTCATCCTCTCCGCCACCCACAGCTCCTTCTCCCCTGGCCTCGTCTCCATGCACAGGGCTCATCCCCCACCCCGCCATCACCACTAGCTGCTCCAGTAACACGGGAGTTCTCCAGTCTCCTCCCTCCAGCCCCCTGCCACTGAGTCATGCTGATCCTACACCCCACACATCTCCCAAATCATCTTCTCTATCTCTTTCCCTGTTTCCCCATCTCTCCAGATCTCTACGTCCCTATACACCTTCATATCCCTATAATGGTTCCCCCTGGCCCCTAAAATCCCCCCTCTTCGCCCTGCGGGGTCAGCTCCCTCCTTCCTCACCTGCACCCCAGCAACCCAGCAGCTCTCCACCATATCCTCAGGCACTTGCCATTTCCTCTGTCTGGGCTGATCCTCCCGCCTCCTCTCCCACTCTCCCTGCAACCAGCAAAACTTGTTTTTAACGCTGCCTCCTCAGGAACACCTCCCCGACTCCTGCACTGGACTGGTACCCTATCTGCGCTCTCTGTGCCTTCCTTAATCAGGATTGATCAGTTATATGTGTGCCTGTAGGGTATAATCTACAAAACTCCACGGGGTTTTAGGGCAGGGATTTTTAAAAATCAGTCTTTTGCACCGGTGCACTGATCCATCCCAGCACCTAAAGCAGTGACTGACAGATAGGCACTCCAAAAACATGCATTGAATAATAATCTTTCCTCACTAGACAGCGAGCTCCATTAGACCTGTGCTGTATCAGTACCCCCAGACCTGGCTCAGGGCTTGGTTTGTACTAAACACACCATTAATACGTGTTGGAAAAATGAACAAATGATAGAATAGCTTCAAAAATACATCTCCACATGTGTTCCCAGACTGGTTCTGAACAGCAGGAGCAACGCCTCCTCCACCTCCTGAACGGTGTACTCCACGTTTCTATTAACGTGGCCTAAGAGGGCAGGAACTCTCCAGCAGCCAATCCCACTAATCCACCCACGGCATATCCGAAATGGAACGGACCTGGTGGGTGATTTAACTCCGTCCCCATTTGGTGCTTGAGTTCTTTCTGCACCGCTCTCTTCATGTGTTTATTCAACCTAAGCTTCAATGCTGTAAGAAGCAGAAACTCCCTGCTTCCTGTGGAAGCCAGTACCGTGTTCATTGCCTCTGCCTGATGCAAGTTCTTCATGATCCTGAAGCAAGAGCTAGCACTTCCTAGCTTCCATCTGTGGGTCCTAGATCTCATCCCTAAGACAAGGACTTTTAAACTATGTATTTCAACCTATTTATAAGTCAGGAAATCCATTTAATGGGCTCAACAAGCATTTTAATTAAAAAAATAGAATAGAATAGAATAGAATAGAATAGATCAAAGTGAATTGAACATAGTAAAGATAATGTTTTCTGGAAGGCTTGTTTCAATTATTATGTATATTTATGCATATTATTGGTTGAAATATAAAATATAATTCTTTTTAAGTATATTTTATTGATTATGCTGTTACAGTTGTCCCATTTTTCTCTCCCCTTTATCCTCCTCTGCTCTGTGTCCCTGCTCCCACCAGAATTCTCCCCCCACCCCCTTACTTCATGTCCATGGGTCATACATATGAGTTCTTTGGCTTCTCCATTTCCCATACTATTTTTAACCTCACCCTGTCTATTTTCTACCTACCATTTATGCTTCTTATTCTCTGTACCTTTCCCCCATTCTCCTCTCTCAACCTCTCCACTGATAACCCTCCAAGTGATCTCCATTTCTGTGATTCTGTTCCTGTTCTAGTTGTTTTCTTAGTTTGCTTTTGTTTTTAGGTTCAGTTGTTGATAGTTGTGAGTTTGTTGTCATTTTACCATTCACAGTTTTGATCGTCTTCTTTTTCTTAGATAAGTCCCTTTAACATTTCATATAATGAACGCTTGGTGATGATGAACTCCTTTAACTTGACCTCATCTGGGAAGCACTTTATCTGCCCTTCCATTCTAAACAATAGCTTTGTTGGATAAAGTAATCTTGGATGTAGGTCCTTACCTTCCATGACTTTGAATACTTCTTTCCAACCCCTTCTTGCCTGCAAGGTTTCTTTTGAGAAATCAGCTGATAGTCTTATGGGAAGCTCCTTTGCAAGTAACTGTCTCCTTTTCTCTTGCTGCTTTTTAGGATTCTCTCCTTATCTTTCATCTTAGGTAATGAAATTATGATGTGTCGTGATGTGTTCCTCCTTGAGTCCAATTTTTTGAAACGCTCTGAATTTCCTGGACTTCCTAGAAGTCTAATTCCTTTGCAAGATTAGCGAAGTTTTCCTTCATTATTTTTCAAATAAGTTTTCCATTTCTTGCTCTTCTTCTTCTCCTTCTAGCACCCCTATGATTTGGATGTTGGGACATTTAAAGTTGTCCCAGCAGTTCCTAATCCTTTCCTTATTTTTTTGAATTCTTGTTTCTTAATTCTGGTCTGATTGAATGTGTATTTCTTCCTTCTGTTCCAAATCATTTATTTGAGCCCCAGTTTCATTCCCTTCACTGTTGGTTCCCTGTATAATTTTTTTTTAATTTCACTTTTCATAGCCTTCACTTATTCCTCTACTTTGTGTCCATATTCAATCATTTCTGTGAGAATCCTGATTAACAGTGTTTTGAACTCTGCATCTGACAGGTTGGCTATCTCCTCATTGCTTAGTTCTTTTTCTGGAGTTTTGATCTGTTCTTTCATTTGGGCCATATTTCTTTGTCTCATGCACCTGTTACATAGTAAGGGGTGGAGCCATGGGTATTCGCCAGGGCGGGGCAACCCACACCCCTGTGTTGTGGTGCTGTATGCTAGGGAGGATCAGGGAGGGAATAATGGCACTTGCTCAGCTCTCGCCCCGCTTTCAGCCATTTCCCTCACTACCCACAAGCGAATTGGGCCCTTCTGGTGCTGCTTTCTGGGTGGGTGGGATTGTGTACATCCTAGGACCCTGTGGGTCTCTCCAATGAACTCTCCTGTGAGGCTGGGAGTTTCTCCTACCACTGCAATCCCCATAGGTTTTTACAGCCAGAGGTTTTGAGGCTTTATTTCCCTCCACTGGAACCCAGGGTTGGGCAGTCTGTCTCACCCCCCAGTTGTTCCTTCTGGTTTATCCACATGCAAATGGGGGTTCCCTGATCCTCCAGCCACTACCTTGTTGCGCGTCCTCTCTGCCCTGGCTGCCAGTCTCTACCCCTCCTACCAGTCTGGATGAATGTTTCTCATTTAACTTTTTCATTGTCAGACTTCCATACAGTTGGGTTTTCTGGTAGTTCTGGTTGCTTTTTGTTTTTAAATTTGTTGTTGTCCTTCTTTTGGTTATGCGAGGAAGCAAAGCGTATCTACCTATGAGTCCATCTTGGCCGGAAGTCAACAAACAAATATGAGATATAAAATATAATTTTTATTATAGGTAACAGCCAAGCAACTTTGAAGGCCTCTGTCCTGGAGGACTAGTAGACATGTGCTCTTCTCACAAAGACGGCTCTTTCAGTGTGTGGGGACCAGTTAATATGGCCTCTAAAGTCATATCTTCCCAGAAACATCCCTGCCTTCTTTCTTCACTTGTTCCTTATGTGATTCCTTTCCCTGTGGCTTTCCCTTAGAAGTTTGCCTACATCCCAATTAAAGAGTGACTCCAAAAAGTGACAGCCTCCTACTCTTTTGTCACTTCTCTCTCTCATAGCAGTTGGTGCATTGTAGTCCTAGTGTTTTCCTGACGGTGAAGACAGGCAAAAGATAGTGGCAAGGAAATTTGCTTCCTCTCTCTAATCCATCAGCATTACACTAATGGCTCTAGACAGCAGACATAACTCCTTTTTTTTCTTGTTCCAAATCTCATTTTAGCTATGATATTCTCTCAAGATGGACTAAAATCTAATTAGTGGGGCTGTGTTGCTTTTGGAGCTGCCACATCACACTGTTGTCTGTGATTGCACAGACTCCTCCGAAGCCATGTCTACCCCACCCTGTATGTGTGCAGGGTTTTCCAGGAGGGGTGGGGCTGGGGAGACTGTGCTCCAGCCTTATCTTTACCCCGTTAAATTGCTTCCTGTTGAGTTTAAACCATACCCCTGACAGCATCATTTGGGATTCTGATGACTCTGTCCCATGTGCTCTCTGTCCCTCCCTCCCACTTCAACCTTTTGGGCTCATTGAAAGAGTAGTGGTTTTGAAATCAGATATTCCAGGGTTCAAATCCCCAGTTTCCAATGTAATCTCAGTGTGCCCTTGGGGAAGTTTTTTTTCTTTAATCTCTCTATAAAATAATATCTCTCTCACAGAATTTTACTTAACTGTTATAATAAATATCAGAGATCTGCAGTCATTTAGAATAGCTACATGTGGCTTCAAAGTTCATTGGCCTCCACTGTCACTTAGCAGTGCTCATTCTTTCTTGAATGCCCTATCATCCTCCTTGGCGGAGAAAAACAAGAGCAGGTGTGTCAGAACTCTGCCTTCACTAGACCATCTTGAGTTTCACCATCTCCTCCAAGCTCTGGGTCTGTGTCTCCTGTCCTGATCTTGCCTAGAACACGTATAAGCCTTTCTTGTGTTTCTGACAAGTTTTTACCCATCCCAGTACCTTTTAGACTTTCACCTTCTCAGCGCTCCTCTGGGAATCACTCTTGGCTGTTTGCTTTTTCTCAATTTTCTGCAAAAGTCTTTTTCAAAGCTGAGCTTGTTAAATTTCATTGCAGCCACCTTGAATTTTCCAGTACTTCCCTGTTTCCTACCTCCTCGGAACCTGTTGTGATTGCAGAAAATGAATCATTTTTGAGAGCATCTCACTGTCAGGAGGAGTCCTCTCTTGCATGGCCAAAAGTCGCACAAGTACACAGTGGGCCTGTTTTCTCTGGTCCTCTTGATATTTGTCTTTCTCAGGGTTTGCATTTGTGTCCAGCCACATCCAGGTTTCTCTTCTTGCTTATCAAGAACCCAGGACTGACACCACCACTTCCTTCTTTCGGACAGAATATCTGGTCTAAAGTACTGATCTGCCATGTTGCTTCCTATCCCTTTGGGAC
Source organism: Tonatia bakeri (assembly GCA_004024845.1). NCBI lineage: Eukaryota > Metazoa > Chordata > Mammalia > Chiroptera > Phyllostomidae > Tonatia > Tonatia bakeri. Next base: position 28,099 of record PVIA01002231.1, on the reverse strand, counting down.
ACCAGTACACAACCCAGTGAGCTGGTTAGAAAACTGCTGACTGCATCTATAAGCTGTAAAATAAGAGTAGGGATCTTTCTTTTCACTTTTCTAAAAGAAATCTTTGTCAGCAATAACAATGGTTGTTCAGTCTTACTGAGGTCCAATTTTATTGCCAGGCAATTTTCTAAACACTTGAGATGTATTATTTTATTTACTCTTCCCAACAGTCCTTTGGGTGGGACCTATCATTACTTTGACGAGGACCCTGCTGCACAGAGAGGTGACGAAACCTGTCTGCAATCACAGAAGAAGCAAATGCAGAAGTGTGGCCGGCACGCGGGCCAACCCAACTTCATTGCCTGTGCTCTTGTCCACCATGCGATGTCGACACATTGCCCTGCTCTTCAATTATGCCACCAGTCTTTAAAAATGTATTCTGGACCATATACTTACATCCATTAAATGTTATTCCTGCTAGTTTCACCCAGGACCTACAGCATATGAATGTCTCCTTGGATTTTGATTATCTATAAATTCATCGAACACTTGTACTTGTATGCCAGGAATTTCTGTTTTGTGTATCTACCTCTGTTATGCTTCTTATTACCATCATGCACTGAAATCATTTGTTTACATGTCTGTGAGCTCCCTGGTATAAGCAACTATTACTTATTCACGTTTGTGCCTGTTGAATGAATGGACAAATGAGTTCCTTGTATTCATTCTCAACTTTAAACACATTGAATAGGCTGACTTGAAACGGGAAGCAACAGCACCTGTGTTTTTTCAAGAATGCTGCTATCTTTCCCTGGTGGGGTTGACCTTTCCAAGTAGACTGCCAGGTGGAATGCCATGACTCTCTCTTCTCATAAATCCCACACGTGCCTGTAATTCCACAATTAACAATGTATTTCTTGGATCTATGTTTTAGCAGCCATTGGCACCTTAGTCCCCTTTTTTTCCACAGAAGGAAGATTTTATAGAACTTAGAAGAGGGAGCAGAAAGTCTTGGAAACTGAGCAGAGGAACACAGGGGACCTCGGAGAACAGCCCAGAGCCAGCAGAGTGCCCTGGCGGCAGGGACTGTGGGTTCCACAAGCAGAAGCCTTGCATGATAAAAGAAAGGACCCAGAAGCGTCCTCTTAGGTGGTTCTCTGAATACCTTTCAATAAGATATAGGGTCATAATTTAATTTAATTTATTTTTTAATCCTCACCCAAATATATGTTTTCATTGATTTTAGAGAAAGAGGGAGAGAGAGAAACATTGGTCAATTGCCTCCCACGCATGCCCTGACTGGGACTCAAACCCACAGTCCAGGTATGTGCCTCACCAGGAATTGAACCCACAACCTTTTGGTGTATGGGATGATGCTCCAACCAACCGAGCCACCTGGCCAGGGCAAGGAACATAATTTTAAAGCAGAGAAGAAACTTAAACCAAATCAGCTTCTTTAAAAATGAAAAGTCTTTATCAAAGCAGTTCTTAAGAAAATTGCCTCAAAGTCCTTAGTAAAAAAAGAAAAAAAACTTGAGGAGTTAGGCCAAATGAGGTCAGCTTAATATGTCGTGTGTGTCTATAAGGATTTGAACCATCTGAATTGTACTTATCGGAAAGTACTAAGTCAGCAGAAGAGGCCAGCTGGACCCTGAAGCTCCCCCTTCTGAGAGCCTGGCTATGGTTTTATCACCGCCCAGGGCCCGCCCTCATCTCAGCACGTTTCTGACTTCCCAGCTGTCCACACTCAGTGCTGGTTTGGATAGAAAAAGTTGCTGTTTACTTGAGTGGGAGATGAGCCCTTATTTAGGCATTAAAAAAAAAAAAGACAGCTTGCTGGATGGCACCCTTCTATCTCACTGTCTGACTTTTGCCGCTGAGCCACTGACCATCTTTGGGGATCATGGGCCAGCAATTTCAGCCCCCTCTGCCTCAGTTTCTGCATCCAGGCTTAGGGGTTGGGGACAGCAGAAAAAGAAGTGACTATTTCATTAGCAAAGTGCTTTATACCATTTCGTTACCCCATTAGCATCTTCCTTCCTTTGTCCTCTCTGGGATATTTTGAGAACTGATGAGATAACCGTCTGCAAGTGGCTGGAAGCCCCTCCAAGGAAGGTTGATAGTCCCCAGAATACTGGCCTCACTCCCCCCTGAAGTAGTTCCAGTTGTCAATAGTGCTCACAGGACCAGATCTGAGGGCTGACCTCACACAACAGCCTCAAGCCATACACATGGCCTTGTAGTCAATTACCGTTAAGAAACATCCACATTATTTATCAGTTTCATTCTGATCTGCAAAACAAATGGATAAAGTGGATCTATAACAATTCTGCATGAGACCAAGAATTTCATATTTTAAAATGACAAATAGGAAATAAAAAACAGAAACCCATCCAATTCTGACCCGGAAGCAAGAGGTTGCACAATGTATTTGTAGTGAGTGTGCTAAGAAGATAAAATCCAACTTCAATTCGTATGCAGGATAAAATATTAGTAATAAATTCTCCTCTTCCTGGGTGCCTCTGATAAGCACACCACAGGAAAACGGGTTCACTGGGAACCACATAATGTGAAAAGACAAGACCTGGCTCTCTAACAAGCTCATAGAGATCAACTTAATTAACTGATCAATCTGGGAGCAGCTTAGAAAACCCATTCAAACATCTGTGATGAAATCGACAGGCGAGTGTGGTGAAAATAGGTGGGGAGAAAGGAGGGAGGGAGAGGGGGAAGGAGGAAGCAGGTGAGGGGAGAAGAGAAAGATGGAGAGGGGCAAGGGGAGAGAGACAGAGGAATCTCCAGCAGACAATTCCTTCTAGGTCTCTGGTTGGCAGATTTCGAGGACAACCCCCTCTCCAGCTCCACAGCTTTGCAAAACTTAACTGTTTCTCTGTGCTCCACTGAAATACTTCATTTCAGAGTCATGCAAAATGATTCTGTCTTCTGTCCATTTGTATTAGAAATGTAGAGACTGACATCTGAGCAGTGCAGGCTATGGGAATTAGGGAAATAATGTTGGAGCTATTTAGATTTCTGCTTTTCATTCTACAAATATGAGGGGCTGGTTTTAAATATTAGATGGAGGAAATCAAATATGGATAAAGTGGTATTCAGACTAGATCTTTATGGAATAATAATTGCAAACCTTTCCCAAGTCTTTCTCCTAACTGTGTCTCAAATATTGAAGCTGCCTCTCTTTAGTTTTTATGGCTGTGATCACCTCTGTAGGATTATGTTAAGTAAGGAATTATGAACACAAATAGCTCCCATTCTGGCTCTCAGCCCTGGGGAACTAACAGCTGAGAATTGTGTGGCAAGTAATCTATTACAAATAAGGAAGAATTGGAGTTTATTAATGATCTATCATACACCATGTAAACAGAGGAGTTCAAGATTATTACCATAGAGATATCTCTCACTCACCCAAATTCCAATTTGATTTCACTTCCTTTACTTCTTTTCTTTGGACCAGAGTTGAGTTAATTCCGATCTTAAGTTCCTAGTAGACTCATCAATGCATAAAAGACCCCTGTTTTATTTTACTGTGATTTTTCTCTCCTGTTTCCTGATCCTCACTCCAATCTCCCCTCCCCTCCAGTCCCCCTCACTCCAATCTTAAATGATATATGCATATACTTGAATAATATATGGTATTGCTTTGTGTGTGCATGCTTAATTTATAAAAGGCAATGTGCTGTAAATCTCATTCTCTTTCCTACTTTCTTCACCCAACTCTATGCTTTTGTAATCTACCCTTGGTGTTATATGTAAATCTAATTATTACTGCTGACAGCTTTACATATAATCGTAGTGGCATCGCTGCTGTCCTAGTGATAGCCTCCTGGTTGATTCCAATTCATTGCTACCACAACAGTGCTGCAAGGAGCACACAGAGCTATCCTCATGCGGATTTTTGCGAGCCTGCCTCTGGCTAGCCTGGGAGTGGGGCTGCTGAAGCCTGGGCTATTACGCTTCCTCCAGTAGTGCCCCACGGTTCCCACTTGCCCACGTCTCTTTCAGCACTTGATATTAATACGATTTTTAGTTTTTGACAATCTGGTGATTTTAAAGTGGATCACATTGTAATTCAAATTTGCATTTCTCTGATTACTAGTGAAGTATCTCTTCCTAAGCTTACGAGCAATTTGAATTTCTCCTATGCACTGCCTCCATCCTTTGCCCATATTTTTCCTGTGTGAGTTTCCTGTATTTTTCTCGCCAACCTGCAGACGTCCCTTGGGCATTAATTCCGTATTGATTTCGGACACTGCAAACATCTTTTCTCGGTGCCATCTGTCAAGCAGGTTAACTATTTTGAACTGAAATCTTTACTTCGGATGTAGTCGTGCCCATCAATTCTCCATTTATGTTTTATGTTGTTTGGGTCTTGGCTTAGGAATTTACTCCAAACCCCAGAGCAACAAAGACATTTTTCTACATAGTCTTCTGTAAGATTTGTTTATTTCCCCTTTATGCTTTGGTCTTCAATTCATTTGGAATTTATTTTTGTATGTATTGTAAGATAAAACTCAGAATTTCTTTTCTGCACAGTGAGCCAGTTTTCTCAACACCGTCCATTAAATTGTCCACCCCCTTCCCACTGGTTTGGGAAGAGGCTCTATTATCAAGCAGTTTTCCACGGATACACGGTCTGGTGTCTAGACTCTGTTCTGCCTCTTTGGTCAGCTCGTCTGTCCTGCACCCCCACTCCACAGTTTTACCATGGTAGTTTTGCAACATGTCTTAGTCAATGTATTTTCCTAAGTGGGAGAGAAGGGTAAGACTACACTTAGTAGACTGGGAATTATGCATAATCCCACAGTCTCTCTTATCCTTGGCTGAGCCCATAATTCCCATACTGGGTCAGCCATGGAGAGGGGGTTGTATCCTACATGTAAATGTCTCCTGTAATGTATGTCAATATGGGGAAAAGCAGGCTAAAACATGTAAGTGGTCTTTTGCATGCCCTGCACAATTCTTTGGAATTAAGATGGCATGCCCCAAAATAAGAAAGAGAATCAATATTTATTTTTTTACTTTTGAACTTGAAAGTTATTACCTTGAGAACCTATAAAACAATTTTTTGATGGAAATTAAAGGTCTTTGGAATGATTTCACTGAGTCTCCGAAGTTTAGTAAGCAGATATCGTGTATGAGGCCATCGAGGCCAAGCGGTTAGTAATTTGCTTCACTCCAACAGCTCCTGTGCAGTAGAACATAAGCTAGAAGCCAGATCACTTGAGACTTTCTCATCAGCCTTACAAATAGGCATCCAATGTCTCCTGTGTGCTAGGCATTACTGCACAGAGCAGAAAAATGAATAAACAAGCATGATCTCTGCCCACGTATTAGTCAATCAGTGACTCGCCTGAAACTTGGGTCTGTGCCCTCACTCATGGAAGAATGGGTCTATTACAAAGTTGGATAGCTTGTAGTCCATTCTATTAGCCAGAGACCAATTCAAATACATTTTACACAGACCAGCTGACAATCAACTAAAAATTCTAAATAGATCTTGCTGTGGTGGATTTACTGCCCAAATACAGACCTAGTCAACAACTCAGAGAAGACGAAATGGCATGCCAAAACGTCCCTCCAGAACAGGAGTTAGGTGGAAACTATATTAGCTTCTGAGTACTCACAGTTGAAGCATTTCCAGATGAAGGAAAGGTCAGAATATTCAGGGGAAGGAAGGAAGGAAGGAGGGAAGGAGGGAAGGAAGGAAGGAAGGAAGGAGGGAAGGAAGGAAGGAGGGATGGAAGGAAGGAAGGAAGGAAGGAAGGAAGGAGGGAAGGAAGGAAGGAGGGATGGAAGGAAGAAGGAGGGAAGCAAGGAAGGAAGAAGGAGGGAAGCAAGGAAAGGGTAGGGAGGGAAGGGAGGGAGAGAAAAGAAAAAGCTGGTGTTCAACTGGGAATAACCACAGAAAAGTAAGACTGTATAACAGAAAGAGACATCCAGAAAGAGTCTTGTCCCTTCAACCTCTATGACTTCACCAGAATCTCATTTTGAGTTTGAATTACTTGTGAATAAATATCAGCACTTAAGCAGCACAAATAAGAGTATGGCTGCCACATAGAAAGTGCGCAGTAATTGTTAGCCTTTTTAAAGTAGGCAATTATCTCTTAGAAATATTGGAACCAAGGAATGCATCAAACTATCAAGCATGAAGCAAAGTAAACATTGTTCACATTGTTTACATTTTGCTTTCCCTAAGGTCATATTCCTGAAGAAATTATCTCATTTAAAAGTAATCCATGTGCTGTTGATCACAGCAAAAAATAAAATAAAGAAAAGGAAAACCACTCTAATGTTTGGTTAAAGAAATTTCAGCTTATTCATATTGTAGAATTTAATTCAGTCTTCATAATTATTTAAAATCATGTGATAGATTAAGAGAGTTTTTGAAATTTAAAAAGCAGGTTAGATAATAATATAACACATTATTTAAGAATCCAGAGCTTAAAATCAGATTGCTTGGGTTCAAATCCCACTGCTTCCAGTTAACTAGCTAAGAGGCTTTGGGCAATAATTTAGCCTTCCCATGCCATAGTTTCCTCATATGTAAAATAAAATAGAAATTAAACCTACCTCATAGGATTCTTGAGGTCATTCAATGAATTAATACATGGAGAAGCAATATAATGAACAAACTGAATTAACAAGCAAAATAGAGACAGACTCAGAGAGAGAGAGCAGGCTGACAGCTATTGTGGGGTGGGAGAGGACAGGGGGTGCAGGGATCAAGCAAAATGGGAAAAGGACCCATGGAGACAGACCAAGTGTGGTGATTGGGTGAGGGAGTGGGGGTAGGGAAGAGATATAGGAGGGTTAAATGGTAATGGAAAAAAATACAATAAATTCTTTAAAAATAAATTATTGTTATTATTATTGTGCTTTATAAAAGTGTTATATACAAAGAAGTCAAGTGTTAGTTACTTATTAATATTATTATTATAACAGTATTATCTCATATCTCTGTCTATATAGACAAGTCTATAAAGATATGTGATAAAATTTTAAATGTTTATCTCTAGGTGAAATTGTGGATTTTCTTCTTTCTGCTTATCAGCATTTTTCTAATATTTCTACCCATGAAACTATACTGATTTTCTAATAAGGAACAGCAAATTATATTTGCATTTGTGTATTATATATTTGAAAATAAATATTTATGATACAGGTAGGTGAAGGGGAGAATGGCATATTTATATAATTAGGATCTCCCTGAAAACAAACAGCCCAGCAGTGGAGTGCGGTTTGGAGTGCTATCCCAAAATAAAGAGGAGGAGAGGGGCTGGTGAGGGGGGAAAGGAAAATGGAGGGGAGTGACATGCTTCTAATTTTTTAATTTGTGCCTAAGATTAAGAACCAATACAGCAGCAAAAATTTAAAAAAAAAAGGAACAGAGTGCTGTGAGAAGTCACAGGGACAAACACTGGCTGATGCCGGCGTTCTGAAAGGCGCTAGGTAATTTCATGACCATTAAAAACATCTGCGGCCCAGCCAGGCGGGCAAATGGTGGGGGCGATTACTGCCTGCGCACCAAAGCAGGTGACGACTGCATGTCCAGGTGGAACGGCAGCCCAACCCGGGGCCACACTGCCCATGAGCAGGCAGGGCCTTGTCGGGAAGGTCCCTACCCAGTCACAGCAAAGGGACCACCCGGACAGGTCTCTGCAGACGCACTGCTAGCTCACAAAGGGAGTAGTGGGTGTAGGTGCCTCTCAGGGCTTGGGTCTAGATACAAAACCAGCTCACGCAGATTTCCTGCAGTGAAATACTGTCCCACTCCACACACCCTGACTAAAAAAAATATATATATATAGTCAGTTCAAAGAACTTATGAAATCAATAAATTGTATCTTTAACCAGCAGTGATTATGCACTGGTGGGGGGTGCAGTTCCAGTCACTCAAAAAAGTGACCATTTCAAGACATAACCTCTCTTCAGGAACAAGAAGAACAATGGGTTTAATATGAATATTTGGTCTCTCCTTATTTCTAAGGTAGCTTAAGTTGTTCAGTCCCTAAGGCAGAATGACTAATACATCTTCTCTAAAAGTCTTGTTATGAAAAGAAAACACAGTTTTCTCCCCTTTACTCCCAATCCAGGGGAGAAAACTGTACTTGAACAATGATTAAAGTTAAAAAAAGTTTAAAAAATCTCAATTTAGGAGCAAACAATTTAGGAGAAACACTCCATGCTAAGCCTAAAAAAAATGGACTTTTCTCAAGAAAAACTATATTAAGAAAAAGAAATCCTATATGAACTTACTTTATGAAAACACTCCTTTGAATAGCTTTATCAACATTTAGCAAGTATTCATGGCCAAGATAAAAACATCTTATTGTTAAAATCAGTATTTTTATATAACTTGACTTCAGCAATATTAAAGTGCTAAAATAGTGAAAAAAAAGAAAAGAAAACACATATTTTCAAAGTGAAGATTCCCATCTAGGTAAGTCTCGGGTGAACCCTCTCCACAGGATGATAGAAATTCATGGTAGAGAACGTAAACGGAGAATACTTGGAATGGCTCTTAGAGATTTGTCCTAATAACTTCACCGAAGCAAAACTATATTCAGTGACTCTTTCTGTAGACTTCTGCATGAGTTTCCTTTCTTGGAGATATTAGACCTCTGCATGCAGTGCTACACAATTCTAAAAAAAGAATCCTAACCAACTTCCATTTAAACATTTCAGATTAAATAAAAGTGTTTGCCAAATTTCTCTGGGAGCCCCTCTAAAATAACAGAAAAGGAATTTAAGATGTTTAAAATCCCAAAAGCCAAAACAAAAAAACAAGAAACCCCAGAAAAGCTGATGACAGATGAACAGCAATATCAATGAACCACTAAAAGACAGAAAGCATATGGAGAGATTTAGGCCTTCCTTCTCCAGCAGTGTGACAGACTGGACATGTGACAAACTCTGTTGCCAAAACATTATGAAAGTCAGGATAAACTATGTGCAACACACATAATGAAACAAGAAAATGGAAAATATGAGGAAGGGGTGAGAAAAGTGGAGGGCACAGTGAGAAGGTGTAACAGTCTTACAAAGAGAGAACAGAGAATGCAAGGAATGGAAATGTTATGGGACTAATGAAAAGCATGAATCTACTGACCCAGAAAATAATTGACTATTTTCTGGGTCAGTAGATTCTTTCTTCGAAGAAACTCACTGTACTATGAGTAGCACTCTTCTACTTTTTTTGGTTGGATGGTTGCGATTCTCAGTCCATAACGCCATCCTGTCACGAAGGACGTCCACTGCCCATTAGCCTTGCCCCAGCCCAGTCACAGCTTCCCATAATATCTGTTGCATCTCAGAATTAAAAGTAAAAAGATGGCCGTGTCTTAACAGACACTTGAAGAAAAGTCCTAATATGAAAGTCATACACCAAAACAAACAAAACAAAAACTAAAAAAGGGAGTTGGAAGAAAAGAAATGAGGTGGAAGCAGAGAAAAACTCTAACAACAAACTGCAATTAATTTTCAAAGATGACAGAAGAATAGAATGTAATAAAAAGAAACAATCATAGGACAAAAATAGTTCTTGAAATTAAAACTATCAGAGCAGACCTTTGAGAGTTCGATAGAAAGAACTGGATAATAAAAGTTGAGGAATTCTTATAGGAAGGAGAACAAAAAAGATGAAAACTGCACCAAAAAAAGATAATAAAATGTAAATATCATTCATGAGTTCCAATGTATAAATAACAGGAGTTTCGAAAGAAGAGAAGAGAAAAGCACAAAGGGGTGAAATTATTAAAGTAGTAACATAAACCCCCCCGCCAAAATGAAGGGCACAAGTATCCAATTTGAAAGGGCCACCTGAGTGCCCAGTAAAATGAATAATTTTTAAAAATCCACCCCAAGTCACAATGAGAAAACTCTCAATAAAACAAGGATGAAGAGAAGATCCTAAAAGCTTTGGTGTAGGAGGAGGAGGAGGAGATCACATAGAACGAATCAGGAATGAGAACGTCATCAAACTTTCAACGACCACAGCGAAGCCTCGTAGACAGTGGAGCGATGTCTTCAAAAATCTAAAGAAAAAACCATCTCCTAGAGAGAGTTTCGTACCCAGCCAAATTATCAGTCAAATGTGACATAGAAAGAAGTCGATTCCAACGTGAGTTTATTTTGCATGCGCTTTTTGTGAGAAACTACAGGAGACCGTGCTCCAGCAAAACAAGGACATAAACAATGTGGGAGCGAATGGAAAGTGACATCTCACACAGGAGAGAACCAAGGGGAACGCTTCAGAAGACAAAATAATTAACTAATAAAAATACAGGCATGTTATTTAGAAATTTGGTATTAGATACCAGAAAAAAACAAAACAAAACAAAAAAAACCCCAGAACATCCAAAAGACTTGGAAGAGTTTTTGCCACAGTGGAATTGAACCTGGAGTTCGGTAGGGGTAGGGCATGATGATTGTTTTTCAATGTTTTACAGTATTACCTAACTTTTAAAATCTATATTAATATATTACTATATATAAATATAGTATGCAATCTATATGCAAATATATATTTGAAATTTTTAAATATTTAAGTGAAAAAAATCTAAGTCAAATCTAATCTACATCACCCAGGAGCCTAGTTCTTCTTTTTTAAACATCAGCTATAACTTGTTTTATATGTTCAGTTTTTCCATTAAAGCAATGAAACACATTAGAAAAAACTGGGAACGATAAAGAAATGTTGGGGAGGAATCACATTACTACCCATCATCCCACAACTCTCTGTGATAATTCTAATCAGTTCCTGTGCGGGCTTTTCACGTACAAACTCCATAGCTGCAGCCACGGTTTGCAAACGACTACATCCTGCCCCCGGCCCCCAGCATTATACCCTGATCGATTCCAGCTTGCTCCACTGCATTACAACCATCCTTCTCAACGGCTTGGCCAGACCTTTTGATCTGCGTGTCCCACTCATTACGGCAGATCTCTTCCTCCTCTAAGGGCCTGAGCCCCGAGACCCGCTTCCTTAGCACCGCGCTGCCACCGTTTGGGAGTCAGTTTAAATGCAGCTCCCACAAGACCTTCCTTGACTCCCAAGCTAAATTAGGCCCCCTTGACCCTTTTTTTTATCCTCCCCCAAGGATATGTTTATTAATTAGAGAAAGAGACACAAAGAAAGAGAAACATGGTAAGCTGCTTCCCGTATGTATCCCCCGCAAAACGGAGGACTGAACCTGCAACCTTTCGGTGTACGGGGCGACTCCAACCAAGCCACCTGGCCGGGCATGGGCGACTCCTCTTCACATCCTGCTTTCATTGTGGCAGTTTCCTTTCCCGGTCCTTTCTTTTTCATTTGTTTGTTTATTTGTGGTCTGTCTCTTCAATAAACTATAAGCTCCATGAAAGCAAGACTTGCATCTGTACTTCTTCTCATTACATTTCTGGCACAGAGAACAGAGCATGGCACAGAGAAAGCACTCAACATACTTGCAGAGTGAGTAAATGAGTTAGTAAGTGATGACTGATGACAAACGGATGAAATGCTAACTACTTCAGGCCACGGAGAGAAACTTGAGACCCAACAGGAATAACGGAGGGTTGGTTCAACAGTGAGTCAGGACACCTGCTTCTAGTCCGGGCCACCACGCACCAGGTGCCTGACTTGGAATAAGCTACACTTCACCTCTCTGGGCCTCGTGTTGTCACCTGTGAAATGAGAAGGCCAGAGCAGCTGGCCTCCATCGTCTGTTTCAACAATAAGTACTGATGTCTGCACCCTTGCAAGTCCTCACTTTGCTAAAAATTTCTGTTGTTTTGGAAAATAACTTCTTGGTTCCAGTTCCTAAGATGATGGATGAGTGGAAATTTCAGTCAGACAACTACATCTTTTTTCCCCCTGCATGACAATAAGCAATTAGTTTTTAATAGTTCTCGTCTCTGTCTCTTCTCTTGTGGGAGAGGGAAATGGATTCATTGATCAGGTAAATGAAGCAGGCTGAAACCAGAGACTGTTCCGACGTACAGACACCTTCCCCACAGGCAGTGATCTTCTTTGGGAAACCAGTATACACTCGCGGTTGCCTTAGTCTGTGCGGGCGGCCATACACAATACCATTAGACCCAGCGGCTTACGGGCAACAGGAACTTATTTCTCGTGGTTCTGGAGGCTGGAAGTCCAAGATCAAGGCACAGCAGATGTAGTGCTGGTCACCCTGCTTCTGGTTTATAGATACAGGCTTTTCACTGTGTCCTCCCATTGCAGAAAGGGGTGAGGAAACTCTGGGGCCTCTTTTATAAGGTACTAATCTCATTCATGAGGCTCCACCCTCTGACCTATCACCTCCCAAATGCCCCATCTCCCAAAACCGTCACATTGGAAGTTAGGTTTCAACACATGAATTTGGGTAAGGGAAGACCCTAGCAGTAGTTAAAAGCACATAGTCTGATGTCAGAGAGGCCTGTCTTCAAGTAGCATCCATGCATGAACTTGGGCAGGTTACTTAGACAGAGAGTAATATAATGGAGCTGCACACTAGAGCTGTACTGTAGGGGCTGAGTCCCAGTTCTGCCACTTGCCACCTACGAAACCACTCACATCTCGGGATCCCACCTGAAAATGGAGTTCAGAAAGTTCCTGCTTCATAAGGTGGTTGTGAGGATCACCGAATTCCAAATTCATGAGACACTTTGGACAGCAGGCACTGAGTACACACAGTTACCACCACCTGGGTTTGCTGCTATTGTTATTTTTACTTCCTCTCTCCAAGTCTATTTCTTCATTCATTGACTCAATAAATTTTTACCAAACGCTTGTGGATTTAAGATGAAGCTTCTGAACCTCAATTATAACGCTACTAGCCTACAGGACTGGAACTAGGTATGCTAACCTCTCTTGCAATAGTTTGTAAACATGCCCCCTGGCATTACGTTTGCAGGAGAATTGCCTCCTGAATGTGCTGACCATCTACAGGCTGCAAGCTTCACCTCTCAGCAGCATCCCCTCCTCTCCATCATCCTGTCAGAGGTAGACTCTCCTGATTCCCAGTCAGAGCCAGGACACTCAGGGGAGATAAAGGGCAGAGAGAAGGGGGAGCAATTCAAAGGGGGGAAGTACACTCAGCATTCAGAGAACAATGTGGGTGACGAGGTACTAGAGGTTATCTCACCCCGATATAAAGGGCAGAGGAGGATTCAGGATCTGGTGTCCTCTCTACCCTCACTTTCTGTCATTCCCCTCATTTGCGCTTCTAATCACGTGAGAATACCTCTGGAGTAGGAATTTGGACCCATGATAGGGTTAAAAAAAATGTTTTGAAGTAAATAATGGTAAGTTTACAAGGAAAGCTGTATAAAAGTTGCTAAGAGTTTATTTATCCTCACATAAAAATATGGAAATTGTAAGTTCATAATTAAATGAAAGTGAATATTGAGATCATAGCCACTGCTGACCATCACGTGAGTAACTGAAACCCAGCATTGTGAAGTATACTTAGATCTCCTTTTCCACATTCAGAATTAACGTTCATGATCATGTCTGTCCAACTGCCTTCACAGGGTTTCAAACTTCAAAGAGAACTCAAAACTTCCCCCTGCAAGCCCAGTGTTCCATGTTCCCTCTCTCTAAATAAGCCCCAGAACCAAGGAGTTCTCCTTTCCACTTCTGCACCTTCATCATCTACAGAACAGCAGCAAATCCTATCAATTTGAACACATAAATCTCTCTCAGATTGGTTGGTTGTTTTTCTTAGTTCAAAATAGTTGTTTTGGGTGTTCAGAGAGATAAACAAAATAATATTTATAAAATGAATAAGAAATCATTAAACAAAAACAGGCAATACTATAGTAAGAATAGGTGGATAGGGGAAAGAACCAATTAGAAATCTCAGAAATAAAAAAGTCATTAAAGTATAAAAAATCAGTAAATGCAATAAAATTTAGATTAGATATAATCACAAAGATAATTAGAGTAAAAAGATAGCAACGGAAGAATTCACCCAGCTACAACACAGGGAGACAAAGGAACACTGAGTGTGAAAAAGGAGTTACGAGGCATGGTGTGGTAGCTTTTCTCATTCCGTGCATACTTGCTGCTCTCCCATCTGGAGGTGGCGTCTTCCCCTGCTTTGGAATAGCAGTCAAAAAGAGTTTTGAGTCCCAACAGTGACAAGAACTTGGAGGCTTTCCCGGGGCCACCTTATCTGACTGCCTGACCTTCAGGAGAGGAACAAGGTGAATTGTTTGCTTGGTCTCCACTTGCTTGACACGGGAGAGTTACCGGGAGGATCTGGTGGCGTGACGGGGGGCATTGCCCTCCCTTCGGTTTTTCCTACTGTGCATGCTGCCAGAGGCGATAACAGTGGTGGAAACTAATAAACTCTCTATATAAGCTGTTCATTCTGGTATAACAAATACAGGTGATGAGTTTCTCTCCTATTTTAATCCTTGCTTCAAGTCTTTCCTCTTCTCCAGCTGTGGAATTCAGCACTCGCCCTGCTACAAGGCCTGCCACCTCTGTTCAGGCCTAAAGCTCAAGCTTCAATGACAAGGCTCCCTGCTCCGGGCATTCTTTCTCTTCTCTTTCCATCTGCCCCTCCCTCCCCTTCCCTTCGCTCCACCCTACTCTCTTCCCCAAACCCATTGTATTCCTTTGAAATGACCAATGTAGCATTTCCCACACTGGCAAAACCTGAATTATAGATCCTGAGTTTCCAGCCCACTGCCCAAACAACTCACAGTATTTCTTTTATGTGCCTCTTGCAAGCAGAACAGGTAGCAAGAAATCCTACGTAAAATGCGAGTCTGCCACGGAGAGCTCTGCTTGTGCACAGACCGATCAGACCCACATAATTAAGTGCGAGCAGAGCTTCTCGCATCAGGCCTGGGTGTTGGGCCTAGTTTCGGAGCCAGAGAGGAGGCTGACGGGCAGCAGAGGGGCAAGGAGGGCTTGCCAGGCCTCTGTGCCCCTTGTCTTGGCCTCCCTCTTCTAAGGGTCTTTACTACCTACCTCCCAAGCCTCCTAGCATCTTGTGCTCCAGGGGCACAGAGAAAGTGGGGGCAAAAAGGGCCATCACCTTATTCTGCATCTCTGAGAGAAAACGATTGTATTTCCAAGCATAGTGTGTGTGTGTGTGTGTGTGTGTGTATACCTACATATAAGCAGCACTTTTCAATTGCTGGTATACTATCTCCTTCCTCCTTCTTAAAAATATATCTAGCCTTAAGCCGATCCTTTGATTTAATAAGTAAGAACCTGCAAGAGAGCCTTTGGAGAGTTGTAGATTTCAGTTAATACTGCCACAGGTTGCGATGGAATGGTAGGTGACTTGCAAGTGTAATAATTCCTCATTTTAGGTAAAACCACCAGAGAATTATGTGAGTAAATACAATATTTGTCTCCAAATGCTCAGCTTTTTTTTTGGACTGTGCCATGATCATATCTGTGGCTGCGCCATCTCCAAGCCCTGGTTGGGAGGAGGGGGTGGGGCTGCCCGCATCTTCACTGTGCTGTGCAGTGGGGCGGGGACGTGCACACCGCCTCCCCTCCTGCAATACTTCCTCCGCTGTGAATTAGGAATTGAGCCAGAATATTTCCAAGGTCTCTTTCCTGCTTAAATTTTATGACTCTGAGATTCTATTTGACTAGTATTAATCCAAATCCATTAATTATAATGAATCCCTAGATATCCCCACAAAAAATGGGTTTTTGGTGATTTTGAGTATTTGTACTTAAATTGAAAAAAATTATTAAAATGTGATATAGAGGAATGTGCATATAAGTGCACAGCTTGATGGATTTTCCCCAAACTAAACATCTTCCAGATCAAACAACTGAACATGAGCAGCTCCCCCAGAATCCTGTTCCATGCCCCTTTCCGGTCCCAGGTTCCCTCTCAGTGCCTCATAAGCAACAAATTTTAACTCTACAAGGAGTCTGCTGCCAAATCTGTTTTCTTAGGCAAATTCATAAACAGTCCATACCTGCACTGTGATGGACAATCGGTACATTTCAGTGATTTCAGGGAACTAGAAGCAATCCTTTCCTACCCAGAGAAAGAGGTTGTCAGATACACACGCAGCACACGAGTATGAACAGGAGAAGCACCATAAAATAGGCAGCTTGGTCAACAGTAGCGGTTGACTGGCTGCTCCTGCCTAGGTATGGAAATCAGCCCACTACTGAGAGGAAAAGGACAGCAATCTGACCCATGTCCACACACACACACACACACACACACACACATACACACATGCATGTGCACACACACGCATGCACTCTGGCATGGTTCATTTCAGCTACCAAACCTAACTCCCTCCTTTAGAACTGGCAGGGTCACACAGGCCCAGGTGGCAAAGCCAGGCCACTCCCACACTCTCTCTGCTGCCCTGCCTTGTCGTCCCTCGCCCTGGGCGCTGCTCTGCCAGCTCCTGGAGGGGGAACCATCTGCTCCCGCTCTCAGAGCACCAAAAGCAGCAAGGGAGGCAGGAGGCAGTGTCCACAGTGACTCTCCCCTGGCCCCACCCTGGGCCAGGTATTCGGTCGGCCAAGATCATCTCTTGCCCTTTAAGTTGGACTCAGGTGCAGGCTATTGATTTGAAGTAACTGTATCCACAGTTAAAGCCACGCCTCCAGCATCCATCTCTGCTAGTTATCGCTCTCATTTCAGGGAGGTCTTTGCTGCTTCCTCCTCCATTCCAGCCCCATTCACACTGTCTTCCTTCCCGCAGGTGCCCCCCTGATGAATCTGATGTGTGCACACCCCTGGATGTCTATGTCCTTATAAAACGTGTGATTTGGCTTTGTGGGTGTCTAGGGTTTCTAAGTTGTATCCATGGTGTCATGGTACGAATTCCTTTCAGCTTCTTCCTCTTTTACTCACCCCTAAATCATTGAGTTCTGTTCATGTAGCCAGACATTCGCTCAGTTCACTGTTTGTGACTGCTGCAGTATATTCAATAGCTGCACGGGGCTCATTTTGCCCATGGATTCTGCTACCAAAGGGTGAACTGTTGTTTTGGTCCGTCTCCCAGCTCCCCTCCCAATGTCCTCTTCAGCAGCTGCCTCTCCTTGTGCTCCCCGGCTGCCCAGATGCCCTGGCTCTAGCCTCTGCCCCGAGACTGGGCTGCAGCTTCTGGCTCTTCCTCACCTTCTCTATCCATCCAAAGCCACTGTCAAGGGTCCTGTCCTCAGGGGCCTGTGAGGTGAGACAAATCTGATTAATTGTGTCTTGAAGACTGAAGCTCCCTCTCTTCAGTTTTTATGGAGACACTGAGTCTATTCACACTTATTACCACTCCACTAGCTGCATCCCAGCCCAGACTCTGCTTCATCCCCACCAAGCCTATAGTAGCTTCTATGCATATTTCCAGATTCTCTCCTTTGCCAAGTCAACCAACC
The DNA here is from genome assembly GCA_004024845.1 of Tonatia bakeri. NCBI lineage: Eukaryota > Metazoa > Chordata > Mammalia > Chiroptera > Phyllostomidae > Tonatia > Tonatia bakeri. The sequence goes on along the minus strand of PVIA01002231.1, from coordinate 10,749 downwards.
AAATCATCTGCATTCTTCAATATCAGATTCTGCCTCCTCCACCAGGCGTTTCCCACTTCCAGGAGTCCCCAGCTTCTAAGCAACCAGGACATGCATTGTCCATATTATTCTTTTTGGTTCTAGATTATATCTTGCTTCAATCTGTCATGTTGCCTAAATAAAACCTAGAGCCCCACCTGGTCCATTCACAGCCCAGTGTCCTGTTCAGAGACATACAATCCAATCAGTTAAATTGATTGCTAATGCTTCAAGTCTTTCCTCCATCCCTCCGGCAAATGTGAAAGGAAAAATGGGTTACCAGGGCAGAGCGAACATGGCTGAGGACAGTGACTGCCCATCTGTCCAGCTGAGCCGCTCGCAACACCTTTCAGATGAAGGGCAAATGTCCTCTCCTTGGCTCGACCACAGCCACCTTCCTTTTTGCTTTTCTCCAAACTGGAAACGACCACCAACACTTCCCTTCTGCTCAGCCACCAAGCTGGACCACATCAAGATGGGGCAGCTCTGTTTGTCCCAGTCCCTCATCTCCGTGAATGGACAAGCATGGTACCCCAGGGAAGTCTAAGACTATTAAATTATTTCTCTGTGGAAAGCCTCATAAATATAATTCTCTGCTTTATGATGCTTATTTAACTTTGTAGCAGTCTTGTGGTTTGGGTTAGATTAACCCAGCCCCATAGGTGGGTCTTAATTGGCACTTAGTATAATCTCATCCCCAGGCCATGGTTAAGGGATGGGCCTGAACCACCCATCACCTGGCCTTCTCTGTCCACAGTAATGGGTTAGTCCAATGCAAATGAACTGTGGGACTTGGTTCACAGCTCAGAAGAAAGGAGCCTTTCTGGCCCTGATTGGTATGTTATACAGATGTGAGGCCTGAGGCTGCAGCAACCTTTTTGTCGCTATGAGGAAAGCCAGCCTGTGAATGAAGCTGGTGCATGGAGAAAAGCAGAATCTGGAGAATCGCAGAGACACAAGAACCAAAACCCAGACAGATATGTCCCTGGAATCTGCTGCATCTTAGGATTTACTGAGTTACCTTAGCCAATAAATTCCTTTTGTAGTTTGAAACCAGTTGAGCTTGGTTTGCTATTAATTTGCTACCAAAGGTATAAGCTGTTAATTAACTCCTCCAATCTCAATTTCCTCTTTTGTATAATGGGATTTTAAAAAATTGCCTACACCTCACAGGATTACATGAAATACAATATGTAAAGTGCCTTAGCACAAGACATCTAAACAGTAATAAATAAGCACTTAGTAAGTGGCTTTCTTTTCCATTCCCCTTCTCCCTTAATGGATTGGCAATTAGGAGGGAGATAAGAGCACACTACACAGGCATCCCAATAGACAGAGAAGAAAGAAGAAAAAGAAAGGGGGAAAAGAGCGTTGCCTTAAGCCAAATTCCATGGTAAAAATCTGGGCTCTACAAGTTCCATTGCAAGGGCCTGAGCCTCTCTACCTGCACCTGGAGCAAGCCCTGGCTCTTTGGTCTGACCGCCTGGAACGGGCCGTAGTGCCTGTGGCAACTGCCCCCGCTGGTGGCAGTGAGTCTGGAACAGAAGACACTGAAGGGCGCCACTGCCACAGAGGCCCTGCCCGCACCCTCTGTCTGGAAGAGGGGGAGTGACTCCTTCACACACACTCTACTATAGGGAGAGGGGTGGGGGATTCTTAGGTGAAGAATGTAATGACTTTTTTAAAAACTTTTTCCTATGGAAAAATCAAACATATGAAAATAGACCCTAGCGTCGTAAACTCCCACCATCCAGGACTAGTTTCAACAGTCGCCAAAGCCTGCTGGTCTTAGGTCAGCCAGGCCCTCCCACGCCCCCATGTTCTCTGAAACATCATGTCATTTTATTGGGAAATACTTCAGTACATCTCGAAGATTCTTTTTTATTTTTAAGGCACAACTACAGTACCATTATCACACCTAAAAACAAGGATAAATTTTTTGTACTTCAGTGTCCAGACCTGGTTGCTCTATACTTTTAAAATGTTTTATTGTCACTTAATAAGTACACAATAAATAAAAGGCAGACAAAAAATTTCATTAGATGAGGCAAAAGGATTCATTAACAAGAAATATATATTTAGTGAATTTACTGCTCCCAGTATAAAGCCTCTAAGAAAATCTCATTACTAAGTTATAAAATATGGAAAAGTACTGTGTTAAAAATTAATCTGATTTAGGGGTAACAATGGCTATTTGGTAAACTTTCAACAAGAGATAATATTTCTTGCACTTAAGATTAGGACATTACAAATAATTCAAGGAGTTCAAATCACTACCCCAAAATCCTTCCTTTTGTTGTTTTACTATCATAATTAATAGACTATTATAAAATATATATATCATTATGTCACTTTTCAAGGCATAAGTATGCCAATTACAAGCTTAGGGAACTATACTTAATGATTTAAAAATAAATAAACTGCTAACATGTAAATTTTTTTAAAAAAAGATAATATTTCACTCTAAACAACATATTAGGATTTCTCCCTTAAGTTCCCCATCTCATATTATATCTTCAAGGATTGTCCACAAGGTGAAGGCAGTGCAAGGGCAGGCCCTCATCCTGGCAGGAGCGGCTGCTGAACCTGCACCGGGGATGTTCCTGTGCTCGGGCTGATGCCGCGGGCTGAAACATGGCGGAGGGTGACGCATATCCCTTTCATTTCGCCCTGCCCTGGGTGTCTGTGTTTTAAGGGAGTTCATATCTTGGTTGTATCACCATTCTCCCTCGTGGGTAGTTAGTTTAGGGGGAGGAAAAATATCCTTGCTTTCTTGCACCTTTTTAAGATGTAAAGTTGAAGAACTACTCATGATTATTTCCTGTTCCCAGGAAGCCTGCTTTATAAATTGCGGGGTGGGGGGGTGTTCATGTTTTTTCTTATTAAAAAAGAGTATTACTTGGCCTTGAAATAATTTTCTGAAAAATCATTTGGGATTTTTATATAGCTGTGATGTACTTCTCATTTCTTAATTTCCTTCTCGATGATGTACCTGTTTTGATCTTTGATTTCATTTAAACTTACAGTGAGGCGATGCAGTCTCTAACCACCACCTTTGATGCATCCCAAATTACCCCCCTAGGAATTGCTTCAGTAATGTTCATTTCAAAATGGTTTCTCAACATTTCTTGAATTTCATTTATACAGGTAAAGTCTTTAAGCAAAAGGTTATTTTGGGGCCAGTGCTCTGAGATTCCTGAGCTTGCTCGGCCTCCCAAGATGACTTCCTGTGGAACGGGCCCAGGAAAGAATTAAAGAATTCAGGTTGAGAGCTACAAAACACAGCAAAACGGGCAGAGTGTTAAGTATGTGCCTGAATGCATTTGCACTGAACAAAAACTAGAGTGAAATGTCTGTTTTTTTCCCAAAGATCTATTAGATGGATGTGTTTGTTTATTTCATAATTTAATCTTTCAACTGCAGATTTAATATCCAATTAAATCCCTCTTTTAAAACAACGCTAGCATTAGAGAATAATTAGCATGTTGAGAAAAGAAGCTTGCTCATTACATGGGGTCTGTATGGAGCTCAAGCAACTGCAGTCGACCTCACTAAGAAGATGATTTTCAGTAGCCAAGTAGATGATTGGTGAAGTAATTATGTCATTTAAGGCCCTTCTCCAGCACTGAAAGATGAATCACATTTGCATAGGTGAAAACAAAGCTGCAAATGGGAGAAAATAAACCCAAGTTGTTTTGCAGAAACAAAGAAAAATAATACTTTGGCAGTTTCTCTTTCTGAAAGACTTTTTGTTACTGCCAATCTATGCTGAGTAGAGACTCAATCCTCGGTGGAGCGAGCTTGTGACCCTGGGAACGTCCCTGACACACCAGGTCCCTGCGGAGTAGCTGCAGTGTCACTGTAGCCCACGTAAAGCTTCATCCAGAGAGCAAAGAACCAAGCTTCACAAGACAATAAACGCACACCTGCATTCATAGCAACAGGGTCCACACTGTCTCCAATGTCAAAGCAACCCAAATGTCTCTCAGCGGATGAGTGGATAGACACAATATGGTACATGCATACAATGGAATATTATTCAGCATTAAAAAGGAAAGGAATTCGGACACATGCTACAACATGGATGAGCCTGGAAGACATTACGCCAAGTGAAATAAGCCAGTCACAAAAAGAGGCGTACCATAGGATTCTGTGTATATGAGGGACCTAGAATCAAACTCATAAAGACAGAAAACAGAAGGTTGGTAGCTAGGCCTGGGGGGCAGAGAGGAGTTACTGTCTCCTGGGTTCGGAGTTTTAGCTTCACAGGACAAATGAATTATGGAGACAGTTGATGGTGATGCCTATGCCATGTGTAGTACTAACTGTCACTGAATCGCATACCTAAACATGGTTATTTTACAATGGCAAATTTTACAGTATGTATATTTTACCACAATAAAAGTGAATATTTTACAATAAAAATTTATATTTTTAAAAAGACTGAACAGTGGTAGGATTTAAGCCAATGGACAACCCCCTTAAGGTGCCATTAAGAGGTGGCTCACATCTGCAGGGCTCCCCACAACATCTGCACCCCACCCACCCCCTGCGAGCTGTGGTATAGACAGATATTCCTGGCATACCCATCATTCCTGGATGTCAGGGACAGAGTCACAAATGTGCAGACAGGGGAGTGGCACAGGGCCCTGAACTTGGGATTTAATATTCATGGTTGTGTCTTGATATTTGTGATCATTTTATCTTTGAATTTGTAAAATCTAAGGGGACAATGAAGCATGTGCTAGGGGCTTGGAGTCTCAGCTGACCCATGGTCTGGCCTCTGGTAGGGGCCCCTCACCGCCCAGGGGCAGGTGCTCAGCACCCAGTCCCCCACACCCCTCTAGCGACCACTGCTGCCCAACACCCCACCAGGGTGGTGTCTCTGGGTGACCTTCGGAATGGATCCGGCAGCTGGTGGGCAGGGGAGCCAGACAGATATTAAGTCCCACGTGCTCCAAAGTGTCCCCTGGGCCTTTTTTGAGGGTCTGCACTTGGTCCCCTGGGCCTCTATGCCTGAAGGACCTTCTGTTCCTCCTTCCCACACTCCTGAGTCCGGCTTGTGTTTATCTCCTCCAGGGAGCAGTCAGGAAAGACAAATTATATAATTTCAGTGATTCTGCGTACAAGTTAAAAGCTCTTCTATTTCCATTTAAAAGAGATATTGCACAATCTAGAAATAAAAGGTAAAATTCATGCTGATAATTTGAATTTTTAATTTTTCTTTACTTCCAATAACATCAAATAACATATGAAAAAACATGACAAATCGAGGAAGAAACTGCAGGAGCAAAATGTTTTATAGTTTAGTTTCTTTAATAGCACTTTTTCCTGCTTTTTGAATGAGGGGTCTGAATTTTCATTTTGCACTGGGCCCAGCAAATTATGTAGGAAGTCCTGTTTGGGACTTAGCACTACCTCTAGAAGACCTGGTAGGTTGCCAATGTGTTATCTTAAGGCAAGGGTCAGCAATTTTTTTTTCTGTCAAGGGCCAGAAATAGCACTTTGAAATTTTAGGCTTTGCCACTCATGCAGTGTTTATAACGACAACAAACTCTCCCACTAGAGCGTGAAAGCAGCTATAGGCAATACAGGAATATTTCAACAAAATCTGATTTACAAATAAATCTGGCCTGTAGGCCACAGTTTGCTGATTCCTATCTTAAGGGGCCCGTCCATGCCTTCCCTCCGTCCCCTTTACCAAACCAACTAGGTGCCAGCATAGAAAGCAGGTGTAGGACCCGGTTAGGGGAGAAAGAGGTAGGTCCTCACTCAAAAATTTTGTTTTAGCAAGAATAGCCTAGAAAACCCAGAAAACAAACAGTGTATTGTAGAGTTTCCTTAATTCAAGCAAGGTGGTATCAGCACATGAATACACAGAAAGATCAATGGTACAGAAATAGACCCAAGCGGGTGTGGAAATTTAATGTATGATAAAGGCGTACTCTCATACAAAAGGGAAAGAATGGGCTTTTTAGTAAGTAATGTTGGGTTAAATAAAAAGTCATGTAGAAAAAAATAAAATTATATCTTTCTTCATCCAGACATAATAACATAAATTCAAATGGATCAGAATTATAAATGTAAATAAAAAGGAAAAGGTGCAGTAAAGAAAAGACTGATAAACCTGACTATTTAACAATTTAAGATGAAACACCTTTGTGCAGCAAAAAGTACCATGAGAAAAATAAAAAAAAGAAAAGAAATTTCATACTGAAAAAAAAGTTTGCTACTCACAGATAAAAATATAAGATCAATTAAATTAAAATCCTATAGTCCTGAATTTTAATTGGAAGTGTCAGTATGAACTTAAAGTATATTGTCTTGTTAAAAAGTACATACCCTGAACAGGCCCGGAAATGAAAGCCAAACCTGTATCAAGGAACCCTGGGCCTCTATGCCTGAAGGACCATCACTCACGCTCAAATTACAGTCTTTAAATGCATTTCCACTCAAAGGAACTAGGAGAAAACACTGATTCCTCCTGAGAAAAAGCTGACTCTGAGTCTTAGGTAAGAAACGTATAAGATGAGTGGAACTTCTTGTTGTATAAACAGCAAGGGAGACATCAAGGACCATGGGAGCCAGGGCAAGACACTCCGGAGACAACTTGAAGAAGTTCTCAGGAGCCAAAGGTAGAACATTATAAGCATCAACAAGAATAATACCTGCAATGCGTTGAAACACCTCAAATACATTTAAACCCATGAGTTCAGAATAACACTTAACCAAGAGGCTCATGTGTCCCCTGCCATGGATGCTAGGGAACAAAGAATCTTGAATCACCCATTGATCTTGCCTTTCCTATGTGAACTGCAGCTCAGGGTAACCAAATAGGTGATGGGAAGTTAGTTGTCTTGTTAACACAGGAAGGAGGGATGACAGAATTAGGACATGACTATTTTGCAATTCCTGATGGTCCAACAGATCTGGCAGGGACCATCCATGGCTGCTACTGTCACAGAAAGGGAGACGCAAAGACAGGATGTGCCTCTGGGTGGAGGTCCACAAAATCACCTCAGAGCACTGCCCAACGGCTGCACCTGAGTCTGAGTGTGACTCTGCTTTACATCTAAAAACCAATTTGAGGAAGACAGAGTCGATAAAAGAACATTTTAAGTAACAGCATAAAAATATGGTCAGCAAAATCCAGACTGTGGAAAACTACAGGACAGTGACCCTGTTTCTTTAAGAAGTAAATTGCCAGAAGAGAGAGAGGGAATGAAAGAATGGAGGGGGGGAAAGAGGCAGAAGAGAAGCAGCCTATAATTAAGAGAGACTCAAGAGATATCAACCACTATAAAGTGTTGAGCTAATCTGATATAGGATTCATACAAAGAAACTATAAAATACATCTTTAGGGCAATTAGGAAAATTTGAACACTGGATATTTGCTAATATTAAATAATAATAATTATTATTTTAACTTATTTTGTAATGATGGTATTTTGGTTACATTAAAACTTTTAGAAATATGCACAGCAGTATTTATGAAGGAAATAATATGGTATCTTGGGTTTGCTTCACAATGAGCTTGAGAGAAGAGGAGACGGGGAAACATGTGAATACACAGAGTACACTAGACCGGCCCTGAGCTGATCATTCCCGAATCTGCACTATGGACGGCTGGCTATATGGGAGTTCACTGTATTCGTCCTGACTTTTTTAAAGGCTTGGGATTTTCCATAACAAACTTTCTGAATTTCGGTTTCCTTGTGTGTGTCAATGGCTTGGAGGAGGACTGGTTCGTTTAAGAGCAGCAGAAGCATCCCACAAAGCACTAATGAGCACTCCCTGTATGCGGGGCATGGGGAGGCCACCAAGGAGGACACGGCAACAGTTCAGGTGAAAGACCAAGCAGAATTGTGGTGGCAACGTAGATACAGGAAAAAGAAAAGAATGGAAAATTGTTTCTTTCTTAGGAAAAATGTTCACCACGGTGAAATCTATGCACAGTCCAACAAAGGCACATTCATATGCATTTCATTTAATGTCCTTGGAAGAAGCAGTGAACAAGCCAATTGTCTAAAAAGATAATAGATTTCTCTGTTTGAATGGGAATTCTAGTTCTTTGAATTTCATTAAAATGAAATACCTTGAGAATTTACATTTTTTTATTCATTGACGTTCAGAAACCAAACATCCTATGACAATTTACAAGGACCACTGTTATCTATATTAAAAAAGGATAACAAGATTACATATAGAATAATTAACAATGCTCCATATTGTCGCTGCTAGTTATCAACCCTGACCTTTATTTCACCTGTTTAGTACAACCTCCACTTTCTGCCCACAGCCCACACTGGGCCTGAGGCGGTAACTCATGAATGCCTGTGAGAGGTCCATCCGCAAGTTGCCGCAAGGAATAGGGGGTCGGTTGCAATGTGTCAAGGCCCGTCTGGAGCAAGAAAAAGCAGCGGGAACCAGAGTCGCACCCAAAATTAACTCCCTCTCTCACACGGGCCCTGTGTTCTCTGCGCGGAGGCCCTTCTCTCTGCAGGCCGCCGCTCCCTCTCCTTTCTCTTCATTCCTGTGCAGATTTGACTTCTCCTGGCACAAGGCCCATGCCTTTGCATATTCCTCACTGAGTTTTAGTTTCAGTCACCGGGCCAAGAGCCTGTGTTTGGCCCATCCTCTGTGACCTCGGCAGGAGGTGGGCTGGGTCACGGAGCATAAGACCCAGCTGCCTGTCACTGCCCCTGGAGCAGGGCCTGTGGGGCGGACACAGGCTCTTCGAAGGGGCCTTGGGAAGGCTAGTACTGCACAGATTTGTAGTATATTCTACGAACCTCTGTCTACTGCTGTTCTTTTTGATGGGAGTCGCAAATCAATTTGGGCCTCTACTTACCAAACCCCAGATTCTAACACATCTCAAATGACAGAGGATTCATGTAGGGTTCAACAACCCACTCAGTACAGCCCATGAGGAGATGACCTTGGGTCCTGGGAACAAAGCCATTAAGAACTCCTGCTACTTTCTAGCTCCTTAGAAGATACAAATGGAACAAACTACCATCTTGGCCACCAGGGAAAACACTTGGGGTGGAGGTGGGGTCGGTTTTGCTCCTTCTGAAATTTATCCCTGACCAAGGCCACCAATAATTATCTGACCAGCTGCAAGTCGTCGCACATTGGTTGTGAGCCAGGTGGCATGCCCAGAGCGCTTACCTGGGCCACCTTGTTTCACTCCCCCCACAGCAGGCACGGCCTCTCTGCGACAGATGAGCATACCAAGGCTGCGAGCGGCTGCAAGGTTTGTCTAAGGTCGCACAGCTCTGAAATGGCGCATCTACAATCTGAACGTGGAAATCCAGAATGGACCTCTTTCATCATCCACTTGTCCTTTTGTCTCCTGGGCTGGACCCCCTGGACTCACTGCTGCCTGGTCACCATTGATCAGGTCCCTTACCTCATGGGACCTTGTCACTTTGTCAGGGAACAGGAGCTGTATGTTGATCGCCAAATGCTTTTCCCCGCTTGTTGACACTGCTAGTCAGTGTCCAAGCTGCAGTTCAGAGGGCAGCCTAGCTCATTCCAGGGACAAGTGTCTCAGATTCAGCCAACTCATTTCATGGCCATAACATTTTCCAGTAAGGGGGTCTTGGCCTACACAGCATGCAGATGCACTTTCAAATGAACTCATTTATGATCACATTAAGAAAAACTCCAACATAATGAGTTTCTGTGGCCTTGTTTATGAAAAAGGGAACTTTTAGACTCTGCAATTACCCAAAGCAGTAAAGCAGCAAAGAAAGCCAGCATGTTAAATAATAATTGCAAGTATGATATAAATGAGAGTGCTTTGATTGAATTTATTAGATATGTATTTCTGGCATTTTAAGATATAAAGCATTTATCACCCAAAAATGATGATTTCTTAAGCTCATTAGGAAATCACACATCAATTCACACATAATTATAGAAAAATTTTTGCTGCTCACCACAAATCGTTACCATGTTAGCTGAAGTTAAATTGCTTTTCCCATGACTTGGAAAGGCGGGTTCTCAGCTCTCACTGGGGCCCCATCTTTTGATTCAGTCAGAGGACAGAGTGGCCCCAGGACTCTGAGACAGGAGACAGGGACAAGTCTAGCAGCAAGACCTCCCCACTGCAATCTCATCTGTGGCTCTTCCTGCTCCAGGAATCAATGAAGAGCTAAGAGTCTAGAGACAGCTATTTGCATCAAATGCGAATTGCTATTTGAGAGTAAATTGGAAGGAGAGAGAGTTACAAACAAAGGGGGCATGGATATAAGTTTCAGAAGTTTGTTGAATTAAATTATAGTCAATGAGTAAGTTCCAAGGCGACCAAGTATCTATCACTCAACCAAGAGGAAGAACAGTCTTTGATCCTGAAGCAGATGCTAGGAAAAGGGCCTTTCTGGCTTCAGATTTTCTTCATGTACTTCTTGCAAAATATATACTTACTGGATATTCGAAAGTGTACTTTCCTGCAAGCCTGACCCTCATCTTGATGTCCCGTTTACATACACAAGGCAGCGGTGGAGGGACTGGGGGGAGAGAGAATGAGGAAGTTTCTTTACTCTATAAGAGCAGTAATTAATTGTTAGAAGTAAAAAAGGAGGAGGCTTCAGTGGGCACAAATCATTGATTAATTTTCTCAATATATGAAAGACTTTTATGAATCAATAGGAAAATGATCAATAATTCAATAGAAAAATGGGCAAAGATCATAAAAAGGTAGCCCACACAGAAAGAAACACAAAT
>PVIA01002230.1:0-221708 GCA_004024845.1 Tonatia bakeri | reverse complement strand
AAAAAAAAAAAAAAAAAAAAAAAAAAATATATTTTTTTTTTTTTTTTTTTTTTTTTTTTTTTTTTTTTTTTTTTTTTTTTTTTTTTTTTTTGGTCCTCTCGAATAATCATGGGATACACAGTCAGAAATGCATCTTGGTTATTTAGTGAAAAGACCACATTCTTTCTTGTTAAAGCTATCTTGGCATAAGAAAACTGCTAATCCTTGGCTGGGTGGCTCAGTTGGTTGGAGCATCGTCCCATGCACCAAATAGTTGAGGGTTCAATCTGGGGTGCGTACAGGAGGTAGCTGATTGATGTTTCTCTTGCACATCAGTGTTTCTCTCTGTCCCTTCCTCATGCTTTGAAATTAATAAGAAAACATATCATTGGGTGATGATTTAAAAGAAAAAGGAAAACTGTTAAGTCAGTACCTTCTTTCACTTCAGTAATAGTGGGCGTCTTACTGGTTGGAGCATCGTCCATAACCAAAGGGTTGTGGGTTCAATTCCCAGTCAAGTACATGCCTAAGTTCTGGGTTCATTCTGGGTTCATTCCCAGTCCTATCATGGATACCAAAGGCAACCAGTCGATGCTTCTCTTGTATCAATATTTCTCTCCCTCCATTCCTTTCTTCCTTACCTCTCCAAAAAAGCAAACGCAAATGTCCTCGGGTGAGGATTAAAAAAAATTGCTTATTCATGATATAGCGATACATAATGAAACCAGAAAAAAACTACAGTTAGATTGAATTAAGTAAAGACACTGTGTAGGAACCAATATATGACTTTAATAGGTTATAAGTCTAGGGTAGACATAAACTCAACCTTATTTCCACCAATGCCAACCAGTCAGATTTTATTATCAAAACTTGAATAAATTTGTTGATGAAGCAAGTAATCATATATAAGACTTAGTGATTATCCATCAAAAGCATATTTTAAGTATAATTGTTAAATAGATTTAAAAATATTATTAATGTACTTTTAACATACTGTGCTTTATATATAATATGATGTGTTATTTTACATTGTATTATTTCCCAGACAAGGTCATTTGATGAAGATGCAAGAGAAAGCCGAGCAGCTGCCCTGCGAGCAGCGCACAAGTCTGGCCGCGGGTTTGGGGAGGGCTACAGCCTGGCGAACCCGTCTATCCGGGCCGGTGAGGACATCCCGCAGCCCACCGTTTTTAATGGCAAATTAAAAGGTTATCAGCTGAAAGGCATGAATTGGTTGGCAAATCTCTATGAACAGGTAAATTTCAGAACTGTTACACACATTCTCTTTCATTTGTTACCTGTTGTCCTAAAGTCATTGGTTCAGTGTATTGTGAAATGAGCACAAGATAATGACTCATATTTCTTTCCTTTTAAAAAGCTTTATCCTTTGACAAGAGTCAAAAAGATGTCTCCATATTTTTAACCTGGAGATTTTATTAGGGAACATTTGTATCATATATATAGTTTGTCTTAGGTGATTTTGGTAAGTCCGATTGTTTGCTTTTGTGCTTGGATTAGATTAGCAGTGAAAATGGCTTCATGATTCACAGTGGTAGCTGTGGAGTTGGCAAAAGGAATGACTATAGCAGCAGATAAAGTGCTGAAGCTGGATATCTCTAGTCACTTTTGTTCGAATAAGTTTGACATTTTGTTCTTTTAGGCAGCGGGTTGAACTCTGGTGAAATGTGAGAGGTGTTAACCGTGTGTGTGTGTGTGTGTGTGTGTTTTTTTTTTCTTCTAGGGTATTAATGGTATTCTTGCAGACGAAATGGGCCTTGGTAAAACGGTACAGAGCATTGCCCTTCTGGCCCATCTGGCTGAGGTGGGTAGATGCTATCTTTCCATTTCTCTCTCTCTAGGTTTTAGTGTCATTTTCTATTGAGAAGCCTCCATTATCAAATACTGTATTAGGCTCTGTAGCATACCAAGACAGTGAGACTTGCTCCTTGCCTTCAGGGCCTTTACAGAGTGCCATAATGTAGTGAAACACTGATTTTTCAAGACTAGGACAGTTTTGAGCATGTGTGGTTTGGAAACCTTCCCACCACCTCCATCCCTGGTTGAGAACTACCAGTGTGGTGACAAAGCCATGTATGGTTAGATCAGAGGACCTGAGTCCACATGCCATCTCCACACTAACTAGCAGTGTAAACTGGAGCAATGCACATAACTTCTTTGACCTGACTAACTCTTCTGAGGTTGTTTCCCCTTCTGCAAACTTCTGCAAAATTCCTTGTAGGGATTTTGTGAGAATTAAATGAGAAAATTGAGTAAAAGCCTTTTGAAAAAAGCAAAAGCTCTATACTCATTAGATAATAGTAAAATTGTTATGATTATCTAGTATAGGGGAAAGCAATACATGCTAGTCAGTATGTTCTAAGTGCTTTGTGAATGATAAAAATTAAGACCTATAAGAGGTGGGGGCGGGGTAGCAGTAATTGCTTGCTATTTTTTCCTTAAGGTGAGTGTGAGCAACTTCCTTCCCACTGTTTCTTTTGTTACAATGTACTTCCTATTCTTAAACTACTGTTGTCGTTAATTATAATTTTGAATTTAATATCTGCAATTTTCCTTCAGTTGGCTAACCCAGTTTTTCTGTTTCAGAGAGAGAACATTTGGGGACCTTTCTTAATAATTTCACCTGCTTCCACACTTAATAATTGGCATCAGGAGTTTACTAGATTTGTTCCTAAATTCAAGGTAAAAATTAATCCAACAAAAAGTTCTGTTGCTCTTTAAAATAAATTTTGACTCTTTTGCTACCTTCCTTATTTAATTACTCATAATAATTATTAATTTTAGCTCACATACATTTTCTATAAAAGTTACAATGGGAGCAATAAGAGAGCATATTACATCTTTATGCATCATAAGTGAGAAATCTAAAGTCCAATTCATGTGGTTTGTTACACTGGCCACATGAATTGACACTCTTGGTCAAACTACCATAATAGAAAATATCTACCTTGCTGGTTTAACATAGAGTTTTGGCAGATCATCATCAAGGCATATATCCTGTCATATGTAATATTGTTGTCGTTCCCTTCGCCCCCAATACATTAATAAATTATCCATTTTCTTGATCCCCAAAACTAGATCTTTAGCCTTAGTCTAGATTAGGACTAAAGTAGATAAGGTAATATCTAAGGTAGATCATGTGAAATTTGATTTTAACTAACTCAGAGGAAAAGAATTGAGATTGAGGTAAGAAGTGAACAGTAGGGAAGTATGTTGCATCAAGGTGGGTAAGACACGGTCAAGACTTAAAATGGGTGTAATCATGGAGAGTTGTCAGAATGTAAGAGGATGGGTAGGATTTACTATATTGTTTGCAAGTATAGCAGGGGAAGGGAGTTAATAATGTGTGTTTTGTCCCTAAGGGTTTAATGGTAATGAAGTTACATGGTGAGGAGGATTTTATGGAGATTATGTATCAAGAAATACTGACATGATGCCTCTCATTTTGGGTCTCTGTAATAATCGTGGGTCCCCTGCAATTTAAAGGGGGACCCCTGCAATTTATGGGTCTCCACCATAGGATAGGGTGGAGATGAGAGGCAGGTATTTTTCTTTCATATGCTTTGTAAGGAATCAGGACATACCTGGTATGTTCTACTTTGGGAAACCTTTATGGCTGTGGCCCCACCTTCGTGGTTAAGTTGTAAATTTAGAAACTTCACAAAACACATTAGGTGTATAGCTTTTAACTTGGCTGACTCATTTTTAACTCTCTAAGATGAGATCAACTAAAGCAATTTGTTGACTATTTTTTATAGAGTTGTTTAACATACGGGAATGGAGCTCTCCCCGTCATTTTTTCTGCTTTTGTTGTTGGTGATGGTGGTGTTCAGTACATGCTGAACAATCAGGAAGTAAGAAATTAAGTTTAAAAATTTTTATCAAACCACTTAATTTGTCGATGTTTCCCTTGTTGACCTATGGATGGCAATGTAGTACTATTATAATGTCATTGTTACTGCTCCTTTGACTTTATATCTGTACCTGAAACTGAACTTTCATTTGCATGTTGAGCTTCCTTTTGATACTGTAGTTTACAGGTCAGTAAAATATGGCCTTTGGGCCAATTCCAGTTGCCACCTGTTTGTCCCAGTTTTTAAAAATTGTGATCAAATACACATATGTAGCAATTTCAAGTGTACAGTGAGGTAGCATTGAGTGCATTTCCAGTGCAGTGCAGGGTCTCTGATAACCTGGTTGCAGAGTCTCTCCATCTCCCTAAGCAGAAGCCCCTCCCAGTTAAGCAGTTACTCCCTAATTCCCCTTTCCCTCCAGACCCTGGCTACCACACATCGTTTTTCTTTCTCCATGGATTTACTTATTCTGGGTATTTATTTATAACTGGAATCATAAAACATAAGAACTTTTATATCTGGCTTTTTCTTTTCACTTTGCGTAATAGTTTCAAGGTTCGTAAGTGTTACAGGATATATCAGTACTTCATTCCTTCTTATGACTGAATAACTTTTTATTATCTGGATATACTGTATTTTATTTATGCATGTATTGATTGATAATTGGGTTGTTTTTACCTTTTGGCTATTAATAGCAGTGCTGTGAACATTCATGTACAGGTTTTTGTTTGAACACCTCTTTGTTTTTCAGTTCTTTGGGATATATACTTAGGAGTGGAATTTCTAAGTCATTCTATATTTAAGTTATTGAGCACTGTGCCACCTGTTGTTTTTTTTTTTTTTGCATGCTAATAATTATTTTTACACTTTTAAATTGATGATTAAAAATGCTTCATAATGAATGATGTATGACATTTAAATCATACACGTTGGAAAACAGTTACTCTCTTTTGTTTATGTATTATTTATGACTGAATTCTCACTACAACAGCAGAGTTGAGTATTTGTGACAGAGACAGTGTGGCCTGCAAAGCAGAAATATTCTCTGGCCGTTTACAGAAAAGTTTTGATGACCTCTTCTCTGTTGAGTCATTGTTTCTTACTGCTGGCACTCCTTTAGATTGTCAGAGATGCGTTCACTTCCTTACAGGACACAGGCGCAGACTCTGCTCGGGTTTGTAGTCAGACCACACTAGCCCTAGCTGGTGTGGCTCGGTGGATGGAGTGCTGATCTGCAGACTGAAAGGAAAGGTCTTTTTAGATTACATCTATGATGATAACATCTGAAAGCTTATTTTATTTGGCAAGTATCTGAGTAAGACTTGTTTATAGTTCTAGTATGATCAGTGCTTTTAACTTCCTTTTCCCATGAAATATGATTTATAATTTTTTAGTTAGCATACCATTTTTCATCCCTGAAATTGGCTGTTGTATGTTTTCTATTTCATTTATTTATGCTCTTTTATTATTCTTGTCTGCTTGTTTTGGTAAACTTTCAAATTTTTGTAACATTTTGAGATGGCACTTAGGTGGTTGATTTTCAGCTTTTTCTAATGTAAGGGCATTATTGCTCTCTAAGCATGACTGTAGTCATCCAGAGATTTGAGGGTCACATTTTCATCATCTTTTAATTCAAAATAATTTCTAGCTCCTACTGCAAGTTCATATAGATTAATGCGTTATTTAAAAGTGTGGTTCTTAATTTCCAAACAAGGATGGTTTTCTAGGTACCTTTTTGTAATTAATTTATAGCTTAAGTCCACTGTGTAAGGAAACATACTTTTTATGATTTTATTGAAATTTGTTAGACATTGCTTTTATGGCCCTGTTTTTATAAATGTCCTGTGTGTGATTGAAAATAGCATGTATTCTACTGTTGTTGAATGTGGTGTTACGTATATATTGATTAGGTCAGTTCTGTTAACTTGTCCAGCACGTCTGTATCTACTGATTTTTTTTGTCTGCCTGTCCTATTACTGACTGAAAGAGGTGTGTTAAAATTTTCCACAATTATGGATATGTCCATTTTTGCTTTATATATTTTGAGGCTTGTGATACTAAATTTATAATTAGTTCATATTCCTAATGAATTGAACCTTTTATTATTATGAAATGTCCCTCTTTAAGACATTTTTTACCTTCACTGTGGCCAGTGTGGCTCAGTGGATTGAGTGCTGGCCTGAAAACCAAAGGGTTGCTGGTTTGATTCCCAGTCAGGGCACATGCCTGGGTTGCCGGCCAGGTCCCCAGAAGGGGCTGTGTGAGAGGCAGCCACACATTGATGTTTCTCTCCCTCTCTTTCTCTCTCCCTTCCCCTCTCTCTAAAAATAAATAAAATCTTTTTAAAAAAGACTTTTTACCTTAAAACCTGTATTCTCTGATACTAAATAGATTAACTATTTTTGGTTAGTTTTACATGGAATACTTTTCTTTTTTAAACCATTCTCCATCTTTGCCTTTCATTTGGAGAATTTGTGCTTACTTTTCATGTAATTAGTGATATATTTAATTTAAATCACCTGCCTTGCTTTTTGCTCTCTAGTTGTTTCACATGTTCAACTCTCCTTTTTCTCTCCTATTTTGGGTCTTTTTGCATTGATTAGATTTTATTACTTTTTTTTTTCTTCCCCTCTTAGCTTGCTAATTATATATTCATTTTATTCTTCAGTAGATACCCAGGAGAATACATATATCATTGACTTTTTAAAAAGTGACATTTTTCTATTTTAAACCTCATAAGACATTTTATTACCTATATATTTTAAATTTATTTAGATTTATTCATGTTACATGTTATTTTCACCCATCTTCATTACCTTCTGCGTATTTGTGCTTCCATCTGACTGAGATTTCTGAAAACAACAAAAGACATCAAGCTACTAATCCAAGAGCACTTTGAGCCCAATATGGATAAGAATAAAACAAGCCACCCCTAGAAGCATCACAGAAAGAGTGCTGAATTTTGCATTCTTTTGTTTTTCCATGCTTTAGTCTGGTATTTTCTCCTGACTTGTCATCTGGTTCACTAATTTTCTCTTTAGCTGCATCTTATCTGCTATTAAATTCTTTTAAAAGTCTTTTTCTGCTATGTTTATATCTGAATTTCTTGTGGCTTTGTTTCTTTTCTGTTTCTCATGTTGGTTTTCAGTTAAGTGATCTGGTCTTTCCTTATGTTGGGGATTTTTTTTTAGTTGTATGCAAGACATTGTATGGGGAAAATTCTAGAGATATTTGTGGGTTGTAGATAATGTTCTCCTCTTCTAGAGAGAATTTCTTTGTTCTAGGTTTCATTTTGGCTTCTTGCCACTGGTAATTTTTTTTTCTGGGGCACTAATAATCTAAAGTACCCTTAATCTGGTCAGAAACTGAGATGATTTGAAGCTGAAAGTCAATACACTTAGTAAATGTATTTTTCTGTCTGCATATCTGAGGGTTTCTCATCCAGAGATTCAAACAATCATGAATCAAAAAGCATACTTTGGGGGGAAAGTTGTATTGTTGCTGATATATACTATGTAGTTAGACCTACAGTTATATCTGTACTGAACATGTATAGACTGTTTTCGTTTTATTATTCATTTAACAATACAGTGTACTAGCTACTTACCCAGTATTTATATTAGGTATGGCAAATAATCCAGAGATGATTTCAGGTATACAGGAAGATATGCATAGGTTATATGTAAGTACTGTGCCATTTTACATGAAGGACTTGAACTGAACATCCCTAGGTTTTGGTATCTTCAAGGGGTCCTAGAACCAATTTCCTACAAATAACTAAGGGATGAGTGTGTCTGTTAAGGCAAGTCTGTATAGTTTACCTTTATGTTACTCATGTGTATCTACCTTTGATCCTCACTTAAGGTCAGGGAGGTTAGTGTTTATTAGAATCTGTCCTCCTTGAACAACAGTTTTTGTTCTGTGGGCCCTGTATCTTTTTAAAACAAACAACAACAAAAAAAAAAAAGAAAGAAAAAAAAAACCCTCTGCTCAGTTTCATAATCTCTCAACTAAAATTTTTGGGAAGGGGGAACATGTACCAGATGCCAGGATTTCCTCTCTGGGCTTCTTTTCTGGATCTTGGCTTTTTAATTCTCCACTGCCTCAGAAGCTTACCTCACTGATACCTTCAAACAGATGTTTTGTATGTGAGTTTTTAATTTAGTCAGCAGGAGGAGTGCTAGTTGAGCACCTAATCGGGCAGTGACCTCAGAAGAACTCCAATATTTATTTTGTTTTAGGTTCTTCTAAAATCATTCTAATTAATATATTTGTGATGATACTTTTAAGATTATCAGTATGAAATAATTTCTGTGTTGGTCCTTCTTCCAGGTGCTACCATATTGGGGAAATCCTCATGATAGAAAAGTCATAAGGAGGTTCTGGAGTCAGGTAACTTTCGGTTTCCTGTGTACATATATACATGTGCACACACATACTTTTGCAATTGTCATTTCTTCAGTTGACCTGAGTGATTTCTCATGTATAAAATCTTATATACTTCTGGCCATTAGGCAAGTACACTTTTTTTTTTTGTCCCATATTACAGTGTTTTTCCTGCTATGGACAAACATTTGTATTTGAAGTCCAGGATTAAATAAAAACTTTTTTCTTTATTAAGCTGAATACTAGTTTTTAACATGATTTGTGATTAAGATGACTACTTTAAACACAGTCGTGTTTTACTTCACTGTCTTATCTCACATGGGAAAAGCATACCTTTGGGGCTATCATGATAAATTTCTTATAAAATACAATCTGTATAAAATAGACATAAAATACAGTCTATTTCTCCTTTCATATTATGAATTGTTAGGTATCTCTTTTCACTGTTTCCCTCTTACATTTACAGAAGACACTTTACACTCAGGATGCCCCCTTCCACGTGGTTATCACCAGCTACCAGCTGGTGGTGCAGGATGTAAAGTATTTCCAGCGGGTCAAGTGGCAGTACATGGTATTGGACGAGGCTCAGGCGCTCAAGAGTAGTTCCAGGTAACATGAGTAGTAGAAACCAAACCCCATGGACTGAGATATATAGTGTGTAGTTGTCACTTGAAGAACGTGGTAGTTAAGCCTGCTAACTACTCCCACCCCCCTGCACCAGCTCCCTGCAGTTGGAACATCACATAAAACTTTTCCCTCTCCAAACACTTACATGCTAATAGCCTTCCATTGACTGGAAGTCTGTCTGTTTAACATAAGCAGTCAATTAATACATATTTTGTATATGTGTTAATATTTTATAAATGTATAATATGGATATAAATACATAATCCATTGGAATATTTTGTATTTTGTAACACATATACTGTATCCTTATAGTAAAATAAGCTAGAGAAAAAGAAATGTTATTAAGAAAATCATAAAGAAGAGAAAATACATTTACTATATTTATTGAAAAAAATCCACCTGTTAACTGGACCCTGACAGTTCAAACCCATGTTGTTCAACGGTCAACTGTATCTGTGTGATACCATACAAGTGAAAATACAGATCAGAGAGGTTTCAGAACATGGCATGTATTTGACTTTTGGTCGGATACATGTTCATTCCATAAGGCATGTAACCAACCAGAAGTCAGAAATTCCCTTTTTCATTTTTCATGGAACATAAATACTAGTGTTTAGAATACAAGGATTTTTCTCAGCTTCTGTCTCCTGACTCAATAATAATAATTATGACATTTTAACAGATCTTTGTTCTTCAGGAAAAATTTCTGTGGAGGAAGGGGCACCTGCCCTATCCTTGAGAGATTATTTTAGACAGGAGGTCTTAATAGGAAGTAGAATGTTACATTATGTGGATTGTAGGTTCTCTCTGCTGTATGCAAGTTGTCCTAGTCCCTGGATGCTTGTTAGAATTCCCAAAGAATGCTTTTATTGGAAATTATATGTTTAAAATAGTCTTAATACCTTTTAGGTCCCAAAATGAATAGGAAATGAGTGCTTGGATGTAAGTGTTACTCAGTAGTATTAAACCTTGGGTTTGAAGCATTTTTATTAACTGTTGGTGAGTGCATAGGAACTTTCTTAAAAGTCCGAGTTATCTGGCAGAATAGCATTTTCCATGGAGCTTTCCGTAATCTGAAGGGCATTACTTCATATTGCACTCTTTCAAAGTAAGACATACCCATAACCATAGACTTTCTTTGCATCTTCTTTTCACATGCTTCCCCTTTCTTCATTGCTCCCTTCAAACTCATTGGAAATACACAAATTAATAATTTAAAGCTTCCTATTACAGATAAGTGCTTTATCATGGAATGGTTTGTGTCAACACAAAGAGGACTTTATCAAAGCCAGAGAAGATACTACTCTGCCTATTTGTGGGCTTTTCCCCCTAAACCCTACTGCCATATTTTCAATATAGAGGACTCAGGTTCTCTTAAATTTCCTGTCCTCAGCTTTGAATAATATTTTCCAGTTGTGTACATGATGGATACTTAATTCTGAATGTTACTGGTTTTTTTTTAAAGCATTTTTAGAACTATGGGGACTTGGTAGTATGGAGAAAGATTTATTGCTAACTTGGAATTTGTAATTCATCTTATTGGACAGTGTTCGTTGGAAGATTCTCTTGCAGTTCCAGTGTCGGAATCGGCTTTTGCTAACTGGGACCCCCATTCAGAACACCATGGCAGAGGTAAGCTCTAGCAGAGGTTTCACTTCTAGGTCTGCGTTATATAGAGTGGTTTCAGCACAGAACGGAATTCTTTACCCATGCCAACCTGGAGTGGTAATGCTCTGTACATATTATTATAACTCCCATGTAAAAGGCAGAATTTGAACATAGCTTGCCCTAACTGGGATTTTTGGCATGGTTTCTATTTTTCCTTATTATCTGACAAAAAACAAACAAATTACTTTGTTTCATTGTATTTATCTGATAAATTGCGACTGCATTAGGAATATTACCCATCCAATGCAGAGGTGTTTTTATGCTAAAATGAAGGGCAGCACTCTTTACCACTGAGAAGCTAAAATTCTTTCTTTAGCGGCCATCTACAACAGGGGTCAGAAAACTTTCTGTAAAGAGGCCAGACAGTGTGTGAATGAATTTTAAAAAGGCAGAGAGCCAGATAGTAATACTTCAGGCTTTACAGGCCATACAGTCACTATCACAACTGTTTTATCTGGCCGCTGTAATGTGAAAGCAGCCATAGATGATACATAAATGAATAAGTTGGCTATGTTCCAGTAAAACTTTTTTTTGTAAAAGTAGATGGCAGCCCTTGCTGGTGTGGCTCAGTGGACTGAGTGCTGGCCTGAAAACCAAAGGGTCGCTTGTTCAATTCCAGGTCTAGGGCGCATGCCTGGGTTGCAGCCAGGTCCCCATTAGGGGTGCACAAGAGGCAACCACAAATCAATGTTTCTCTGAATTCCTCTCTTTCTACCTCCCTTCCCCTCTGTAAAAATAAATAAAATCTTTATTTAAAAAAAAAATAGATGGCAGACCATTTTCGGCACCACAGATTATAATTTGTTGAACCCCTGATCTAGGTTTATTATTAGCAAGTTATGCTACCTCAGATTGTATGCAGTTATGGAGTGAATTTTTTTAATACATATATGATCTTTAAAACTATCCCACCTCAAAACCTGAACTTGTACTTTTAGACTTTTAGTTTGAAATTAATTGAAAAATAACTACATTTTGCTGTAGCCCCTTATAGAATTAGGGTTGGTTGATGAGCCATGTGCTGACACAGTTTCAACCTCTCTCATTAACTCACACATACACATGCACCAAGACACAGATATACACACATACCTGTAACTTTCCCTCTCTCCAAACCCTCATCATAGCCTCTCCAACTGTCGTTTTGTTGCCTTGCAGCTCTTTCACTTTTCTTTTGCTTCCAGCTCTGGGCTCTGCTGCATTTCATTATGCCAACATTATTTGATTCACATGAGGAATTTAATGAATGGTTTTCCAAGGACATTGAGAGCCATGCCGAAAACAAGTCCGCCATTGACGAGAGTGAGTACTTCTTTGAACTTTCTTCTATGTACTAGTATAGGCAACCACATAATTGTATGTTTTTTCACTATGAAGAATTTTTCTTCTAGTATACTTAGAAGGATCAGGATGGGGGCTGTTTTTCCTCTTATAAAATAATTATGTGCTTTGTTTATGTGTAAAGAAAAAAAAAAAGACTAACTCAGGTAATGGTGCTGTATTGTTGGCTAATCAAGACAGAACAGGCAGAGTCATAAAGTACCATAATTTGGCTTACAGAGTCCTCATAATTACACATTTTTCACATAGATCCTAAAAAATTCTTATCACATTTATTTTATTTGTGGAATGAGCCCTGGCTGCTGTTGCTCAGTGGATTGAGTGCCAGCCTGCAAACCAAAGGGTCGCCGGTTTGATTCCCAGTCAGGGCACATGCCTGGGTTGTGGGCCGGGTCCCCAGTTGGGGACATGTGAAGGGCAACCACATATTCATGTTTCTCTCCCTCTCTTTAATAAAAAAGAAAAAAGAAAAATCCTTTGTTACCCCACATATTCCTCTTTTAAAAAAAAGTAGAAAACTTCTTAGGTAATTTCTTACATATACAAGTTGTTGTTTGCTGACACTTTGAAAAAATGAGTTTGGGGGAACACTGACAGTCACAGCTTGCATTAGACCTACCTGAGAAACCTAATATGGGTCAAAATGTTCCTTAAACACTCTAAAAGTGAATTCTAATAAAAATAAGGTGATCCTTGTTGGTCTGAGTGTGAGAAAAATGCATTTGCCTAGCTGACTATAGGAAGATGCTGTAGAAAATTCAGACTCCTTCGTTTCCTATTTGGGGGAAAAATATTTGAGTCTTCTTTCAGAGAATCATTAAGCCAAAAGGTGTTAAAACAGTTTAATGAGGGATGTTTTTGACTTTTCTTTTGTTTGTGTTATATCAATATAATGCATTACTTATGGGGGGTTGCTCCTGGCATTTCAGATCAACTCTCTCGCTTACACATGATTTTGAAGCCATTTATGCTGAGGAGAATCAAGAAAGATGTAGAAAATGAATTGTCTGACAAGGTAAGGAAAGAAAACCTCATGAGTTTATTTAGGTTTATTTGGTACCAACTTGGAGTTCCAGAGTGAAGAAAGGTTCTTTGATAACTGTTTAGTTGAAGAATAATTAGTTTGATTGAGAGAAGACCTTTAAACCTGAGTGAATCAAAGATTTAATATGAGTCAAATAATCATGGCAAGTAATATTTTTTTGTTTTATATTCTATAATTTATAATGGAGAATTTGAAACATTATATAGGTAAAAAGCATTGTATAATGAACCGTCATATAACCACCATACAGTTTTAACAATGATCTACTCATGGTTATCCCCACCCTTGCAGATTATTCTGAAGCAAATCCCAAATGTCTTTATTTCACTTATAAAAATTTTCATGTGTATCTCTAAAAGACTTGGTCTTTTTTAACCTACATAACCCTACTGAAAATGGCAGTTACTTTATTTTAGTATCACATACCCAGTCAGTTCTCAAATATCCCCGGTTGTCTTTGCCTGTCTGTCTGTCTGTCTCTCTCTCTCTCAGAATTAGATTTTTGAAATCATAATCCATGCAAGATCCACACAGAGCATTTGGGTGACATGTCTGTTAGCTACCTTTTAATCCCTTCCTTCTGTTTTTCCTTGTGATTCTTTATTGAAGAAACTGGAGTTATTTGTCTCGTAGAATTTTCCACATACTGGATTTTGCTATGAAATCATTGTGCTGTTGTCAAGCATGTTTCTCTGTCTCCTGTATTTCTGCAAACTGGGAGTTAGATTTAGAAATTTAATGTGCTTTGGGTTATAATATTTTTTCTCATACAAAGCCAGTAATTTTGGTTTATAAATCTTTTGTGGATCCTTATCAGACTTTTGTTATTTTCTTTTATCTCCTATGATTTCTCCCCTTATTCTCCTCCTTTTTTCTACCAGTTCCCAGTCCTTTGGAGTTTTTTTCCAAATTCCATACAGTCTACCTGTTCCACATAATTCTCTCTGCCTAAAAAGCAGCTTTCCGGATCCTTGATAATATCAGGTAGTTCTTCGCTCTCACTGTCACAAGGATGGATCATTTTGAAATTAGCAACTCTCTTTGGAAGATTGTAGTGGGATGTACACCTTCAAAGAAAGAAGTGTGCCTTTGTTTTGTTTATTTAAAAAAAAAAATCTTAGTGACTCTTGTGAAACTGGCTAGTTTTAATTAAAGAGCACTGACATACAGATGTACCTGATAGAAGGAAAACTCTTTATTTAAAAAAATGGATCCTTGAGGCTTTTACATGACCTTAAAAAAAATATTAGTAGTGTCATGATTTCTGTTATTTGGTTAATGGTGAATAGGGAGGTGATCAGAAGATGTGGTATGGGTCTTAACCACTATGTGTAATGTATATTTTTTTAAACATCAGTAATGTTTCTGATCTGTTAAATAATATTAATGTATTTATTTATTGAACTCTTATTGCCTGACATCCTCTGGTATATAAACATGCACTCTCCAGCTTCTGTTCAGATTTCCAATGGAGATAAACACATAAATAACTAGCGTTGCATCGTAGAGACAGTGGTCGTCTATGTGAACTAAAATTGGAACAGAGATGAGATGTCGTATATCTGGAATGATGAGTTGACATTTACTAGCAAAATAGAAAGGGGATGCAAGGCAAAAAGAGCCATGTAAACAAAGATAGAGCAACGTTCAAATATTCAGTGTGTTCGGCAAACATTATTCAGACCATAGTTGCTATTACTAACAGTATGTAGGAGGACGTGGTAATGAGACTGAGACAATTGGGTGGGTTAGATTATGGGAGGTCTTTTCTACCTGTGGGAAAATTTTTAATATTTTACTATAGGCAATAATGTACATTGAAGATTTTTCAGCAGTTGAGTTGCCTTACAAGATTTGTATGGGAAGTTTCTTAGAATCAGGAGAGACTAGAGGCAGGAAGACACCAAAACAACAGCAGTCTAGATTAATATGATGAGATTCTTCAGTAAGGCAATGGGAATGGTCAGAAAAGGTAGTTCAAAGTAAATTTCCAGACTGAGTTGAGGGACTTAAGGAAATGATAGCACATGGAGTATGAGAGAGAGAAAAATCAGCTGACTAAAGTTTCTCTTTGGGCAACTGAGTGGTAATGCTGTTAATCAATTTAGTAAATTGTGGAAAAGACCTTTTTTTCTTGATATGTCACATAAAAACAGCTACACATTCTCTGAGTAGTAGGTGGTTGAAAGTATGGGCCTAGGGGAGTTTAGGAATATACAGGGTCCTGCTTGACTGTGGTTGGTAGGGTAATAATTTATAGTTTTAATTTGAACATTTCATCTATAATTTCATAGGTATGCTCAAGTATGATATGTTACAGAATTACAATTACATGCTTATGATTTTGTAATAAAAAGGGGGCATTTTTTGTGTCAGACACTGTATTTTTGTAAGTCACTGTGATGGGCAATAATTGGTGCTTTTGGAAATGGAAAAGCTGGCCCAGGGACACCATGTACACTGGTGACAAGGGAAAGAGGGTAACTATATCAGAGGTTTATAGAGATACTGGGTTTCTAAATAGATATATATAGATATAGATATATAGATATAGATATGTAGATATATTTTGTGTTTTCAATGACAATCTGGTGTTTGCGTGTGTTTTCAACTTTTAAGTCAATATTGAGTTTCTTACAAACTGTTTTTCAAAATGTAAATGTTCTCACTGATTTTTAGATTGAGATTCTAATGTATTGCCAACTGACCAGTCGACAAAAGTTGCTGTATCAGGCACTAAAAAACAAAATTTCCATTGAGGATTTATTGCAGTCTTCTATGGGCTCTACCCAGCAAGCACAGACCACCACCAGCAGCCTCATGAATCTGGTCATGCAGTTTAGGAAGGTAAGAGCTTGGGTCAGCTGCCCTGGAGTTCTTTTTATTAGCCTACTTCAAGAGAAAGGCCTCTAAACTTGATGCCAAGTAAATGTTAAAAAGAGATGAAAATGGGAAAGTATTTATTCACAAAGGTAAACGTTCATAGTTTGTGATTTCCCCGTCACTTTATAATGTCTGCACATAACAATGTTGTCTTCTTTTCCTTTCTCTTAGGTGTGTAATCACCCAGAGTTATTTGAACGACAAGAAACTTGGTCTCCATTTCATATTTCTCTAAAGCCATACCAGATTTCAAAGTTTATCTACCATCATGGACAGATCAGGGTCTTCAACCATTCACGAGACAGGTGAGCACATATAATATCTGTTTACTCTGAGTGTTTTTGTAATTTGGGGGATTGTGGAGATAAATTTGGTGGAGAGTGCATTCCTCAACAACACATATTAAACAAAGGATGGACAACTATTTGTCGAGGAATCTTGTGGTAGGAGAGTCTGCACACTGTCAAGGGTTTCCCTGGATGACCTTCAAGGCCCTGGCCCCTTCTAGTTGCTTTTCCAAATGAAGAAGGTGCACCTGTGTGCAAATATGTACTTGTACCGAAAGAGATCAGCAAGTGTCTGCTCCATTATTGAAATTGCTTTGTGGTGGCTTATTTTACATATGGAATAGCACTTGTGAGAGAATTGATTGGATTTGGAAATAATCAAATTTACCCTCTCGGAAGCAGCAATGACAGATTGCAATAAAGGTGAAGTGGTCGTTAATGGTAATGTGCTAGAGACCACTTCCATTCAGGAAACAGGTGTGTAAGTTGATTCTGCATCTGTGAGTGAGGGTGGTACTGGCTTCTGGATTTTTTAACAAGCTCCCAAAGGGTTCTTAGGCATACCCACATTTGACAACCATGGATTTAGAAAGCTGCTTCTGAGGAGAAACAGTATAAACAATACTGTCCAAATAATTATTGATATTTAGCCTAATGAAACTGAAATTGAGAAATTTCATTGGTTTAATTTTAAGAATCCTATGTCTGATAGTTTCAGGCTAATATTTAACTGGATGGGCAGAAGGAAGCAGATGGGGTGTAGTGCTTTTTGTTTATAGTGTACGATAACTTAGGGTGCTAGAATTATGAGTCTCTGAAATAAAATTAGACTACTTTAAACTAGTATTATCTTATACCTCTTAAGTACTATTACTTTCTGACTTTTTACACCATGATTTTTGCCTGGTAATAACAAGCTTCTTTAAAGTATAAAGAATTTCAAATCTAAAAGACTATATTTAATTTGGAACCTCCAGTCTAGTTAACTTCTCAGTATTTATATTTGTGTTTGGATTTATTTTATTACTTACCTTACAGGTGGTTAAGGGTTCTTCTCTCTCCGTTTGCGCCAGACTATATCCAACAGTCTCTCTTTCACAGAAAAGGTAGGTGTTTTTATCTTTGGGAAGGAAAGTATGACAAGGATTTACCAGGATGCTTCTCTTTGTTTGCTAAGTAACTAATTTGGAATTACTAGTAGTTTGCCTGCACGCTAGGTTTTTATTTATAAAGTCTGGATAAGCTTTAAGTAGCTGTGACTGGTGTGGCCCATGGGTTGGGTGTCATCTGCAAAGCAAAAGGTGACTGGTTTGACTCCCAGTCAGGGCACAGGCCTGGGTTATGGGTCATGCCACCAGTTGGGGGTGTGCAAGAGGCAACCGATTGATGTTTCTCTCCCTCTCTTTTCCCTTCCGTTCCCCTCTCTCTAAAAATAAACAAAATCTTAAAAAACAAATTCTTTTACCAAATTTAAGTAAATTAGCCAACTTCATCTATAGATGCTGTAACTTATGACTATAATAGGAAGCAACAAAAATTATTACATTGACCTTCCATCTTTATTTTATACCTGATTCTCAAGACTTAATACTCTTAAAACTTGACAGAGACAGTTCAGGATTCTTTTTTTTTTTTTTTAAGGATCTTTTTTTTTTTTTTTTTTTTTTTTTTTTTTTTTTTTTTTTTTTTTTTTTTTTTTTTTTTTTTTTGTAGATTTTATTTATTTATTTTTAGAGAGAGAGAGAGAAACATCAATGTGCGGTTGCTGGGGGACATGGCCTGCAACCTAGGCATGTGCCCTGACTGGGAATCGAACCTGCGATGCCTGGTTTGCAGCCCACACTCATTCCACTGAGCTACACCCACCAGGGCAGTTCAGGATTCTTATTGATGTGACTTAGTTTCTGCCCCCTTAGTCTAAGGAAAAGAAGCTGCTTAACTGAGAACATTGTCCAAAGTATTACGACAAGGGTCAGAATCTTTCACCTGTGTCTTTTTCTACCCCACCCCCACCCCAGCATGATAAAGAGGAAGTAAGTTAACCAAGGATATAAAAACCCCAAATGTAACTGATAAGCCAACTTCACTCTGGTTCATCTATGCCATATCTCATAGATCTGCCTCTTCCACTTGTGATTGTAGAACAAAAATGTGGCTCTCTGACTTCCATCAAACTAACTGTGGTTTGGAACCTTTAAAAATGTTTTGATTATTAAGTCAAAATCCAGCAGTTCAGTAAGCAGGCTTTAGTTGAGTGTTACCTCTTGGCTTGTTGCTGCCATTGACTGTGTGCTTTGATATTCCAGGTGTTAATGAAGAAAGCTGTTTTTCTTTCCTTCGCTTTATTGACGTATCTCCAGCAGAAATGGCAAACCTCATGCTCCAGGGACTTTTGGCCAGGTGAGAAATTTGCTCATTGTTTGATGAGAGAGCCATTAGAAATAAACAAGGTCAAAGATTGAATACTGTGAAGGTTAAGTATCTAACATTATATTATCTTCGGGAGCCTCTCATCCATTTTCTGTTGTTAAAAAGAAACATTTTTATTGGGAAATCATAATATTCTCTTGATCATTTATTAATTGCATGATACCTCATGGTATGCCATAAATAAAAATTATTCAGGCTCTTCTCCCAAATGGTACCAGGCCTTCCAGTCTTCTTAATTTCTAGTTAGTCTACTATATTTTATTTGCTTCTATAGGGCAAATGATGGCTGGTGATTAGTTAGAAGTGATTGCAGCATAGCCTGCCTTAAGAGTTCTGGGAAACTTAGTTCTATGTTCTTGTCTTTGGAATAATAGCTTTCACTTAATTTTATTATCTTGTACTTATGTAGTAAATAGTGGCCTCATTAGGAAAGACTATCTCCCTAATATGAGGATGTTTTTATGATAGAGTTTTTGTGATAGAATTAAATATTTTTTAGTACTGAGATGAGCTTAATGGAGGATTTTAGTTTTCATAGTAGCAAACCAAATCATGCGAAAGGTAGAATTTATAGAATAAAAGTATGAGATGGCTTTATTCCAAAGTAGGAAAGAACTCTTTGTTCGGGGGTTACAAAAGAGACATGTTAACGAGAGACAAAGTTCCTCGCTGATGTAAACTACCTCAAACCTCCGTGGAGCACTGAATAAGTATGTGTGCTGTGATTTGTTTCAGATGGTTAGCTCTTTTCCTGTCTCTGAAAGCCTCCTACAGGCTCCATCAGCTGCGCTCCTGGGGAGAGCCAGAAGGAGAGAGCCAGCAGAGATATCTGAGAAACAAGGATTTCCTTCTGGGGGTGAATTTTCCGCTCTCCTTTCCCAACCTTTGCAGCTGCCCTTTGTTAAAGGTAAGCCTTTCTTTCAGTGTCAGTTACCCAAGTAGTACTCCTTTTCCTTTTCTTTGAATCAGTAAAAGTAGTAACAAAGTAAACAATCTTTCGACAGAGCCAAAAAGTTCCCAGAGGAGTGGGAGCAGTGTACTGATTTATTATCTATTATATACACCTCAGTAGACATTTTGTGTGTGTATATACGTGTGCATGTGTGTGGGTATATATGTATGTGTGTATATATAGGGTATATAGATTAAATGTATATTTTTGTATATAACTTTACTGTAACACATCTTAAATGTACAACTCTGAATGTACACACGTGTAAAACACTTGTGTAACAACTGCCTACATGAAGGTGTGGGACATTTTCAGCAGCCAGAAGTCTTCCTCATGCTGCTTCCCATGTAATACCTCTAATTCAGACAAACCAACAAATAAAGGTAATCACTCTTCTACTTCTGTTATTACAGTTACTTTTGAACTTTATGTAAATAGAATTATCCAGTTTGTACTCTTTTGCATTTGGTTTCTTTTCCCTCAATATATTTATATACTTCATGTTGTATTATAGCATCCTTTTTTAATGCTATGAAGTATTCCACTGCCTGAATATACCGCAGTTTAGTTTATTAATCTGTTTTACTGTTGGTGGATATTTGGATTACTTCCAGTTTGCGGCTGCTATGAATAAAAGTGCTGTGCACATTCTTGTGTGTGTCTTTTGATGAACATAAGCACTGATTACTTTGGGATATATATCCCCAAGGAGTGGGATTGCTGTAATCAGGTTTATGTATATTTAGATTTAGTAGCCACTGCCCAACATCTTTCAGAATGGTTTTACAGTTTACACCTCCATCAGCAATGTGAGAAATTTGCTATTGTGTTCATCATCCTTGCCTATACCTGGTATTTCCAGTCCGAGTTTTTGAATTTGTGGTGGTATCTCATGATTTTAAATTGCATTGTCATGAAAAGTAATGATGTTGCATACTTTTCATGTAATTCTTGGTCATTGTAAAGTAGGTGAAGGGGAAAGTGACAGGAAATAAGGTGACTGATGTAGATCCTGATCCTATGGGACCTCATAAGTTATTGCTAAGGATTTGGATTTTATTCTGAATGAAATGGGTAGCACTGGAGAATTAAACGATATTTGCATGTTTATATTATGGTTCTTCAACTACATTAGAAGGTCGACATGTATCCTCTAGAACATTTAATGGGTCATTAGTCTCAACTGCTACCAAATGCAGGATGTTCTTTTGCTGGATCTGGTGTGTGCCCCCTGTACACTGGAGAAACCCATAGGATTTCCTTCTCGTCTGTGCTCTCAGTTGGTTTCTCAAGCATTGCTCTGTGTACTTTTTTTGGACTCTGGAGATAAGGTCAGTAATGCAAAGAGAGACTAGAATTGGGTTCCATCCTGTTTGAAATAATGTTAGTGGTGACAGAATTACTTCCTCCTAGTGAAATATTCGCATATCTTGTGAAGAGTTCCTTAACCTCCTATAGACCCATTCCCCGACATTCACTGGTATATATTACAGTGTAGTCACAAAATTTTATTAGTTTTATTTTTGGTACAGAAAGCACCATCCTCCCAAGGATTTATTAAACCCTTTTATGTAGACACCTGCATCTTATTTAACGCTCAGAGGTACGGTGTGCGTGCTTGTGTTTTATGAAAATATAGTAGTGCGTGTAGAGCGCCTGTTCGGTGAGGCTCTGTGTTAATGAGTTTCCTGAGAAATTCAGATGTGGGCAGCATGCTTCATGGGAAATTGGTAGTGAAATCTGAAGGTTTATCTAATTAAAGTTACATTCACTTTCATTTTCCTCTTAAGTTTTATTTTCTGTTGTGGATAGACATTTGCTCTTGTATTGGCTTAGACGATACACTGAATTACTGAGTTGGGGGGTCACAGGTAGCTGAAAGCTAATTACGTAAGTGTACAAACATTTCTGCTTTTGGTCTCCAATATTCATATGTTGAAAAACCAACCAGTGTATTTTGCAGTTTGTTGATGTATCTATTTTAGGAAATCTATGCTTTCAAATAAGCAGAATGATCTTTACATGGCATCTTCTAGCCTTAAAGGTTAGTCTAGGTTCTAAATAAAGGATTATGTTGTTTGAAGCTCCCTGTGTTACAGTTAGTAAAAATACAATAAAGCCCATTGTATCTGTGGGTATTGAAGTGCGATCATGACTCAAGAATGTTTTATATCAACACTTGATAAGTATGTAGATGTACCAAATATTACACAGACATAAATTTTTAAAATAAAATATTTATAAAACAATATGCACATATACAGTGCACCCTGGTTGTTTTTTACTCTTTTTTTTTTTTTCTTTAAGACCAAGCTGGAAACATTTATTTATTTTTAGAGAGAGAGAGAGAGAGAGAAATATCAGTGTGAAAGAGAAACATCACTCAGTTGCCTCTCCGACTAGGGACCTGGCCTGGCATGTGCCCTGACTGGGAATTGAACCAGTGGCCTTTTGGTTTGCAGGCCAGTGCCCAACCCACTGAGCTATACCAGCTAGGGCATTTTTATTCTTTTTTAAAATGTTAGTGGGAACCTACTAAAAATGATTTCATTACTATCCCTATCATGGTTTGAAAAATACAGCACTTGATGACTATATAATATTAGAATAGCTAGAGAACTAGATAAAGAGAGTCATCACATCAAAGATTCTAGATCGTTCTTGTAATAATAGTAAAGAAAAGAAACTGATATTTTGATATTTTTGACCTTATGAAGAGTCTCACTTTCTGAACATGAAAGATAAGACCAAAAGTTGCTCAGAGAACATTATTATACATATTTCATTCCAGAGTTGCCCTGACATATAGCTACTCATCAGGGTCCATCTCTGTCTTAGTATATTCTGGCATATATCTGTTATATCTCTGGTATTCAAAGATAGTATAAATAAAAATAAGTGATTTTGAAAGAACCAGCTGGCTCAAACTTGAACACAGTAGTTTATGGGAACTATTCCCCCAAAATGACCTTGTTGGAATATGCCTATCACCATTATTACGCTTTTTCTCACCCTGGTTTCTTTGAGCTGAGTTTTTCTTATTCATCTAGCTAAAATTGGTTTTGTTTGTTTTACAAAGAAGTGTAGAGAAGGATATTTCCGACACCTTATTCTTTAGAACAGATTTCCAAAATTCATGAGTTAAGGGTATAAAAGTTGCCCTGCCTGGTGTAGCTCATTGGATTGAGTGCAGGCCTATGAACCAAAAGATTGCTGGTTCGATTCCCAGTCAGGGCACATGCCTGAATTGCGGGCCAGATCCCCAGTTGGGGGTGCATGAGAGGCAACCACACATTGATGTTTCTCTCCCTCTTTCCTTCCCCTGTCTCTAAAAATAAACAAATAAAGTCTTCTTTTTAATATTATAAATGTTAAATTTTAAGATGCATGACATTTTAACTTGCATACACATATCAAAACCACACTATTAAATTTCATAGTCTACTCTGACCCTGTAAGATTTTAGTTTTTTTAGAAAACATGATTGAAAAACTAGTCTTTTTAAAAATCATCAAATATTGACAGCAGTGCTGAGACTTAAATGTAGTAATTATCTGCTATGCTGATGTTTACATTTGTCAATTAGTTTTGGGTATTTTTTTTTAATTTTGTTTTTAAGAATTTGTTTATTTCTTTAGAGAGACTGGAAGGTAGGGAAAAGGAGAGGTAGAGAAACACTGATGTGAGAGAGAACTACCAATCACTTACCTCTCGCATGCTCCCCAGCCAGGGACTAGGCCCACAGCCCAGGCTTGTGCCTTGACCAGGAATTGAACCAGTGACCTTTTCCTTTGTAGGACAATGCCAAACCCAACTGAGCCACATGGGACAGGGCATTGTCAGTTGATTTTAAACACAAGGTCTTAGGTTCTTTTTGTTTGCTGCTTTCTGTAGGATAAATTCATTATATGTGTGCTTTGTGCCTTTTATTCCTGATGTGACTTGGTTGCTGTCACTGAGGTCTACAAAAATATTTCTGGCATTGTTAGTACAATTTACAAATCCTGTGAAAGCCCCTTTGCTTAAATAGGGGTCCAACAACTGTGACATCAGATAATTTTTATTTTCACAGAAAACAGGCTTACCTCTCGCATACCCCCAACTGGGGACCTGGTCTTC
Organism: Tonatia bakeri; assembly: GCA_004024845.1. Lineage (NCBI taxonomy): Eukaryota > Metazoa > Chordata > Mammalia > Chiroptera > Phyllostomidae > Tonatia > Tonatia bakeri. The sequence continues at coordinate 198,119 of PVIA01002230.1, read as the reverse complement.
AACCCAGGCATGTGCCCTGACCGAGAGTAAAACCCATGACCTTTCAGTGCATGGGCCTGTACTTAATCCACATAGCCACACCAGCCAGGACTGTGTTGGGCATTTTTGAATAGGTGTATTGCATCGAATGGACAGTACTTTAAAGGTGACTGAAGTTTAAACACGTAAGAATAAATATACAATTTTTTAATAAATAAATTCCAGTTTTTGGGGGGTCCCCTGTTGTATAAAAGAATAAATTTTTTTTAAGATTTTATTTATTTATTTATAGAGAGGAAAGGGAGGGAGAAAGAGAGAGAGAGAGAAACATCAGTGTGTGGTTGCTGGGGACCGTGGCCTGCAACCCAGGCATGTGCCCTGACTGGGAATCGAACTGGCGATGCTTTGGTTCGCAGCCCGCGCTCAATCCACTGAGCTACGCCAGCCAGGGCTAAAAGAATAAATTTTTAAAAAAGCAATACAGTCTTGCTCCATACAGCCACTAAATCGGTACCAGTCTGTTGAGTTTTAAATGTGAGAGAAAACTTGTCATCAGCATTTGTGTTTTGCATCATTAGATGAAAAAATAAAATATTTCTGTATTCTTCAAAAAAATGAAAGTGTCAGGGGACTCTGATTCGGATATGGCTGAGCAGTGGCAGTGGAGGAATCACTTCCAAAACCTAGAGTTCAAGAAAGGATCCAGACGGAATGGTAAATTCTATGTCAAGTTTAAAGTGAACACTTTGGCATGAGATTAGGCATCTCTTTGATGCTAGGAGTGATTTATAGTGAGAAACATTCTGATTAGAAAGTGTTGAGCCCTGATGAGTGTGGCTCAGTTGGTTGGGCATGTGTTCCCCCAAAACAAAACGTCTCAGATCCAATTTTGGGTCAGGGTTCATGGAATGTGTGTTTGGTCCCTGGTCGGGTTGCTTATGAGAGGCAACCAGTCGATTTTTCTCTCCCTCTCTTTCTTCCTCCCTTCCCTCTCTAAAAATAAATACATAAAATCTTTAAAAATAGTAAATGTAGAGAGTAGGTAATGAAGTATGGCAATTAAAAAGAAGAATAGGAAGGTATTTCAGGAGGGAAAGTTGGGTTTAAGTCAAAGTTGAGTTTATTAAGAAAAAAAGAGACTCAGATTGGAAATCTGAAAAGGAAGAAGGCAACAAAAAGGGAAATTGAACATAAAGGAGAGACAGTTGGTGGGGATGCAGAATTACCCAATTTACCTAGTAGAAAACTAGCGAATACTGGTAGGAGCTCTAAAATTAACAGAGAGATTCTTCTCTACCACAAAGAATGTTTATAGTGTCCAGAAAGACTAAAACTGAGCTTAATTAATGTGAACAAAAGACACTATTAAGCAATTGTCTTTTTTTCCTTCATCCCTCCTCCCACCCCCCTCCAAGTGAGAATGCAATTTAAGTGGGCATTATATACAGTCCCTCTTGTCTTTGTGGTCTGGTTATTTTAGGCACCTTGCACTTAAAAGGTTAAATTAATGTTTGCTGAATGACTTAGTGTTGGTATATTATACAGTGTTATCGTTGCCTTTCTTTTTGGAACTTGGCATGTATTCTCATTTCAGGGAATGTCTTCTAACCTAAAAGTAAAAGTGAAAGCATATTATTACTCAGTATTTAAAATAGAATCTTGTGAAGAGTTCTAACTTTTCCTTATGGGTTGGGCAACATGAGTGGGATTGGTAACTTGTTTAATCATTTATTGACTTTTTTTTGTTGTACATCAGTTATTTTTGTCCTTCATTTGAGCTGAGAACTAGAAGCATTTCTTGACACTGAGGAACACCAGCAGAAGTTAATGTATAGAAAGCCCAAGAGTAGTGGCAAAAAAGGTCAGTTGTGGATGTTAGCCCCATAGTAGTCATCTATACCTACATAACAAATTACCCTAAAATCTAGCAGCTTAAAACAATAAACATTTAGTATCTCACAGTTTCTGTTGGTCAGGAACTTGGGAGCAGGTCAGTTAGGTGGTTTTGGCTCTTATGAGGTCAAGATATCAGCTAGGGCTCCATAGTTACCTGAAGGATTAAGTAGAGCCATAGGATCTGCTTCCAAGGCAGCTCACTTGCATGTCCAGCAAGTTGCTGTTGGCTGGAGGTCTCAGTTCCTTGCTGTGTGGACTTTTCCATGAGGCTGCTTGAGTGTCCTCATGGCAGGGCAACTGGCTTCCCTCAAAGTGAGTGATTTGAGAGAGCAAGCAAACGAGTCCAAGAAGGGACCACAGTGCCTTATGAGCTAGTTTTTTTTTTTTTTTAAGATTTTATTTATTTACTTTTAGAGAGGGAAGGGAGGGATGGAGAGAGAGAGAGAAACATCAATGTGCGGTTGCTGGGGGCCACGGCCTGCAACCTAGGCATGTGCCCTGACTGGGAATCAAACCTGCGATGCCTGGTTCTCAGCCCGCACTCAATCCACTGAACTACACCAGCCAGGGCTTTATGAGCTAGTTTTGGGAGTTATTAAGCCTAGCTCACTCCCAAGGAGCAGGGAATTAGGCTCTACCTTTTGAGAGAGAGGTATGAAAATTATGGACATAATCTCAGAAGGACCACAGATCTCTACTGCGGGGCTGATGCCTTGATATTAATCACTTCATTATAAAGTTTGTTTTGCTATTCACTGTCCTGAGATTTTAGCTTAGAATATAGCCAGGTTCTAGCTGTGACACCATGAAAGTTCTTAGACAGGAAAAGATGTTGGTATCTCTCCCAACTCTCTAGGTCACCCATCTGTTTATAATTTTATTAGCCACAGCAAATGTCAGCTGTATTTATATTAAAAACAGTATAATACCTGGCTTTCATCTTCAACAGGATTTCATCGTTCATAAGGCCTAACTCCTAGTGAGCAAAACTTTTCCTTGCAAACTATATTCCATTCTGTGTCTTGTATTATCATTTGATTTGTCAATTTAGTTTTGATTATGTAACTTCTATCATTCATAAACATAATGCTGAAGAGATGCTATTTCTCCAGCTCTTTCTTTTGCTTTCTTTTGTGGTACTAGGAAATGGAGTAGCCTTGTTTTAATATGCAAAGCAAACACAAATTACATTTCAAAGGTTTGATGGAAGACCATACAAATTGAATCTAGATTCCATGATCAAGATCAGTCTTAAAAGTAAAGTTTGGGGTTATTCTCAAGCAGATGGACCTGAGAAAAGCGACAGGGGACATGCTGAAATCAGAAACAAGAGTCAAGAATCTTTCTCTTACACTATTCAAATAATAATTTTGAATAAAATTCCTTTGGACCTACCAAATTAGCTTTAAATTCATTTTTCCTCAGCTTTTTCTTAAGGGAGAAAATCCGTCATTCTGTTCTCTCCTATGCCTTCTTTTGTTTTATAAACAGTAGTAGGTATTATTTCAGCAGCTTGTCTCCTAAATACAGCTTCCTGTCATCAGAACAGGGTAAAGGCTTTGTTCTTACTCCTTTGAGGACAGATAATGAATGTTGGCTTAGGTGCATACTGTCATCTTGTTCTCGGTAAGCTGTCTCAGATCGCTTATTACTTTTAGATCACATTCAGCAGTCTGACTCAATCCTAATGTCTCCTTGTTCTTACCCGGCAGTGAATATTAAACTTCAGTTCTGTGCTGCAGAGTTAAGGGAAATACCACTCTCATAATATTGGCTTTGGGATAATACATACTGTAAACATCAAGGAACTAAGAACAAAGAGAAAGACACCGATCAGATAGCATTTCGGGGTGTTTTGAACAAAAAGGCCCCAAAGTTTAGGGCCTTTTTAAAATCTCTTACTTGACATGAATGCTTGTCTGATACGATTTTTCTCTTTCGATGCTACGTTCCTCTTAATTTTGTTGTGCTCCACCCTGCTTAACTGGTGAGAATTTCAAGAAGGAAAAGTTCAAAACTTTCATAAGTTTATTCTTGCACACCTCCTTCCTCACTGTGGGCTTTGGCTAGGGCTCCTTTCTTGTATGGTTTTGCAGGAATTAAAGAATACAAGTCTCACACATATGAATCTTTTATTTTTAATCTTGTTTTTTGAAAAATAAGGACCGAAACAAGAATTTGTAGGAAATATACTATTTAGCCATCTTTTGGGGAGGAAGGACAGTTTTTAAAATATAACCAGTTTAATGTTATGTTAAGAATGATGATTGACGGAAATACAGTAACACCACTGATTCCATGTCCCATCTCAGTCTCGATGAAACTGTTGTTGTGGTAAGGGTCTGCTTAGGCATCATACATGTTGAAAGCTTATATACTCTACAACTGTAGTAAGCAAGTTATGTCATGAAATTGGGAATATTTCATATTTTGCAATTTAAAATATACAAAAGAACCTTAAGATTTTTTTTATTTTGAGAGGAGTGGTATGTGTATAAATTTTATCGTTTTTAATAATTGTATTTTTATAGACTTTCTTTTTTATTTATTTATTTTTAGAGAGGGGGCAAGGGAGGGAGAAAGAGGGAGAGCAACATCGATGTGTAAGAGATACACTCACCCACCTGGGGATCTGGCCTGCAACCAGGCATATACCCTGACTCGAATCAAACCAGCAACCTTTCGGTTTGCAGGCTAGCACTCAACCACTGACCACATCAGCCAGGGCTGTGCAAAAGTCTTAAACACCGTTTTTTATTAAATGCTTAGAGTTTTGATTGACCATTGATGAACAATCCTGCCAACAGAAGTTTTCAAAAAACATTTTTGCTAAATGTTAATTTGCAACTACAATATCTATCTGTCCTCATTTCCTTAGATCATAAAAGGTGCCAACGCACCTTGTAGAAAGCTCTGGAAAACCACTCTGTTCAGGATTTTTCTGTATTTTATTTTCTCCCTTTTTGTTTGGTCACTTAAAATATCTGTGAAAATAGAATCCATATAGTCTAGCAGTATATCTGTAAACAGTATGCCCTTAAGAACAAAAGCAAAAAAAATCAATTTCTAAGTAATGACCTGATGTTAGCATAAGTGTTTTTTTGTTTTTGTTTTTAATTTTACACAAGACATGAAAAGTAAAGTGTGGGCCCTTTTAAATGGGTAAGTCTGTAACTGAGGGGAAGACATCTGTGCGTTTTCTGTGCTACACTGTGGTAAGAAGTGTGCAGTTGTGGTGCCTGTCATTCCGCCCTACTTATTTTCTTTATTTTTTTAATTTATTTTTTATTGTATTTTCTTCTGCCCTACTTATTTTCACTTAAGACTTTTACATGGAGACAAAAGAGTCTACAAAAGCCTGACTTCACTGCTGTGTGCATATTGTGGTGCTGGCGGCTAGATGCGTATAGCTGCCAGTGCCTACAGTGTGACAAGACATTCAAGAGCATGAGGTAGGGACAATAGAATAGCAAAACTTGTGACCACATTACAGCCAGGTCACATCTCATACAGTGTGACATTCTGTTTCTTTCTTCCTTTTTCTTTTTTCTTTTCCTAATTTGCTTTAGGTCAAACTAAGTAAGGAAGCAGTGAACCTTCTTTTCTGCCCTATCCCCTCAAGCATCCTGCACAGTGGTGTTGGAGGTGTCCTTTGTGTTCTTCTCTGTTTCACATTGAATTGTTCTGTGTCCAGCCGTGTCTGGCAGTTCATGTCATTTATGTGAAGGAAATGTGGGTAGTGTGGTACCAAGGACTATTTGTATTAGGCTTAATGGAACCAATGTTAAGAGAGAATAATCTAGAACAGGATAGATTGAGTAAAATATGCTAGAGGTAGTCATGGTTTCTCTAAAGCTGAGGCTATGTATGTTGAACATTTTGAGCCAGCGAATTCTTTTTTTAAATCTGGAATCAGAAAGCTATAAATCATCTTGACTTAATGACTTCCAATGAGACTACCATCTTAACGTAGATCATGTAAGATGAGTGAACATGTTCTAATTTGGGAATGACCGCATCCGGAAAGTCAGGGCTTCTTCCACAAAGGTATCAACCAGTGACATATTGTGTTAAAAGGACTTCCTACAGTGAAAGTTGTAACCCTTTCTTATTAATAACTATAATGTTGATGAGAAAATAATCGAAGGAAATATTATTTCATCTTTTACCTTTGCACACTAGGAGTGAAGTAAAAAAAAAAAAGGCTTTTGCCCTGACTGGCTTGGCTCAGTTGGTTGCCTGTGGTCCCACAAAATGAAGGTCCACCAGTTTGATTCCCAGTTAGCGCACAGGCCTGGGTTGCGGGCCAGGTCCAGGGTTGGGGCATGGGAGAGGCAGCCAATTGATGTTTCTCTCATGTCATGTGTTTTCTCTCTCTCTCTCTCTCTCTCTCTCTCTCTCTCTCTCTCTCCCTTGCCCTCTCTCCCCCCTCTCTTTCTTTCTCTCTCTTTCTCCCTCCTTTCTCCTCCCTCTAAAAATAAATAAAATCTTTAATAAAGAAATCCTTTTTTTTTTAAAGGCTTCTGTTGGTTTTTGCCATTTGACAATGCCTAAAATGAGGGTAGCTTGAAGAGATTTCTGACAGATTGTTTAGTTATTTTTCTTTAGAAGTTAGTAAGAATTAATAGTCTTTAGGGCAGTTACTGCTGCTCTCTCTGCCTGGGCACCAGTGTACGTCCCAACTCACAGCCCTGTATTACTACTAGTACTGTAGTGAGCAGTGGTTGCTAGACTTGTATCATCTCTTCTTTCCACCCTCAGGAGGGTCAAGAGGAGCTGCTGCTGATAATCAGAAATGCACTTTTGGAAAACAAGAAAATTGGCTACATTTTTTCCTTTATTTGTGCACCGTTAATAGAGTTTTTAAGTTTCCTTGCTACTCAGTGTTAAGTATTGGAAGAGTTGGATGACACCCTAACAATCTTCATACTCATCCTCACACTAGGCATTCAGGTGGTAATGGACATAAATACACAGAGAAAGGGATAAATTTCAATTCATTGGATTGGCGAAAAAGTTCATTTAGATTCTTCCCTACAATGGTTCTAGTAGGGCTTACTTGTCTTTAACATCATTAGAAACAATTTTGTTAGATTTATTGTGACAGCTGTAATATCAGCATGCATTTTTAAAAAACTTATCAAAATTGGTGAATTTTTGTGTAGCCATTTTAATATTGAAGGAAGAAATATGCAACATATTTGGCATAGTATGCTTTATTTCAAGAAAGGTAAAAACACAACGGAAACACACAAAAAAGATTCGTGCAGTGTATGGAGAAGGTGCTGTGACTGAGCGAATATGTCAAAAGTGGTTTGCAAAGTTTCTTGGTACTGTTGTCATTTTGGCCAAATAATTCTTTGGCCAAATAAATCTTGTGCATTGGAAGATGTTTAGCAGCACCCCTGGCCTCCACCCACTAGAAGCCAATAGCAGGAGATAACTGACATACTCAGAATATCCAAATCAAAGTTATTGGTGAAAATAATAAATGTGTCTTTTATTTTACACAAAAAACTAAATGGACTTTTTGGCCAACCCAATAGATACTAGCCAATATAAAGATGAGTACATAGATAATGTTGAAAAACTATCAGAAGCTTAAAGTTCTTTTGTGGGTAATAACAAGCACTTCAATATCTAGAGAAAAAGGTCAAGCACAATAAAGCGACACGAACCCTCCATTGTAATAAAGTGTCATAAGATGTGCCTACAGTGTGTTTAGAGACCACTGAAGACAGCTCAGCTCGGCTGGAAGCAGTTAAAGCCTTTCATTTTGTTCATGACCATTATTTAGAAGATGCTGATTGTTTCATGGAAGCAGATTATGATACACATGTCCTATTAGACAGCTTGAGGTGGCTTCTCTCAAATTATGATCCTCAAGAACTCATTTACTTTGGGAGAAGATACGTAGTGAACAAAGAAGCCTTGAAGAGATTTGTTACTGTAAGTTTTTGGTACTGGAATTATAATTATTATTCTCCCTCAGAGGATGCTGATTACTGTTCATCTTGCAGTTTGTTTTCTTGACTTTACAACAATGTGTAAATTTGACTACATTGTGTATTATCTTCCTCTACATGGTTATTTATGAAACTGCCTTATTTAAGAAATCAGTAAAACAGAAATAATCATGAATGAAGATCTAACAATAAAATGTCTAATACTGAAGAAAGACCTGCACCTACAATGTAGAACACTGTGACCCCACTGACAAATTTTTTGAATGTGAATATTTCATACTTAAAATATTTCATATGAATGGCTGAAAACTGAAGTTTTGACATAAGCTGTGGAGTCTTTGAAAATGTATTTTTGATACAGTAATGTAAATGAAGAATTTTTTTTTTGAGTGGTGGTCAGGTAGAGGAGCTAAAGAGATGCTGTTTCCTCTTCCTGACCATTTGTATTGATGTCACTGTATAAATAAAGCAGCTAACCTTGCTCGAACTACACTGGACCATGTTAGTGCACCGATGTGAGGCTAAACAGACTTGCCTTAAAGAACAACTTTGAAGAAATGTTGTTGGTAGTTGCTTTTGACTAAAGATGTGAGTTTGCATCCATGGATATAACAAATGAACCAAACTCTCCCCCCCACACACACACACATATGTACCACCGGGCTGTCTAGAAAGTATCCAGCCATGTAATAATGAAAAATAGAGACATTTATTGAAGAAGATACAAGATAAAAGAAACATTGTACGTGGGACAGTGACACCTCAGACCCCTTCAAAGTAGGCACCTTGGGACCTCACACAGTTCTCCCAATTGCTATCAGCTGCCCCATTGTATTTTCCTCGATCTCATCAGCAGTCTGAAATCTCTCTCCTTTCAAAGGTGATTTTAGTTTGGGGAAAAGCCAGAAGTCACAGGGCACCAAATCTGGGCTGTAGTGGGCTAGTCACCTGGGTGATTTGATGTTTCACAAAAAAACTTCTGCAGGAGACATGATGCATGAGCGGTGTGTTGTTGTGATGAAACTGCCAGTCACCAGTTGCCCATAGCTGCGGCCTTCTGAATCATCTGAATAATTTCTGCGGAGGAATGTTCATGCTTAATGCAAAATTTGGTACAGATTCATTGCTCTACTCGCTCAGTCATGTTGAATGCAACAGCTACACAGTACATGTGCTCACTTAATGGCATCTACCGCCCCCACTTACTAGTACAGTGAAGTTCTCATCGTTCATGTACTCACATTCCAGTCCACTCTCCTTGGCTTCCAGGTTACATCGTTATCACACAAACTGTTATTTTTGTATTAACAATGGCTGGACTCTTTTCTGGACAGACTTTGTACATAGTGTTCTGTCTAATGAAGGTTGTGCTCTCGCCATTTATAATTAACAGTATCTCTTCCACAAAAAGGTAGAAATGATGCTTGGTTAGCATACATTAATATAAAACCACATTTTAAAATTAGTATGGATTTTGTCTATAGTATAAGTTGAGTTCTAAATAGTGTGTATTAGAATAATTTTTGCTAGGAAGAATGTCTTTAAATCAGGTGTTTAATATGTGATATTTCCCCCGTTTTGATTACATTAAACATAATTATCAATGGCACTAATTTGACCTTTTGTTTTATAGTTTCTGGTTTTCAGCAGCCACTGTAAAGCAGTGAGTGGCTACTCAGACCAGGTCATCCATCAGCGGAGATCAGCTACCTCCTCGCTTCGTTGCTGCCTGCTCACCGAGCTGCCATCTTTTTTGTGTGTGGCCAGTCCACGAGTAAGTGCCACGGGAGGGAATAAACAAAATACATGGTATTTTCAAAATACTAATTTTCAGGGGATCCATTTCTCAACTGTTTTAAGCTATTTAGATCTTGAGAAACATAAATCCTTAGTATTTAGAAAGAGCATGCACACCATGGTCCTGGCTGTCCCCTGACAGCACTTCTCACTTTGGACTATACTGGTTTGAGAATAATTGTACGGGTTAGATAGGAGTGTTTTTTTTTTCTCTGACCTTGTCTCTGTTCTTAGTTCCTCTCATTTAGTCAGGGGCTCTAATCTACCATGGCAGCAAGCCATCTGTCAGGTGAATTAACACCCAACGACAGGGTCACGGACAGGGGGCTATTTGAAAAGGAGAGGGAACCATTTGTCACCTGCATTGAGGCTTTTGAGGGGTTTTCAGAGGAGGGGGCCAGATTGGCAGGGAGATTTGATCTGGACTTGTCACCTCAGTACGGTCTCCAGATAACAAAAGGAAATATGACACTCTGGCATCAAGAAACTCTTGGTCTGGTGTTCTCTCACTTTCCTCAGCAGTTCTGCCTGGACTGTGGTTCACAAATATGTTTCCTCTGAAAAGTGACTGTTGCGCGTTGCCAAGATCAGAATTGGCATAGGGTCCAGAGGAAGATGGTGAATGAAAATGAGATGATGGTATTGAGTCCCATTGACTCCAGCCTTCCTAGATTTCCTCCTGCTGGTCCTCTATTACATGAATATGATTCCCTTGCCACTGTCATCTTCATTTGATTTATATTGACTGTCCAGAATTTAGATTTTGCATGTTTCCAGTTCTTCCAAAGCATTCTTGGTCTTTGAAACTGAGGCTGATATAGAGAAATTCACTTTAAGAAACATCTAAAGCCAAGTGCTTCCATGGAAAGTAATGTTGAGGCTTCATAATTATGTGGTTTATTTCCTTCTCAGTCTCCTTACTGAGAGGCCTGATAAAAGGAAGTCTAGATTTTTAGAGTGGTATATCAGGGTATTTTTACTTCGTATATTCCCAGTGTTTTATAGAGCCAATGAAAAGTGAACTGCCTTGAACTGTAACATCATTGATGGACATAACAATTTTGATTTGTACCATCCCGAGTTCTAGAGCCAACCACTCTGAAGAACAGCCCCACTCTTCGAACATATTCACACATGGGCCCCCCAGCTGTACTTCAGAGTATTGTTTTCTGAGGAGCTAGAAGTCTAACTTGCCTTGTGTGGTGCTGCTGTTTCCCTAAAGAACAGTGAACAGTAGCTTGAAGAAAACTGTCCTGGTGTATAAAGATGTGGTGGCAGTCAGGGAATAGGAGGAGGCTTTTATTATTTGACTGGAGTGCTCCTTTCCAGCGTCCTACTCGGCCTCTCCTCCCTTATTTATTTGAAGGGTTTCTTCACATAACATGTGCCAAACCTGAAAATGGTAATAATTACACGATAGTTGTGAGGACAGGAAAAAGAGTGTTAAACATGTCTGAATATTTTATGCACATGTACACAAATTCTTAATCTTTCAGATCAACCCTGGGGTATGAATAAGGGAACATTTCATGAAATACCTTAATTATATTGATTTCTCACCCATCTTGACGGAGAGAAACTGATTTCCTTTGAGGTCTCAAGCTTGGCCTTGAATTAGAACAAATTAATTTTCCTGGCATATGCTGTGAAAACTTTAGGGTCAATTCAGGAAGAACTGTCCCACATTAAAGAAGGAATTATGGCAGCTCTTTTCTCAGCTGAGAAAATAATTCAGCAGGGGTCATAAACTAAGATCCTGGAATCCATCTTACAAAAAATGTAGCGCTTGGAGCGGTCACGCTTCCTAGAGCTGGAGCAGGGATATACATGTCCTCAGGAAGGACGCTCTGAATGCTTGTGGAGGCAGCCTCTGAAGATACCATAGTTTAGAGAGTTAATGAAGCAAGGAACAGGTTAGCTTATGTGGCTGATGGGAGTGTGCATTTCGGTTTGTGGGGAGGAGAGAATGGTAGGTCATGCCTCATCTCTCCCTGTCTCTAAGCAATCAGGGAGGCCGCTTGCGGGGAGGCCGTCTAGGACGGAGCGGACTTGGAAAGCAGGATTTACGTAGCAGTGGACTCGTTTGCCCCCTTTAGGGCCTCATGAGTTTGCTGCTTACGTATTTACAACGTGACTTTCTGTGATTCTGCATATATCCTGATCCAGGGCTCCTGCCAAAGAAGTTTATCAAAACATTAAAAAATATTTCACTAAGAACCATGCCTTGCAAGCCTCCCAGTCTCAGTCCTGAACTTGGAAGGATATCAGCAAAATGCAAATTGGAAAATAGGTGAAAGTTTACAACTGGAAAAAGTTGGTTTGTTTTGAAACTACTAAGACCTCCTAGAAATGAGTCCCAGGCAGGGGGAAACATTCTCCTTTGCATCACTGTTCACCCTATTCCTTCAGGCTGAGTTTCTAGCTTTGAATTTTTCATCTTGAGACTGTGGGCCCAAAGTCTTGATGTATAATTCCAATACAAGTTCTGCTGTTTAAAAAAAAAAAAAAAAAGGCATTTATCTTTGTAAAATTGGCCAGTATTAGTCTCTCACAGATTATGCTCTACTTATCCAAGAGTGTGCATGTTGTGTGCATGTTGAACTGGTAATACTTCTGTAGTCCAGACTGCTGCTTCCTTAACCATTTTTACGGAATTAGCAGCAGTCAATTGTGAGGTTCTAGGACTTACACCCTAGATCAGGGGTCCCCAGCCCACCACCTGTTAGGAACTGGACCACGGAGCAGGAGGGAGCAGGAGGTGAGCTGAGCGGCGGGCAAGGAAGTGAAGCTCCATTGGCATTACCATCCGGGCTCCGCCTCCTTTCTCCCCTCCACCACCCCTACACCTGTCCGCGGAAAAATTGTCTTCCACAAAACCAGTCCCTGGTGCCAGAAAGGTTAGGGACCCCTGCCCTAGATGGTAGGTGTCTACTCTGATCCAGCATCTGCTGGACCACACCCAGAACAAACCAAAGCAGATAGAGACCAAATTTTTATCCACCTGCTTTGTATTTCCGTGTTTGCCTATGCTCAACTTTCAATGGGAAAAATTGATAACTGGGAAACAAGAAGACAAACTCCTTTTGGAGAGAATAGAGGAGATATGAGATTACCAAAACCTTCTCCTAGTACAGTCTGGTTAAACCAATTTCTGTGTGAGCCTGTCTGGGTTTTGGAGTTCTAGGGGCCCAGCTTTCTGTCTCCCTCTGTAGTTTTGCCATCTGGACCATAGATGGCACTACACTCTAGCCAATTCAGATCAGCTTCCTGTGAGCCGAGTAGCGTAGTCTGTGGTTATTGGTAAATGATGCTCTTTCTCTGGTGTTGGTATCCTCTAGTCCCTAGCAGAGGTACCTTGCAGCTCCATAGTAAGCTAGCTGACTTTTTATGTACCCCATGGCAGCATTTTCAAGGCTCAGCCTAAGATGCTGGGATGCTTGTTAAAAATCTAGTTCTGTTGGCTCCTCCCATCTGAATACACAGCTGCTTATTAGAATGGGAATAGACGAGAGATAGCTAAAGAAGGATAAAGCCTATGTTTCTGAATGGAGAGGAGCCTGCTGTTCTATAGGGGGCAGCATTTGAGTGTTGTTGCACCAAGTGGTAAGATAAGATGTGTGGGTGTGTAGCCTCTACCCTAACCAAGAAATGAATCTACTACTTCTGGCAATTACTCCCCCACCCCCTCCACCAGCTTATGGCCTGAAAGAAAGATTCTCTTATTTTCCAAAAGGTTTGTCAGTCAGCAGCCTAGTCAGGGAAAAGGAGAAGTGTTGATAAACGTGGGAGCTTTGGCACTAAATCATTAAAGATAACTTCAAATGCATCAAGCCAATACTCTGTAGTTCTTAATGATGACTAAACTAGCTCTAGTTCCCTTTTTGGCCTCACCAACTTATGTATGTCAAATATAACTTTGCCAAAAGCAGCATCCAGCAGCAATGGGAGATTCAAAGCAAACATATACATACACATATGTGTGTGTGTGTGTGTATAGAATTGTCTCTGACCTGGTGTCCCGGTTTATTTGTGAACTCCAGTATTCTTTAGATTTGCTATAGGTTCATATTATAACAGGTTGGACTTTTACCTGGGAAGGCTCTCACTAAATCAGTTATCAGGGAGAGTTTAGTTTGTTAGAACAGGGAAGGTAAAACTACTAGCCGAAGAATTATCCACATTAGTCTGATTTCAAAGTTGAGGTTCCCAAAAGGCTTAGTGGGTATGGAAAATGTGAAAGAAACATCTCATTTGACTCTGACTGCAGGTCACCGCAGTGCCATTGGATTCTTACTGCAATGACCGAAGTGCAGAGTATGAGCGGCGAGTGCTGAAGGAAGGAGGGAGTCTGGCAGCCAAGCAGTGTTTGTTGAATGGGGCCCCTGAACTGGCAGCAGACTGGCTAAATCGACAATCCCAGTTCTTCCCAGAGCCAGCTGGAGGACTGTGGAGCATCAGGCCTCAGAATGGCTGGTCTTTCATCAGGATTCCAGGTGAGTCCTCCGTCCTCTTGAAATATGTTCCCAGCTTTGGCAAGGGGAGAACCAGGGAGATGCTCCATGTGGTGGTTTCAGATATTTGGAATTCAAAGTTTTAGGAGTTTCTGTTTCCTCTTCTGCCCTTAGTAACTTATAGATAAGTGTATTTAAGTAATTTGTGACTTGAGTAGAGAGAAATGTGTTTTAGATTTGTGCTTAAATACTCTCCTTTGATAAGCTTACAGATGAGAAAGGAATGCCACTGTTATAAAAAGGGGAGGAGGTAGAAATAAACGAGGTAGAAAAGGCTCCAGGTTAAGTGAGTAGTTGTCTTGTGGTATTACCGCTGGGATGAGTGAGAATGTCGTCACTCACAGAAAGCCTAGCCCAAGGAGCATAAATAGTGTCCCGCACAAAGCACTAGAGATCTGAATGATAACCAGAAGGAAAACAGTGTGTTTTGTGCCAAAATGCTAGCAGATTCCCAGACCTCCTGGGGTCATGGACGTGGGTTGGAAGGGAACTAGGTTTTCATCTTTGCTTTAGTGAAACTACTTTTTTAAAAATTTTATTTATTTATTTTTATAGAGAGGGGAAGGGAAGGAGAGAGGGAGAGGGAGAGAAACATGGATATGAGAGAGATACATTGATCAGTTGCCTCTAACATGTCCCCAGCTGGGGACCTGGCCCACAACCCAGGCACGTGCCCTGACTGGGAATTGAATCGGCAACCTTTTGGTTCACAGGCCAGCATTCAATCCACTGAGCCACACCAGCCAGAGCAGTGAGACTCCTTTTAAGGAAATTGAACACAGGGTTCATAGGCTTATGTTCTTTGCTTACACATTGCGAACTAGAGCAGCAGCTTAGAGCCTCCATGTTGGTTTTGGTCGTCCAAATTCTCTAATACTTTGGTTGTATTCGTCTTACTGGCATGTAAGGGAAGTAAACTAGAGCTAAGTATTCAAAAGAGAATCTGCTGTTTCTAAGAGATAATTGGATTCAGGGTTTAAGGCCTGGTTTTTCCATTTTAATGTTAACTTGGTCAGGTGTCAAGAAACTTGAGGTCAACCTGCTCTAGTAGCTTTGAGGGTGCTTAGAACTGGAAGATACCGTTTTAAGTATATGAGAACAGAATTGTAAATAGCCTCATCGCTGACTTAGAACATATGAAAGCAGTGCGCAAAGGTGTAGTGGTTGAAAATAAGTGGAAACCCAGAGTGTGAAGAACGTCTGAATACGGGTAGGAATAGAGGGATAGCGCAGTGTGGAAACCACAGAATCCCAAGCAGAAGATGAACACAGGTATAGAAAGAAGCAAGACAACACCTTATTTATTGTTTCTCCCTTCTTCATTCTGGCTGCTGAGTTCCCAGTACAGGAGTAGAAGGCTTATTGCTGGCGCTGTGGGAATCTCTTGTGGCTTTTCCTGTTCTTTGAAAGAAAAATGGACCTTGTTTAAATAGCAGGAAGTGTCTGAGTTCTTTTCGCATCGATAAAAAGCACCAGCCTCACTGGCTGTTTACTGTGAGAACCAACCAGCTCCTCACTGACCCTATTGTGTTCTGTAGACTGGCTGGGGCAGGGCAGTGAGGCCAGGGGTGGGGGGGTCACTGGAACCTATATTTCATCTCTCTTTTTCTGTACTTTTACATTTTCTGTATCCCGGGGAAGGTTTGGTTCCATTAACTTTCTCGAGAGACTAATGAAAATCTGGATTTCAAACATTGAATGTGTCCCCGTGTTTCACTGGGAGAAGGATCTACAATCCCTTCTAAAATCTAGTCTCGTCCCCTTGGTAAGAGGAGGTAATTATTTAATGTTACTCTGATTATACTGCCGTAGGACACATTCATTTCGTCTCTGAGCAGGATCTTACACTGCGGTCAGTAAGAACCTGTGAGTGAAAAATACTGTAAGGCTGTACCACAAAATTGTAGGAGAGATTGCAAGAAAGTAGATCTGTTCATTTCAACATTGTTTGGAGCTCCTGTTTTAAAGAAGGGGCTGGTCACAGGTTTGACTTGGCAGAATCAGCCTAATTTCTAGGAAATGGTGCTCTTCTTGGCTCTGTTCCCTGCTTAGCAATAGTTATACTCTTGTCCAGTGCTGCTTTGGTAGCTTCTAAAAAACTGGGTCATGGATGCCAGGCCCAGAAGACACATATGTGTGTACAGATAAAGAAGCCAGTTTTTCTGCATATCTTTTCTAAGGACAGATTCTGGAGGCTGACTTCCTCTGTCTAGCATGCTCACCAGAGAAACAGAAATCACTGTTCATTACTTAAGGGTTTTAAGGCCATTGCTGAAGTTTCTTCTTAGTCCTTTTCCTTCAGTGCATTCCGAAGATACCTAGTCCGCCCACTTTTACCTCCCCTACCAAACAGGCTAACAACAGGGACCAGCCACTTCTGCTGCTTCTCTCAAGTGCGTGAAAGTTCTCTCCACTTAAGCCTATGCACATCATCATCTCTGAGCTTTCCGAATACTAGTATCAGTCTTTCTGATTTGTCAAACTAAAGTAGATGTGGGAAGCAGGAATGTGTGAAAACCATTGAAGCATGATTTTAAGATGAATTGAAGCTTCTCGAAATACAAACACAAGACAGATTTGTGTATGCTTAAGTATTTGTGTTGAGGGAGTATATGTGAATGGAGAGAGGAGATAAGCAGGCTGCAGAAATCTGATGTGGTTAGCTTAGTCCTGCTCAATGACTGAACAATATATGGGCTTTTAATTTTTTTTAACCTTGCTGTTCTTTTAATGAGAAAAGAAAGAAATGTATTGTTTAAAATTGATTGGTAGCTCTGTAGGGATTATTTAGGCGCTATCAAAATTGAGGGACCCTAGGGAATCCAACTAAAGGAGAAGGGTAATTGTGACAAGAAGAAAACCTTGAAGTTGCTATGAAAGCATTGCTGCCTCATCAGACTTGGAATTTATACAGGCCTCCTTGTGTTTGGTGCCAGAGAGAGGGCTTAGCAATTGCTTCTGTCCCAGCTGCAGTCATTTGATTGTGTTGGTAAGGAGACCAACAAAAAGAAGAGCATTTCAATAATCTAAACAGGACCAAACAAAGAGGCTGAACAAAGGTGTGTGCCACAGCGTCAGGGAGGGGTGGTGGAGGGAGAGATGTGGCCTGGCAGCGTTCCGAAGGTGGGAAAAGGCAAGCTGCAGTGCAGAGGAGTAAACATCCAGGACCCGTGGCTTTGTAGCAAAACAGAATGGTTGATGATTTGTTATGGTGCTGTCAGCACATCCGTCCTTGTTCAGTTTATACAATAATTGTGCACTTGGCAAATAGTGGCAAGAACTGAAAAACTCCTGGATTGAGAACTCCTGGATTGCTCTGCAGTCTGAGCAAAAACCACAGGTTCAAACCAGAAACAAAAGATAGGCAGTATGTTTTTCTTAACAGTTTTCTTTTTCACTTTTAGTGGTTGGTTGTCTGTGTAGTATCTTTAGCCTTTCCCTCTCCCTTTTTGTGTTTCATAGTCACTTCCACATACACCCTTAAATCTCCCAGCCCCTTAGCCTCCTCTCTTCCCCTCTTAATAACAACAATTGTTCAAGGCATGTTTATGGACCAGTCTGCAAACAGGAAACTCTACTTCCTGAAATGTGATGGGAGTTGAATGATACTGAATGGATAAGATGAAAATTTGTGAGTTAAGTATTCTTTAAAGATCTTTGGTTGAAATGATTTTTTTTAATGGGAAGAGGAAGGCGACAGCACAAGTTAGTGAGTGAAAGCAGCTTCCATTTCACAGAAACCCAAAGCCGATCTTTCTAAAAAGCTGAACAAGCCCTATAGTGTCTTTATTGAATTATAGCCTAGGATAATGACCTTTACCAACCAGCCTATTTGAAATCATCCAGGAAGGAGGGAGTTTGGTGGTTGTTGTTTTTTTTGTTTGTTTGTTTTGTTTTGTTTAAGGCAGAAGAAGGTACGTTTATTTTCATTTCTTGGTGTTTAAGTGTATCCAGGGGCAGGCAAGAGCAGGCCATGTTTCTTTACATTGTCATGCTTCCCAAAGGTAAACCATTCAACCACAGAACTAGCAGAAACAAATATCTAGAGATATTATGGACAAAAAAACCAACAGGTTTCTCAGGTCACTTATAGCAGACATGACATGGACATCACTTTCAGATATCCATGTGTACCTGCTGTTCCCTAAGGATTAGAGCAGGGAAGTTTTCAGATGCCTTTGTCTGATTAGAAACTGTCAGTTGGGAAGGAACTGACACCTCCCTCTTATAGGGTATTTCTTCCCAGAGCACTGTTGGATCATGGTTTAATAGTGCTTTTGCATTCTTCTCTAGAGTGCTTTCTTGTTCCCATGATGACAAGCATCCTGGTTGTAGTAATTTTGGCTGCATACAGCTTTGCAGTGAGTGATTTTGCTGCTTCAATTAAATACAGTTTCCCCCTCCCCCCTTTTCTTCTCCCTAGGCAAGGAGAGCCTCATCACTGACAGTGGAAAGCTGTATGCCCTTGATGTCCTGCTGACTCGGCTCAAGTCTCAAGGACATAGGGTCCTTATCTACTCCCAGATGACCAGGATGATAGACCTACTGGAGGTAGGAGAAGGAACCTTGGGGACCTAGGACACCTTGACATTTAACTTGTAGGAATCAGATGTCTGACTAATACCAGTCCTGCCTAATGAGAACATCAAACATCGTTGTGATTTTACTGTCTGTAAAGGAGGAGGCACAGTTTCTGGCAGATGTGAGAGTATGCAAAGGGTTTCTGCCTCCTTGCTTATACCAATGAAATGGAGCACTCCTTACTCTCTTTACTAGGGAAGAAATTCCCTAATTTTAAGCACATCAGAGCTTAGGAATTTCTTGAAAACTCCTCTGATACTATATATAGTAACCAAGATTTGGCATTACTTCTCTACAGTGAAAAACCAGAAAGCGGCTGTTCATCCTGAGTTAATCTAGTGGTTCTCAACTTGACTACATACTGCAATCTCTTGGGGTACCTTTAACAAATATGGGTGTCTGGTTCCATCCCCAGAGATTCTTATTATAGTATGGGGTGAGGCCTAGGCATCAGGATATTTATTTGTTTGTTTGTTTGGCATGTGGATATTTAAGAGCTCCTAAGGTAATTCTGATATGTAACTGAAGTTGAGAACCACTGGATTATGGTGATAGATACAGCTATGTCTTACTGTATATTCTCTCTGCTTTCTTGTTGTCTGAGTGGTTGCTGTGTTACTTGAGGGAGGAAAGTCATGGATAAAGAAACAAAGCGAAATTGAGGACAAATAATCATAAACCACTAGAGTAAATCTTTAGTACAAGAATGTTGGGCCCTGACTGGTGTGGCTCAGCTGGTTGGACATCCATTCTTCTGCGAAACAAAGGGTCACCGGTTCATTTTCCAGTCAGGTCACAGGCATGGGTTGCGGGCCCTGTCCCCAGTTGGGGTATGTGCAAGAGGCAGTCGATTGGTGTTTCTCTCCCTCTCTTCTTTCCTTCCCGTCTCTCTGAAAATAAGTAAATAAAATCTTTTTTTTTTTTTTTTTTAAGGATGTTGGAAAGCTGCTTGTCTAGAGTCTAAAGCACTGTCAGTAGTGTATAGATATTCTTATGTTTTTCCATGGATTTTATATGTCTATGGCTTTCTATTCTAGCTCGGCCACTCCAGGTAGTAGTTGATAATAAGTGGAAACTGAACTATTATCCCTTTCTAGGAATAAAGGAGTAGAGATCATACCAGTACAAAAGGAATGAAGGGTAGTAAAAAGGAAGAATTTTTAGGTTCTTTGGAAGCCAGGGCTGGCTTGTTGAATTTTCCAGTGAATTTATTGGAATTTGATGGCAGGCTCTTTTTTAATTATCTGGGAGGGTTTTTTTTAACAAGAGACAAATGATATTTGAGGTCAGTTTAATCACCACGTTTTATGTTTAATATGGTATTTAGCTCCAGAATGCTGTCAACAGGCCACACTTTCTGGTTTGTATTGTAAGTAGGGTACCTATTTCTAAATGATGAAGAATGCAACTTGCAGTCACTTTATAAGAGAGGTGATTAAGCCATTGTGTTTGATGTAAATCTTGACTTGTGTCAAAGGTCCTAACAGCAGTCATTTAAAATAAAGGAACTGCCTACATCTTTAATGTTCTGGTCTAAACAGGTGATGCCACTAGCCAAAACAATGAGTTAACTTTCCCTCAGTGGGGCTCTTTTTAGATAAAGTATACTTGCCTTGTACTAAAGAGTCAGGCAAGTGTAGATGAAGTACTGATCTTACACTGCTAATAATTATAGAAAAAGCAATATGTTAAGGATTTTGTAAGGGAAGGGGTGATCTTTCTTTTAAGGTAAATCTATCTGGTAGGTGAAAGTGAGTGTGGGTGGTTTGATACAGTTCTACATCTTACTTCCTTATCCTGTATATTGCACACTTCTAGGTTACTTATAAATATTACTAAAATAAGTAAATCAAAGAATGAGTGCAGTTTGTTCAGAATGAATGCTATAAACCTTACCCACCATGGTCGCTTCCTATCTCTAATCTAGCAGGGTTTTTTGAAGAAGGATGGGTTGAACTTTGTGGGTTGACTTCACAAACAAGGCAACTTGAAAACCTCTAAATGTAGTTGCATCTCTCTATGGGGAATTCTGAATTGGGGAAAAGCAAATTCAAAGCCTGAATTTCACAACTGCTAACATTCCTTAGCCATATGTATAACATGCATCTAGGATGCTGTTGCCAAAAAATGTTGCAGCTGTTTGTATGTTTTACTGAAAAACTAAAATGAAACTGTTGCCTAGGTTCCTTAATACTGTCTCCTTCAGCATTACATTTCCTAATTTTTTTGTCTATTTATTTAATATTATTTACCCAAATCAACCATATTCTGTATTCCAAGAGGTTAGTCTGCAAATGAAATTTATTTTGTAGGCACAGAATTACAATGCCCACAATGTTTAATATATGTCTGATCATTTATTGAAATGTAAATATATTGTGGATCTTAGGACAGTCCAGGATTAGGTCTACTTTTTCTTTTTTAATCCTCACCCAAAGATACGTTTATTGATTTTAGAGAGAGGGAAAGGGGGGAGAGAGAGAGAGAAAGAGAGAAATCGATGTGAAGGGGGGAAATTGATTGGTTAAATCCTGTATGCGCCCCGACTGGGGACTGAACCTGCAACCTTTTGGGGTGTGGAATGATGCTCCAGCCAACTGAACCACCCAGCCAGAGCTAGGTCTGCATTTTTTAACTTTTCAAAGAGTATTATGGGTTTTCCAGTCACTTTTGTAATAGAATCTGTAGACATTCACTAGAGCTGTTTTGGCTTTAACACACGATCTGGTGCGTGAACCTAAGGGTCATGTTACAGAAAGGCCCTCTGTATAGCTGCTTTCCCTTGACTTTTTTTTAAAATACCTTGATCCCTGCCTTGCTTCTTTATTTGCAAAGTGTTAGGGGTTGTTTGTATCTAGAATTTTTTAACGTTTTTTCAGATTCTCTTTTTCCCTTGGCATCCTGTTACCCTGTATGTCAAGGAGGGAAACAAAAGCTTTCAATAAAGCCAGAGTTAGAACTCACAGGAGGCATTGAAGCTCTCTTGTGGAACTGTGGAGCATGTCAGCATCTTTCATACAACAGCGTTTTTTGGGCTTTTTATTCTGTGCTTTAGCCTCGTCTATCTGTCTGTCTATTTCTGGGACTCAGAAGACCCAGAAGACAGTAAAAACCCATATACTTCTATATGGCCAGGTTTCCATTTTGTGAGAAATACTAGATGTGGGCACTTAGTATTTGCTCAGTATTTCCTAAAGTGATTGATAGCCTCCTTCTCTCAGACACAAATCTGACTTTAATTTAAATTTCTTTGGAATATATCAGATCTTCTTCCAAATAGAATTCTGTATTCTGAAATGTTTTATCCTTTCCCGTGGTATCCAAATAGTTTTCTGGATAGGGAATAAAAAAGGAGACTGCTTAATTTCCAGGGCCAAGGATCTTTAGTGTGCCACAGGCAGAAATTAAGGACGTAAATAGGGGAAGTTATGGTAGGTCACGTTATGGGAAATGTTATCTTGTGGGTTTATTTTATATTTACTGAGTCACCTATAGGGTCTTGGCTGGTGAATGTTCAATGGAAACAGACACAGCCCCTGTGCAGTAGGGAGTGTGGTGTCCAACTGGACGTCAGGCAGAACTTTTCCTAACACTATCCTTCTTACCCTGGTTTGGGATGTTGCAGAGAGCTTTTAACTCCCTACAGATGACTTACATTATCTCTGGGTAGTCTCTTTTGAGATTCATTCCTGTTGCATCAAGCAACTGAGTCTGTGGTTTAAGGAAATGAGCCTCAGTATTTTCTGTGCAATATAACAAAGGTTCAGCCAACTGGTGCTTATGTGGTGTGATTGTTAAGTACTGAAACAGACTAATCTTGAATTGTACCAGTATATGAAAATAGTGCAACTCAGAATTAAATCCAGATAATCCATAGCTAATGATGACATTTGAGACACTGGGTTGTATAACTTGTCCAGTCAGCAAGTACTTCACTAGAAAAAGGTTCATCCTAAACAGATGTTCCATCATTTACACGTACACCAAAACATCTTCATTATGTTGATGAGATCAGTCCATAAAAAGACAGGGGTGCCCAAGGTCAGCCCAACATTCAACCAGTCAGGTTTGTCATGTAGTGAATTTCAACCATCCTGACAAGCCCCTTGGGAACCTGGCCAGGGCCAGGTTTTCTAGGGTAGCAGCCTAGAAAAAGACCACAACAACTTGGACAGTGCCATAACATTTCACTGTTTTTTAAAAATAATTGATTAATTATAGCGGGGCGGGGGTTGAATGACCTTTTTATTGCAAGCGAATTTTCCCTCTTGTTGGGATCAACAGGCTGTCCCAAACCAGAGTTGCATCACATGTGAGCTGGGGCTGGAAGTATGCCTGGGCCTCCTGGTGCTGCTTGTGGGCTGGGAAGAAGCACAGGCAGCAGCTAGGTTGAGACCTGGAGGCACATGGGCCAGAGGACCCAGGCTCAGCCTTTCCTGTTTCCTTATTAGTCCTGCACTTCTCAGGGAGGAGACACCTTTCTCAACAGAGGTTCTTAAGACTTTCCAGAGGGATACATGGGTCTCGCTTTGTATTCCTCTTTGTGCCTCAGTTTCCTTATCTGTAGAATGGAGCTGATGATCCCTGTCTTGGGGATTGGAGGTGGAGAGGAAGCTTCTGAAAGGATTTGTAAACCGTTGGTTGCCATACAGGAAGTGCCACAGTGGTGGGTGGCCAGGGTGTGGGTGGCAGGACCTTTGAACACAGGAAGGCTCAGCTCCTGTTTTCCACTCTGGGGACTGTCCGGCCCAGGGCAGAGGGTCCCCAGTTTGGTCTGGAGAGCTGAGCTGTGGCACTGCCTCCCTGTTTTTCCACATTTTTGGTGGCTTGGCTCCCAGTTCTGGTGGCAATTGCTACTACCTGAACAATTTGCCCAAAGGTGGAGATTAAATAGCTCTTTCTGCTTCTGTTAATAATAATAATAATAATAATAATAATTGCGTGGGAGGAGGAGAAAATAAAATATTAAGTAATAATTAATTAGAGAGAGTGGGACGGAGGAAGAAAGAGGGAGATGTGAGAGAGAAACATCTATCAGTTGCCTTTTGAATGCACTCCGACTGGGGACCAGGCCCACAACCCAGATAGGTTCCCTGACTGGGAATGGAACCAGTCGCAGCCTTCTGTTTTGTGGCATGAGCCCAACCAGCTGAGCCACACTGGTCAGGGCTCAGCTTTCTGATCAGAATCTTTCTCACGATAAATGCCTGCACCTGGGCCTTCTTTGTTTTTTTTCTGACTCCTAGCATCAAAGAGCTCCTAGTCTCATGCCAAAGTGTTCACTTTAAACTTGACATAGAATTTACCATTCCTTCTGGATCCTTTCTTGAACTCTAGGATTTAGATTTAGAAATGATTCCTCCACTGTCACTGCTCATCCATATCCAAGTCCTTTGTGCTTTCATTTTTTTCTTGAGGAATACAAAAGTATTTTTATTTTTTCATTTAATGATGTAAAACACAAATACTGAAGACATTTTCTTTCACATTTACAACTCAACAGACCAGAACTGATTTAATCTCTGTATGGAGCATACTGTGTTAGTATTTTTTTAAAGATTTTATTTATTTATTTTTAGAGAGAGGGGAAGGGAGGGAGAAAGAGATGGAGAGAAACATCAGTGTGTGGTTGCCTCTCACGTGTCCCCCACTGGGCACCTGGCCCACAACCCAGGCATGTGCCCTGACTGGGAGTTGAACCAGAGACCCTTTGGTTCGTAGTCTGCACTCAATCCACTGAGCTACACCAGCCAGGGTTGTATTAGTATTTTAAAAGTTTATTCTTTTATATGAGGGGGTATACCCCCCAAATGGAATTTATTTATTTAAAATTGTGTATTCTTACATGTTTAAACTTCAGTCACCTTCAAAGTACTCTTCATTTGACACAATACACCTATCGAGACATTTTTTCTACTGCTCAAAACAGTTTTTGAATTTGTCTAACTTGATACCTTTTAGTGCTTCTGCTGTTTCTGATTTCACCTCTCCCACATCAGCAAAATGTTTCCCTTTGAGGACTTTTTTCATCTGTGGAAACAAAAAAAAACAGTCACTTGAAGCGAGACTGGGTAAATAGGGAGAGTAGGGCATGGGGGTCATGCCATTTTTGGTCAGAAGCTGCTAAACATTCAGTGTGGTTCATAAATCCCATGGGCAGGTGCATTCATAAACCAACCACCATCATGAAATGGGCAAATGCATTGAAAGAGTCTCCAAAAAGAATTCACTGAAACCGAGCGCAGTATCTCACAGCAACACCAGCTGGTACACTGATGGAGATGGGTTCCTGAGACACTCACATAGTGGGAAAGCCTGTACCTCAAGGTGTCCACCCTCCAGAGGTAATTCCGGGGTTTTTAGGGTGGCCACTTATATGAGCTGGCTTCTCTTACAATTTCATTACCTTTGTGAGTTGTGATTCTGAACATAATGGAAAGCTGGGTATTCTAAAATTGTCCCATGGAATGTAAAGCAAATTTGGCGTCACTGTTGACTAGCATTTTCATTAGGTCTTAAGAATGCTAGAAAGACATGTGTCAGGTTATAATCATCCTATATTCTGTTTAATTCATTTCTTTTTCATGCCAACTGTGAGTAAGGCCTTGTGCTAAGCAGATGTAAATATGAGTTCATTGTCATTTTTGTGATCAAGGAATGTATCCTCTGTGTGTGTGTGTGAGTGTATACATATCACAGACACAAATAACTGTCAGGTGTGCCCTGATACTGAGGCCACAAGTGAAACATAACATTGCTTGAACATAGCAGGAGGGATACATTTATTTCTTACTGGGTTGCTTGAGGAAGTCTTTACATAGACAGTAGCATCTGAACTGAACTCACACAGAACATCAGCCATCAGGGAGAAGTGCATTCCAGACTAAGGAAGCCAGGTATAAAAAGGCACAGGATGGGCGCTGGCCGAGTGGTTCAGCTGGTTGGAGCGTCGTCCCATAGACCAAAAGGTTGTGGATTCAATCCTCAGTTGGAGCTTATATAGGAGGCAACCGATCAGTGTTTTTCTCTCACTTCCCCCCTCCCTTCCTTTCTCTCTAAAATCAATAAACATATCCTTG
The DNA here is from genome assembly GCA_004024845.1 of Tonatia bakeri. Classification (NCBI taxonomy): domain Eukaryota; kingdom Metazoa; phylum Chordata; class Mammalia; order Chiroptera; family Phyllostomidae; genus Tonatia; species Tonatia bakeri. Next base: position 172,310 of record PVIA01002230.1, on the reverse strand, counting down.
GGTAAGGATTTTTTAAAAAAGCAGAGATGGGAAGATCGACGTTTGGGGGGACTAGTGCACTATGATTGGAGCATGCAGTATAGGAGAAAAGGAAATAAAACAAGTAGTGTGAAGGTAGATTATGGTGCGCCCATGAATGCTTTGTAAATTAGGTCTTGCTCCTAAGGGCTTTCTCTGTATTAGATATGGGAGGGATGGCTGCCATATTTCATTCACTTGGTACAACCTGCCTGGACAACAGAGGTTGTGATAGACATTGAGAGGAGCCTCATTTTTCGCTGATGAATAGACCTCAATGGTGGAAAGGGGCATGTCCAGGAAACTAGTTATTACCACGTGTGCAGGTTTGTGGATCATACTGAGTCTTTCCCCTCAAAATGTTTTATGAAAGTGAAATTGTGTTAAAGTGAACATCAGAGGCAACTTTGAAATGGAAAAGAAATCTCAGAATGGATTTTCGTGTTGTAGGTATAGTATATATGCATTTTCCTTTATTTTTTCAAGTGCCCAATTATCCTCTCTTTATGACAGCGATGGGTAGGGGTTATGGACAGATATGCTAAGGACCTTACGTGCTTCTCTCCCCACCCCACCCCCATTTTTTCGCTAGTGGTGGTGCACCTCTGTTCCATTTGAGAAGCAGCAGATGGGTTAGACCAAAGGCTCTAGAAACCAGTCCACCTGAGTTCCAATCCTAGCTCTGTTACCTGCTGCCTATGCCACTCTAGAGACCTTACTTAGCATCTGTAAAGTGGGAGTAACAATAATAACACCTACCTTTGAGGCCTGTGGTGAGGAATAGATAAGCAAAATCAGGTAAAGTAAGTAGAATAGTGAATGTCACTTAGTAAATGCTCAATAAATGCTCACCATCATCATCACCACTACTACTTTAAGACAAACCTAGTCCCTTTGTATTACACCATCGGATATGTGAAGTTTGCTTTTATCTAGTGTATTTTAAGGAGTTAGAAGCACTTGCTGATGCTATTTTGAGTTACTCTGATACCTCTGTTTGCATGCCACTGCTTTAAAGTAGTGGGTGGCAATACTTTAATTGCCATATGTACCATAATACATAAATTATGGGTGTGATCCAGAACTAGCCTGTCTTCTCAACTTGTATTCTAGGACAGTAGTTTTCAAGCTGGTGGAGTAGGGTAGAGGGTAGGAGACCTAGGTAGAAATTAAGCAGGTGGGGCACTGGGCTCCCTATCCTTCTTCATCAACCAGAATAATAATGCTTTTTACCTATTTTATATTAGAGGGGTTTCATATAAGATTTTGCCTGGGGAAAAAAAAAGTGTTTCGATGCTTTAAAAATAGCATAAGGATATGTTATACAACAGTGTTTCTCAAACTTAAATGTACTTACAAGTAATACATTTTAAAATGCAAATTCTGATTCAGTCATATGGGTGTGCCCCTCTATCCTGAATTTCTAGCGAACTTCAGGTGTTGCCAGTGCTGCTCATCTGACGACCATACTGAAATAGTAAGATTCTACGGGACCCTGCCCTGCTTTTCCTCTGTGGTGGTTGTTCTTAACTGCAGATACAGGGTATCTATTGCAATCATCTCTGGAGCTTTTTAAAAAATAAGCAGTCCAGGCCCAGCCTGTGTGGCATAGTTGATTGGAGTGTCATCCCATACACTGGAAAGTTCCAGGTTTGACTACTGGTCAGGGCACAACCTGGATTGTGGTTTTAGTCCCTGATTGGGGTGCATGCAGGAGGCATCCAATCAATATTTCTCTCCCATCAATATTTCTCACTGTCTCCCTCTTCCTTCCTCTCTCTCTCTCTCTCTCTGGGATTAATATATTATAAATAACCAGTCCAGGCTCTAGCACAGACCTACCGATTCAGGATACCTGTGGTAGGTCCATGCGCAGGTATTTTTTTAAGTCCTGGTTGAGGATCACCACTCAAATGCTAAGAGTACATCTTGTCCATAACCCCTTTGGCAGCTTCAATAATTTTAAAAAATGGTATCTATTAGAACTTTATAGATCTCAAAATTTCCTAAATGTTAAAAGCCATAATTTTTATTTTATTAGTTCAACAGTATTAGAACTTACTTGGTTAGTAATTATTAATCCACAAAATTCCACTTGGGAGTATTGGTGTTCATATTCGTGTAACTAAAGGAGGATACTAAATTATGAAACCTCTGGGAGAGGAAGAAGGCCTATGCTTGGTTCCTCTTCTCTCTCTGCTACTTTAAGAGGAACAAAAGGAAGTCTTGTGACAAGTCTCTGGGAAATTTAATCATTCTGGTGATTATTTTCTAAGCCTTTCCTAATTACCAAAAGTGAACTGGAGTGAGAGACACCTTTAATTTACAGGGCGCCTAGTGTAAGGAAGGACTGGGTAATGGTTGGTCTTTCTGTCCCATAAGCCCTCTTTAATGCACAGGTGAACTAAGTGTGACGCAGTTCCTATAAAGCACAGTGAAGTCATCCAGCAAGCAGTAACCACCCAGCAATGGTCCTCAGACATATGAGTAAACTACAGAGAGTGGAAGGATGACTGGGGACATTGTGCCATCTTAGACAGTTTCTAATTAACCCGGTCTCCACTGCTGGCTTTAAGAAGAATATATTAAGCAAGGTTCTTAAGATGAATCTTAGAAAACTTTTTGATGTTTTCGTTGTTGAGATAGACTTTTCTTTAAGATTGATTTTTAAAATAAATTTTCAAAACTGCTATGAGTACTATCAAATCATTCATTAGCATTTGTATTATTTATTTTTCAGAGAGTGGGGAAGGGAGGGAGAAAGAGAGAGAAAAACATCGATTGGTTGCATCTCGCACGAACCCATACCAGGGACCAAGTCCATAGCCCAGGCATGTGCCCTGGCCGGGAATCAAACCAGTGACCCTTCACTTTGCAAGACTGTGTTCGACTAACTAAGCCACCAGTTAGGGCTGAACCTAGGGCTGAACCTAGTGGTTACAGTTCTTGAAGAAATTAGGCATTTCTTTCCGGTTGCAAACAACCTAGACTTTTAGAGAGACAGCCAGAAGAATAGCTTTGGTATAGCCAGAATTTGTAAATGACAGAAATATTAAAATTTCTCTTTTAGCTCAATCTTTATCTGTTAGCTGTTTTTCTATAGCATAGCATGACAATATAGACTTTCCTCTACTTTGCTTTTAACTGCTCTTTCCATGTCCATTTACTTGATTTAAAGCTATTTACTGAAATAAGATCTAAACCTTCTGAAATCCCACTACTCCCCTGGGTGGGAAAGCATAGGCTTAAGCAGTAAACGGCAAAAATTTACTTCTGTTGCCTTAGTAATAGGCTTTCTGTAATCAGCATTGGTTTGATTATGGTTTAGGACCAATAGCTCTGGTGTTGTGTTGACCTTGATATATAAATGATATGTGAACAGCAAGATCTACAAGAAGATTCATTCATTCATTGTTCTCACTAAGGTTAGAAGTTCTGGTTTAAAAGGCAAAATAGATCCTTGTAAGAAGCTCACCCTTTGGTTAAAGTCCAAATCTGAGATGTCTGTCTGTATAGTCTCGTTATTTTGTTGTTCTGGATGGCAGCATTCCCTGATTGGATTAGCTGCCAAGTTAAAGTGAGCCTTTAAAGACCATCTTTTGCCATCATCATATTCATCTTCTTTCCTGAATCCCACTTTATTCAAAACACCCTCCTCTTCTGCCCCTCTTTGATTATCAGAGTCCTTAGAGAACTACCTGGAGATAGAAAGAAATAGCTTCTACACACACACACACTTATATAAAACACAATGATTTGTCCTCAATGAACATTGTCAACCAGCTTCACCTCGCAGTTACTCTAGCCAGAGAGACTTCTGCCAAGCCATTAAGCAGGTTGAAGCACTTGCTCTAAGAGCAGGCTGCCACATAACTGCACCAGCCGTACCAAATGGTAGCAACCTTGTGTGCTGAACTACCCAGCCAGCCAAAAGAATTACATATGAGAATTTTCTAATACAAGGTCATATACGTAGGCAGCTGTGTTGAAATCTTAATAATAGTTTCTCTACAATGGACTTTTTGAAATGGAATCCAGTGATCAGCAAATGAAGAAATCAGTGCTCATTTGGACATGATCTGTAAGAAGAATTGCAACCTCTAAAAATGGAAATAGGTCTTGACATCTCTTATCCATTATTAAAAGTTGTGATTCCTTTATACATGGTGTCAAAAACATTCTCAGCCATGGAAAGTTACATTGTCTTCTGTTCACCCTGATGCATTGGCCTCCCTTAACAGTGATGCATGCTTTGCTGGAAAGGGAAGTTTAGGGTGTAAATTCAAGGACTTTGGTTAGCAAGGATTCGCTGAGGAGAAACACATCAGGTTGAGTGTTATTTACGGGGGGGAAAACTAGGTAGTTCATAGCTGTGAGAAACATCTGGTTGGAGACTGAAGCCATCTTGGTTTAGAGATTTAATTTTGTTTACATGTTTTTCTGAAACCTACAGAAATCTACAGAAATAAGATTAGTTTCCAAGTTGAAATTGAGGGTGGTTGTAGTCTTTACATTACTCTCGACGTTTACACTTTTATAGTCAACTCATTCACAAATTAAATTCCTATATTTTTGAGATTGCTTTCCCCTCATTCTGGATATAATGACTTGCCCCTAGTACGAATGAGGCAGAAGGTGGGTAGATGGTTGTGTGAGCTGGAATACAGTGATTTGTGTCAGACTGATTTATATCTGCTTACTCTTGATTGGCAGGAATACATGGTTTACAGAAAGCATACCTATATGAGGCTTGATGGCTCATCCAAGATTTCGGAGAGGCGGGACATGGTTGCTGATTTTCAAAACAGGTAATTTTATTAGGAATTATATCTTTGGTTTTCCTCTAGTGCTGGAAATGATAAGTTTGAAAGAAATACCAACACATGTCAGATTGTTAAGTGATTATGATAGTTCCTGCCATTTTAACTAATTCTGTTTATGACAGTTCAGATCTGTGTGTCTGTGAGAGGGGAAAAAAATGAATATTTGGTAATTTTTGTGTTTGAAATCTGCTCTCTTACCAAAGCAGTGCCTATTCCTTGGGGCAATAAAACAAATGACTTCTGAACAAAGACCCTCCTTATATGGATAATATGTATGTTGAAAAAATCCACTGGGCTATATATTCCTAAATGTTAACAGCAGTTATCTCTGGGTGTTAACTTATAGTTGATTTTAGTTTGTTTTTGCCTACCTGTTTCACTGTATATGAGGGTTTTTTTTTTAAATCTTCCTTTTTCCTGCTTTCCCTCTAGCATTTTAGCACAGCATAGTATGACAGCCTGCAGTAGTGTGCAATCTATTCAACTGGCAGCTCTCAGTTACAGTACCTGATAATGAATGAGCCTATGAAATTTCAAATACTGCCTGCTGGGTGCTGATGGCTTTCAGAGCCATAATTATCCTAAGTGCAGGTTCTCATTGTAATAAACAGAGTCTGGTTACTGGTCTCTCCAAGGAGAAAGCCAGCCAAGCTACACTAGTGACAGGTCTGCTGAACTCCGTCCTTAATTTTCTTTCTTAAACCTGGAGAACTAGGAGTAGAGTAGATCTCAATGGTCTATAAATTAGAACATTCTGAATTTCTGGCCTTTAACTGTGTAGACTGTTAATATTTAACTTTTTTGAGTTCTTGGGAACAAAATTAAGCACAAACATTTATATTTAGGTTACATTGTTTTTATTTTTTTCGGTTTTAGTGCGTGGTTTACTTCAATTGTAAAATAATTTAGCATAAAACAAATCCATAGTTCAACAAAGAATGTCCTTTGATTAACAGTTTTTGCTGTTGCACAGTCCTTTATAGTAGAACACGGGTAAGAAGATATATCCTGATGTGTTGGTTCACAATGTATATTCAACTTCTGAATTGAAACTATACATCTGAATTTAGGTTGCTGTTTGACCAACAATGGAGGGGAAGATCTACTTTGGACCTATTTCAGTTCGTTACCTGGGGGCAACTATGTACATGGCCTAACCTGGCTTCTCACCTAGCAGAACCTATCAGCAGATTTTTTAATTGATTATCTCATATATAAGCATAGTAGTGCCTACTATTATGTAGGCACTAGGCACTAGGAAGCCCTACCACATTGTTTTGCCCTACCCCCCTCAAAAAAAAATTTACCGGCTGATCGTCATTTCATGATTCTGAAATCAAATGAAACGTATTTTCCTTCGTCCTTACCTACTCCAACCTAAGAGCTCCAACAGCCAAGAATCTTAACGTACAAGATTATAGACTGTATGGTTCCCCAAGGGTGCCTTTAATTTCTCCAGGCATGCCAGCACCTCTGATGTGGGCACACTGGTATGAGGTGGCATGAGCTGTGTGTTAGAAGAAACACTATTAAGTAGTGGGTATTTCACCTACTACTGTTTGTGTTTATTTTTTACTGATATGTTTGATATTATACATTTGAGGATTTCATTAACACCAAAGCTGTTTTTTCCCCAGTAACAATTAGCATTGTCATATACTATAATGAAATGCCTCTTGAGGAAAGTTTGAGAAATAATTAATGAAGAAAATAAAAATCATCCACAATCCCACTACTTTTAACATTTTGGAATATTCCTCTATTCTTTAATGTACTATATTTTGCTGTGCATAATGCACACTTTCTGCCCAGATTTTTTGAGGGAAAATAAGGGTGTACATTATACATGGATAGTACCTGAAATGCCTTGTATCTGTTCTTGTGTCTTGTAATTTTTGTTACATAAAATTTCTTGTACCATAATATGTTAAAAAATAAATGCTAAAATTCCTTTATAATACAAAAAATAAGTATCTAACTGTAGATTAATTAATTAATTAATTAATTGAAAGGAAAGATTTTTTCCCCTGAAAATTTGGGCCAAAAATATGAGAGCACATTATACATGGCAAAATGTGGTACGTGTGTGGTTATATTTACACATTAATGCCATGTAAAGATTGTGTGTCCTGATTTCTTCTGTATCATAAACATTATCATATATAATTTAAAAAGTCTTTGTAATCATTATTTTTAATGACCAGTATTCCATTATACTGGGGGTACTGTAGTTGTTGAAAATGATGAGTGAATATCTTTATTTGTAAATCTCTGTCACCATTTTAGATTATTAATGTAGATTCCAACAGTGTAAATCACTGAGTGAAGGGATGTGAGTATTTAAGACTTTGCATATCATCAGATTGCTCTATAGAAATTTCTGCTAATTCAGATTCCAACCAGAGCTGTGGTGTGCTGACTTCTGCTGCTTCGGGCTTCTGAGTCATCGTCCTGCCTCTCTTCCAGCTCTCCCAGTCCCAGAAAATGGGATCGTGAGGCCCAGAGCTCAGTGTATTTTAGTGACCTTTTAGTGGGGAAAAAACCAATAGATATATCTAATTAATGGCTCCTAAAATTTTTCGTTTAACTTGTGAAGCAATTATTTGGGCAATCCCAATAACACACAAAAGTTTTGCAAAGTTTAGCTCTAAAAGAAGGATGTTTTCACCATTAAATTGTACTATTATTTACTTACTAAATATCTTACTTTGCACAGCTTTTATGGGAGACCTTACTTGAGCTTCCAAACCCTACAGCTGAAAGTTACTTAGGGAGCGGGAGCAGTGAGGGTTTTTTTGGTCAACATTTGAATAACCACAATTCTGACACCCTCCATCTAATATTAGGCAAACTGTGAAACAACAGACTAACATTTTCCCTGCATACATTATGAACTAGATGATTAGAGTTGGGATTACAGCTAAAAAATAATCCCCTATATCTCAGGTATAGAAATGAACCATGCCTATGCTGACCAGAAGCTTATCAGGCAGACCCCTCTAAATGGGGAGAAAAGTTCTCAATTTACAGATCTGAGTGGCTGCAGTAGGCCCAGAGAGAGAAGTAGACAGGTGTTTTTGAAAACAAAAAGGCATGGCTTGCCGGCTGTTTATTATTTTTAATGAAAAGACATCAAAAGAAAAAAAATTGTTTCAACTGGAAAGCCCTGAGGCTCAAAGGTCAGCCAGAGTAAACAAGCACTCCTATAAAAAGCCATTTACATTCCCTTCATACAAGATTTATTTATGAGGGATCCTTCCAGGAAAGAGTCTGACTGAGACTAAAGACTGTTTGGCCAGGATGTCCTGACTGGGCAACATTCAGAACATGTGACCAAGTGCGTGATCCTAGAAGCCATTCACAAGGTCTTTGCTCTGGAGTGCCTTGGCCTTGGCTTCACTCCTTCTTACCCCATGACATTTATCAAATGGACCCCCCCCGCCCCCTCAAGTATCTGACCACTCAGGCTTTGCCTTTGGGAAAAAAGTAGAAAAAGTGAGTGCACTGTGGGTTTTTCTCTCTTGGTAAGAGTGTTGTAGAGCTCCAGTGTCATCTTTCATTCTGGCTCAGCATGCCTTTATTTACTGCAGTCAGCTGCATGCCCAGCACTGTTTGGGCACTGCGGAGCAGAGTGGCCTCGGGGGGTCATTAACCAAAGAAGAGTGAGAGTGTGACCTAGGCATGTCTTTGCCATATGATTTCATAGACAACTTGGAAGCCTGGTCTCTAAGGCCTGTTCCATCACAGACCCTGAGTTGAGACTCCTTTTCAGACCCCTAGAGGGCACCCAAACCATCATGTTGTCTTAAATTTCACTAATTTATTTTTACCTAGTTTCCTTTCATGAGTGTTTTTTTCTGTGTATAGTCCCTGTTTATAAGTGATTTCCACATCTGGGGTCTTTATCTCTCTGGCTGTCCAGACTGTGAAAATGACTCATTTTTCTGCCTCTACCATTTCTTTTATTGTAGTTACCCAACTGCCTTCTACCTCCCTCCCTGTCTCACCCTTGTTCCCCAGCCCCCACCCAAGCTCAGGCTCTGGACTTGTATCAGATTTACCAAGAAAGTTCTTGCCATTGGGTGACTCCCATCAGCTCTCACACAAGTATCAGAGAGAAGCCTCTGACCACTGGCCCTATCTCTGTATCCACCAAAACAGGACAAAGAGATGTGTGAGGAAGAGAAACCTTATCAAAGCCAAGAGATTAGTGCAGCCTAGAAAGCTCAGTTTTTATTTGAAGACTGATTACTGTTAAGTATTCTCTTGTGGTCAGTGAGGTATCAAGCTTCCATTTACATCATCCCACATCTGTGGGAAATGTGTTTATTAACTGGCATCACCTTTTAACTTTATGGTTTGCCTCATATGGTTTAATCATAAGATATGACATGTTATAAATTATATAAATAAAATTATGAAACATTAAATTTCATGATAAAATTCAAGGATAAACTAGTAGAACTTTCATAACAGTACACTGCTTTTGGAATCATGTCCTAAAAGAGCCCTCCAGACATGCTCAGTCTTCTGTGAATGCCTCTAGGAAAGTTGTGTTTAATTGAATGCAAATAATGGACAGATTCTACTAGGACCTATCCATCTTGGTGATTAACTGGGAAGCTTATTTCAAAATAGCTCCTTCTCTGATACTCGTGTTGGCTGTTGATATGTCATCAATTAGTCACTTCAGCTGTATTCAGAGCATCTCTATTTTATATCCCGCAAATACACCGTCAGCAGTCAGGTGACGTTTTCAAGGAAGAATAGCATCAAGGGATGAAAGCAACCTGATGTCAGTGTGTTTCCATATTTTTTACTTGAAGTCAAATAATAAAATTCATTTACATTAGGATTTGGTACCATACCTGAAATGTCACAAAACAGTAGTTTTCCTTATGACCTGTGATGATATACTATATTTTCTAATCTGTTCTATTTATTTCTTTAAATTATTTCTTTAATCAGTCCAGATCCACCAAATTGATTTCATACACAATGATAGGTGTGACCTGCAATTTGAATAATACCAATCTAAATGAATTTCCAGTTTTATTTCTCATTATAGTCATAATGCAAAGGGATTAGCAGCTTGATTCAGAGGATGGTAAAGTTTGCTCACCAGTATAATGCAGTCCTTTAAAATGTTCCAGAAAACAGCATTGGTGGCAGGAATGTGAAAATGCAAGATAATCTTAAAATATGTTTATGTCATCTGCAAGAACTAGGTTCAGACTGAGCCCCTAAATGTATATATGTACACAGATACATCTTATAGTGAAAGCCTGCTTTTTGTGATCTGGCATAGCCTTGTTCCTAAAAGATACTTAATAAATATTTGTTACCTAAGTGAGTGACAGTGGCACCTACTGGTTTATTTGTAATTCTCAGTTTCTTTAAAAGTACGTGCAAACAGAAAACTTTATCTAATCGTTTCTATGTAAGGGCTGTGTTGGCATTGATCAAAAAGTACTTTAATTGTAGTCTGTCTTCATGAATTGATCCTAAGTTCAACTTGAAATGTACACGGAAGTCATGACCTGGGTCTTAATCCTGGGACCTTGGATCATTTTTCTGGTACTGACTTTTCATCTGAAATTAGTGCTTTGAAATCATTAGTACTCAAATAACTGGAAGTTCTAATTCCTGGGGGAAGCACCAGGAAAATACTGATTTATCTGTCTCCTCTGTATGAACTGTGGATGGCGTGACTTATTAAAAATATGACTATTAAATTTAAAGAAAGGCCTCTAGTTCCATGGTAACATAGTTTTCTGTTATATTTGCTACATGTTTATAATTATATTGCCTGTCAGTAAATATTAGTGGGCAAAGTTTGAAGATGATAACCATGGTTTGATCTTGGCAACAGAGCACCTTTGTGCAGGATGTCAAAGGAACATTAGATCAGGCCTAAGCAACCACCAAAACTCTTTCTAGCCCTAAATGTTGTTCTTTATTCAGAGATTCCTCTTTTATGCCATGTGCCATTTTTCTTTTTCAGTTTTTACTCTAAGCATACACCTACCTTCTCTTCTGCAGGAATGACATCTTCGTGTTCCTGCTGAGCACACGTGCTGGCGGGCTGGGGATCAATCTCACTGCTGCAGATACAGTAAGTCATGAGAGCACGGACAGTGGGTGTGCAGGGTTTCTACTGTAAATATGTTGTTCGGTTGGTGTTGCCCTTTCTTTGTATCACAAACTTCTTATTCCTTTGCCTTCAGTTATGTAGACAGTTGTCATACTTTGTCTGGAACAGGAACATTTTATCTTTCCTTTGGACTTTTCTATCCATTCTGTTGGAATAAATTTCTTATACATTCATTCAGCAGATATTTGGTGCATGTCTACTGTGTGTCTAAACACCTGCAGTATGTCACTGAGTAAACACTTGGAGCATGTCACTGAATAAACAGACAAAAAAAAAAATCAGTCAATCCAACCAGGAGCTATAACTGACCAGCGCAGGAAGGATTGTTTTATTACTCTTATGCATTATTTCACCATAGGAAAAATTCATATTTTTATATCACAAACTTCAAAAGGTGGTTGGAAAGCAATTAAATTGGTAATTAAAATATATATATAAAAGACATTTCATCAAATCATCTGTCCTTTCATATCTAATCTCCTCAAGGAATACTTTAGCATCTGAAAGGAAGACAATAACATTCCTTTTGAATCTCAGAATTATTCCTAGGATTCAAATGTTTGTTTGTTGTTGTTTTGTTTGTTTTTAGAGAGAAGGGAAAGGAGGGAGAAAGAGATAGAAACATGAGTTAGTTGCCTGTCCCATACCCGCAACCTAGGCATGTGCCCTGACCAAGAATCAAACCCACAACTTTTCAGTTTGTACAGTGATGCCTGACCTACTGAGCCACACCAGTCAGGGCAAGATTCAAGTATATTTAATAACATTTTCAGTAATCCTGAGACATAAAAATGCATAAGTGGGAAATTGTTTTGCAGAACACATGCCTCTGAAAAATGTCATTTTGTGTGGTTCTGGTGCTTCTCTGTGAAATACAGAGCATCAAAATTCTCACAAGTATGAGGAGGATGCAAACTCGGGAGGGTCATAGAGAAATGAAATACAAGGGCGGAGAGTCTTGAATAGTCTCACAGCAGAGCTGGAACTAGATCCCATATTTTCCTGTCTCCACTCCTAGGCTTGTGTCCACTCTTTCTCCTTATTGACAATACCACAGACTGTCTCCTTTCAAGAATGAAACATTTTGTGATAACAACCATAGGACTCATCCATACCTTCCTTGGCATTTCAACCTCTTCAGCCAGTTAACCAGGTTGGGACAGGGCTCCCAAGCCTGAGGATCACTAGGGTACAGCTAGGTAGATTCTGTGTCTTACGTGCACATCAGCCTCGGTGATCTTAAGGGGCGTCTGTCTTTGATGGCTGTTTTTACAAGTTTTCTGACGTGGTGATGATGGCTTGGAGCCATATCAGATAGTAGAAACTTGGCTTTCTCTTTGCCCCTTGCTTCTCTGTAAGCATTTCATACAATTCCAACTTAGTCATACTCTCAATGTGAGTACAAGATTCATTACTTTCTCCTAGCCGGTCTTTGGGACTCCAGTCTCAGCCCTCAGCCCCACCCCTACTAATTACACCCTTCTTTATTAACCGTGCCACTCCCTTGCTTACGACCAGGGAATCTCCGTCATCTACGAGATAAGTATAAACTCCTTTGCATGGCATACGAGGTCCTTCATTTTGTGGCCCTTGTCTGTCTTTCCAACCTAATTGCCAGACTATTTCCCCTTCTAAAATTTATGTTACAGCCCTGGCTGGTGTGGCTCAGTGGATTGAGCACTGGCCTGCAAACCGAAAGCAGGTTGGAACCCTGGTCAGGGCACATGCAAGAGGAGACCAATCAGTGTTTCTCTCCCTCTCTTTCTAAAAGTAAATAAATTTCTTTAAAAAAAATTTGTTTCAGAAATGATTGATTGACTTGTAGTTTTCCTGGATTCCCCATCTAGTATCTCACTGTTGCATTAACTGTTCCCTTAGAATAGATTGTTCTTCTTTCACCTGGACAGTTTCAAAACCCCGTTTTTGATCAGGGTTTATTGTGTTATGTGGGCTGGTAAAGCTTCTCAGATAGGATGACATTTGAGCCAAGATCTGAAGAAAGTGAGGAAGTGAGCCAAGCATTTATCTGGCAGAAAGAAGAGCATTCCAAGCAGAGGAGATAAATGCAAAGCCCTGAGGTGAGAACATAGTTGGCGTAATCGAGCAACAGCAGGCAGCCCTGTGTAGGTGGAACAGAATGAATGAGGGCAGAGTGATGTGAGGTAAGTGCTGCAGAAGCAGATCATGGGGGGCTTAGTAGGCCATAGTAGGGATTTTGAGATGGGAGACCACTGGAAGAATTAGAACGGAAGAGGAACATAACACCTGTTGAGTTTGGCTTGAGTTTTCAGTGTGTCCTTCTGGCTTAGGGGTGGGGAGAACTATAGGGAGAAAGATAGAAGCAAGAAGTTCAGTTAGGAGTTAAACACAAGGATTAAAACAGTGAAGGTGGTGAAAAATAATTGAATCAGCATGTATTTTAAAGGCGCCGCCGGGGGAGTTTGCTGCTAGAGGGGTGTGGGAGTAGAGGAGGCGTGAAGGAGAAGTCTGGTTCCTGTGACCTGAGCAGCTGGGATGAGGGAGATACCAGTTACTGATTAAGGGGCATATTGGTGCGGGGTGGAGAGCAGGTTTGTTTGGGAGACTCAAAAATTTGGTTTGGGGTGGGTTAAGTTCAAGATTCTTAGCAGACACTAAGTGGCATTGTCACCCAGGCAATAAGGTCTGGAGTTCAAAAGAAAGATTGGGGCTGCAGACGTATTTTGGAATCATCAGGTCAGAGATGACCATTTAAGGCCATGGGGCTGGATAACTTTATCTCAGGTTTGGTCTATGGTTTCTTAAGGAATAGTCATTCAATTGAGTGATGGAAAAATCTGCAGATTTGAGGGGGGCTGAGATCTGCATCCTGCTTCCAGTGTTCATATGGTTTGCCTTGTGGGGGTAAGAGCTCCTGCCAGCCACAAAGAACCAAAATAGCCCCCTAACACATAGCTAGAAGAGTAGAAATAGGAATTCCCTTTTCATGGTGGGGACTAAAGAGAGGTTCTGAATATTCCAAGTTCCCTATTCCAAAATAATTTACATTTAATTTTGAAAGGAGGGCTTGGGAATTCACTTGTAAATTAAAACCTTCTGGAATACTCAGAAAAATGAGACCACGGATTGAAATGAATTCCTAGGTTATGCTTTGTGTGAAGTCAGGTTATACTCTGTACGGTTAGAAAAACAACAGGCCTTACTGCCTGCCTGGCATGTTTCCTTTGTCCCGAGATTTATTTAGCTTTGGCACATCCCCAGAACCATTTGTGGACAAGGAAGAGGTTAGCCTAAATGTCAGTAAAAACTCAATCTGTCATGATCGAGAATGCATACATAAACATGTGTTTATAAACAGTGGGACTCTGGCCCACTCTGTTAGTAAAAACATGGTTTGAGCATGTGATTAATGGCAGCTGCCCTTTACTAGCTGTGTTGTTCTTGGTGCATTCTTGCTGAAGTAGGGATCTCTCTGCATTTGACTTTGTTTAGTGAGGGGCTGTTGTGACCTGCTCTGTTTGGTTTGTTGGTGTCAGACCTGTTTTAAATGCTCAACGTGTAGAGAGATTGAGGAGCTTTTGTTCATTGGTAGCAATGTGAGAAGTCCTTTGTCCCTTGAGACAACATGGGACAATTTTCAGCCCTCCCAAGGGACTGAACTCCATCCCTTCTCTTGGAGGAGAAAGAGTTCCTTCCATCCTCCAACTTTTGGTTCTTTTGTGGGGGGAGGTGAGGGGTTCCTCTTGAAATTTTCCTGTTTTCCATTTCAGTTCCTCATCTCCTGCAACTCCTTCTCATTGACCTGTATATAGCTAGGTGCTCCACCTCCCCTGATCTCACCTTCCTGCTGTCGTTCCTGTCCAGTGTGGCGTTTATAGCTTCATGAAGATGCCATTAATATATTTGCCCTTAGTCATTGCTGGGCCACGCTTTGTGGATTGACTTGCTTTAATCTTTCCTAATTAAGACAGTTGTTCTGATCATTTCATTGTTACTTGTTTTTTGTAGAATGCTTCACTGAGTTCCATAAACCTGATTACCAAACACAGTGTCTTCTCAGTCCCACTGTGATTGTCTCCTCGATTCCCCCCCCACACCCCAAGTTTAAGTCATGGTTGATTCAATGTTAATTTTATTGTCAACTGAGATAACCATACATCTAGTTTGGTTTTTAGTTCTCATTCTTCTTTCAGCTTATTAATTTACACATATTTCGTATTCTTTTTCCCTAGTTAAGAAGTTTTCCAAATAGAATCTTATGTTATTCTCTCTCCCTCCTAAAATCCCTCATGTCTTTTAATCCATTCAAATGATAAATAGCCACTAAATTTGGTGGGGAGGGGGCATGAAGTTCAATTGCAAACCTATTTCCTTAGGCTTTATTTAATCTTCTTATTTATGAGCTCAAAAGAACCCAAGTTAAATCAGGTTTGGTCGCCACTGAGACTCCAAGAAAAATGTAAAGGTTAAGGAAGCACTTACGGCATGATTCATAATATAGAACTCCCCATTACGAATTGATGCGGAACCATTGCCTCAGGCTTGGACAACTAAAAGTTCTGTGTTTTAGGTGTGACATCAGCTCTCCTTTTCCACATTTTGGTATGTTAAGCAAGTGATGTTTCCCCCTAGTCCAGTTAGCTTTTTTTGTTTGTTTGCTTGTTTTTAAGATTTAGTTCATTTATTTTTAGAGAGAGGGGAGGGAGAAAGACAGGGAGAGAAACATCAACTGGTTGTCTCTTGCATGCCCCCCAACGGGGGACCTAGCCCGCAACCAAGGCCTATGCCCTGACTGGGAATTGAACCAATGCTTTCAGTTCGTAAGCCAATGCTCAATCCACTGAGCCTCACCAGCCAGGGCAAGCTGTCTCCTTTTATTAACTATCTTCTCTTCTTCTTGAAAGTTTAAACTGGGTTTTCTAGAATTTTGCATATCTTACTGAAGCTCCAAAACTCCCTGTGGTCAGGTTTGCTATGCTCCTCTACAAGTGAAAGCATTGTGCACTTGAAAATCCTAGGTCTGTGGACATTATGGATTAACAATAAACTTTCACTATAATATATTTCTTCAGCAGGCAGTTTGTCATTTTCTCCCCAAGAATTCTATACTAAAACTTGAGGGATCATACCTCATATAGAAGCAAGACAAAGGGAACACCAGTGGGGTTCTTAATTGGTAGAGGCAAGAGCATTGAAAATGCTGATGCTGCCCTGGCCAGGTTGCTCAGTAGTTGCAGTGTCATCCCGAACACCACAAGGTTGTGAGTTCAGTTCCTTGTCAGGGCACATACCTGGGTTGCATGGATTCAGTCCCCGGTCAGGGCGTGTTTTGAGAGGCTGCTGATTGATGTGTCACACATTGATATTTCACTCTCTCCCCCTTCCTCTTTCCAAAATTGATAAACATATCCTCAGGTGAGGATGAACAAAAAGGAAATTCTGATGCCTTTTGTTCATCTTCACCTGAAGTCTGAATTCTTCAGAGAATAGAAGAATTGCCTCCATTTTTTAATGAAAGAACAAATAAATCATTTAGGAATAGTGTTAAGCAATGGGGAAAGCATCATAGAGAAACAGTTTCAAGAGAGACAAATCACTATTCACTCTACATTTTTAGGCTCTAACTAGTTTTGTTTGTTTGTGTGTTTGTTTTTAAGATTTTATTTATTTTTAGAGATAGGGGAAGGGAGGGAGAAAGAGAGGGAGAGAAACATCTATCAGTTGCTTCTTGCACGTCCCCAACTGGGGGCCTGGCCCCGAATCAAACCAGTGACCTTTCCGTTTACAGGCTGATGCTCAACCCACTGAGCGTATGAGTCAGGACGGCTCTGTCCCGTTTCGATCAATCTCCTTAGACGTTCTAGTATCAGTCGACTACTATCTATGGGATTCTAGTTTGCACTGATGGATCTTGTCTGTCCTCTGATAACTCTAGATGGGCAGATATTTTAAATAGTGCCCATGAAATAATTGGACCATTATAGAAGATAGTCAGTGATTAAATGGAAACTTGGACCAGGGTAGGAAATGCAAGGTATTGTTAATAGAGCAGGTTGTGGGGGAGAGACTTTTAATACTACTAGCTCAGGCCAGTCTCTTTCTAATTTATAAGGTGAAGAAAATGCATAGGATTTTTGTGAAAATTCAATGAGATATATGTACA
Source organism: Tonatia bakeri (assembly GCA_004024845.1). Classification (NCBI taxonomy): domain Eukaryota; kingdom Metazoa; phylum Chordata; class Mammalia; order Chiroptera; family Phyllostomidae; genus Tonatia; species Tonatia bakeri. The sequence goes on along the minus strand of PVIA01002230.1, from coordinate 155,173 downwards.
CACTAGTGCCAGACACATTTTAAGTGCTCAACACATTTTAGCTATTATTATTTCTAATAGAAATTCATGAGGAGTAGCAAAAGGAGACATTGTTATAGACAGGGAGGCCTTTCTGCACATGGTGAAGCTTGAACAGAATCAAAGGACCAACAGAGAAGAGATGAAGGATTCTAGGTCAGAAAATCAGCTTGAGCAACAAGTGGTACAAACAAGTGAAATACAAGTGAGGAACACTGAAGAGACCCATCTGATCAAAGGGACAGGGTATCTTTGTGTTAGGCAAGAATAGAAATGAAGCTGGCTCAGTGTAGTAGGGCCTAATTATTTAGGGGAGTTTAGACTTGATGTGTTATGGCATAGCTGGTGGAGAGGAGAGGAGTCTAGAATGGTAACCAAAGTAGGCTAAAACCTAGGAAGCACTAGTAAGTTGGTCTGAGAGCATTAGTGAACCACAGGTGGTGAGCACCTAGTCCAGAATAGGGACAGGGAGACTATAAAAGAATGAGTTCATTGTGAAGAAACACTGGCTGGACTTGGTGACTTGATTAAATATAGAGGAGGATGCATGAGGGCTGAGGGTCATTTTGAACTGGCTCTCTTGCAAGGGGTCAACTGTGTTGGATGGTGACCTCAGGACTGAGGACCCAGGAGCCTGTTGGTTTTAGTATCACTTATGGGATGGGGAGGGGGCAGTGTGTTTTGTTGTTGTTAGTTGTTGTTTAGCAAACTAGAGTGGCTTCCAAGGAACCTTTGAACGTGTCTTCCCTAGTATTCAAGGGATAAGAGATGAACCCTGTTGGTGGAAGCCTGAGAATTCAAGAAAGCCATACATGTCTCATGTCATAGTAGGCCTAGTGTGAAAGAGGAGGCTCCCCCATTCCTCACGTCCCAGGCCTGCTGTTTGTTTAGGCTGTGTAATCTTGGATAAATTCTCTAATTCCTCTGTGCTTCAGTTTCCTTGTCTCTAAAATAGGGTCTCATGCCCTGGCTGGTGTGGCTCAGTGGTTGAGCGCTGACCTGCAAATCAAAGGGTCACTGGTTGGATTCCCAGACAGGGCACATGCCTGGGTTGTGGGCCAGGTCCCCAGTAAGGGGCGCATGAGAAGCTATCACCCATCGATGTTTCTCTCCCTTTTTGTCTCCCTCCCTTCCCCTCTCTCTAAAAATAAGTAAATAAATAAATTTTAAAAATTAAGAAAAAATAAAATGGAGTCTTAATAATACCTAAATCATAGTGATTATGTGATTTAAGTGTATGAATACACTAAAAGTACCCAAAACAATGACTGGCAAATGCTAAGCTGTAAGTGTTAACTTTTTTTTTTAAGTCACTCAATTCACTGAATCACACCAGCCAGGGCTAAGGGTTAACTATTAATATTATTGCTGCTCCATCTTTTTAAATGAAAATTTTCGGGGAAAAGTTCAGAGTATGTCTCTTGCCCAGGGCAAGTGAAGGATTGACTTGGTTTTATAATGCATACCTGCTCATCTTTATGTTATAGAAAAAAAAGCTGGCATCAAACATTGCAAAGAGTTGAGAGGCTGGGTTGCTGTCAGAATTCCTGGTTTTATGCTGAGAGTGCCTCAGCCTTTGCTGTATTCTTGTCCTGCCTGTGCAGGTGATTTTTTATGATAGCGACTGGAACCCCACTGTGGACCAGCAGGCCATGGACAGAGCCCACCGCCTGGGGCAGACAAAGCAGGTCACCGTGTACCGGCTCATCTGTAAAGGCACCATTGAAGAACGCATCTTACAGAGAGCCAAGGAGAAGAGTGAGGTAAGCACGAGGCAAAGGAAGTACTACGCTGGTGAATAAAATAGTCCAGTCGCACTGGCTAGACTAAGATTCTTGCCTTTTGTTGGTCTGAAACGGCTACTTTTTTTTTTTTTTTTTTTTTTGATAGAAAATACAATCAGAAGTAGGGAATTGAGGGGCCTCACCAGAAGAGTGAGCAGGATGTTTCTTTCTTTTGGAGATTTGCCAAGATGGAATGGATGCCTGGTTATGACATTTTGATCTGCTTTTATATAGATTCAGCGGATGGTGATTTCTGGTGGGAACTTCAAACCAGATACCTTGAAACCCAAAGAGGTGGTTAGTCTCCTTCTAGATGATGAAGAATTGGAAAAGAAATGTAGGTACCCTAAACCTCTTACGAGTGCTCTCTCCTCCCTACAAAAGATGTTTGCCTGGCCCCATACTTCTAAAGAAGGAAGAGGCTCTCGGCTCTGTGCCAGGTGTAGGCAAAGCCAAAGACTATTTGGGGAGAAACATTTTTATGTTAATACTTTATATTAAAACCAAAATAAAGACATGTTATGGATTAGAAGGTAAAATTTGCATATACTTTTAAATATGACTTCAAACAAATTTGCACCAGGAAGGCTATATCCCTAGACTCCTGAGCAGTAATGTATTTACTTTGTTCTGCCCAGAGAAATCTTTTTATGAAGATGGAGAAGTGCACTGCTGTATCATACAAACCATTCTCTCATTTATTTCTGGCTCTTGAGAACAGTAGGTTTCACACTCCCCTTGTGAGCCTCTGAGGACTTCTGCAGCATCACATCAGAGAATGCAGTGGAGCTCCTGTCTTGCGTGCTCACATTTGCCACCACTTTCTAAAAACATTTTGGAATTCAAAAGCACCCTTGACCTGTGCAGCGCAGAGCTGTTGAAAGACTGAAAAAGAGGAAAAAGAGTAAAGGCAAGGAAAGGCCTATAATAATTAAACTGAATCATGGTTTGAACCAAAAACAACCTGTTAAGAATCCAAGAACTCAGTTCCTTCTCCAAGTTAGAAAACTACAAGTTATCTGCCTTGAACAGATAGAAGTGTTACTTCGGTATATAAATATCAAAGGATATGGCCACTTCAGTTTCAAAGAATGAGGATTATGATTGCCCCAAGTATTTCATCAGAGCTTTTTTTTATTTTCCTGATAGTAAGATTGCGGCAAGAAGAGAAACGGCAGCAGGAAGAAACCAACCGAGTCAAAGAGCGCAAGCGCAAGCGGGAAAAATATGCAGAGAAGGTATCTCAGGGGTGGCTGACAAGGACTGAAGCGGGGAGCTGGGTGGTACTTACCAAGAGGCTTCAGAGTACATGTCTCGTCATCTTGGTTACTGGTTGGCTATCCAGCTCAGCTGCGTGTGATACGTAGCAGTTCTGTGCTTCTTGACATTTGATGAGAAATGCAGCCATGGTAGGCCTATACTCCCAACACAAACTCACCCTGTCTGTAGTCACGTGTAATTATGGAAACCATCTGGCAGGGTGTTACAAAATCATAAGGCTAATGTGGGTAAGATAGATGCCTCGTTATTAGATTCCACAGAATCTTAGAAAGAACTTCAGGGGTCATTAGATCTACTCCTTCTACCATGATTCTGCTAGTGTATCACAGTGTCCTCTACTGTTGGAAAAATAAATCTCTGGCCAGTCTAGTTCTGTACATCTCTTTTTCTCCAATTTATGCCAAGGATTTGAGCTGTTTTCGTCTCCCTCCTGACATTTCTGCTTGAGTCCACCATGCTAACTGCAAAGTGGAAAGTAGTTCCCCAACATTTCTCCCTATCTTGCTGTTTCTACTAAAGTATTATATTAGTAATCCTTATCCCCGGTCCTCCTTGACATGTAAGTCTGAAGTGAGGCCCTCTGGACTCGTTCTTATTTCGGGTTAGCACATTAGTTCTGACTGGATTCCAGGACTTATTATACATCCAAGAATCAGTGGTTTAGAACCACTTTACTGCGTTCTAGAAGGTATTTTTCCTGGTGGGTCTGCCCTACTTTTGGATTGCACTGCCTTTCTCCTCTTCCCCAACCCTGGTATAGCCCCCTCTTAAACAAGTTAGCCCCCTGAGCTTCAGGCATTTCTGTAGCTTTGGGCCCTCAAGTCCGACAGTTGCATGTGCCTCATTTCCTTGGACTATTTGGTTTATCTGAAGCATATTGCTTATCTAGCCACATGTTAAAGTTTGTTGTTTTAAAGGGTCAGCTTCTTCCCCTTAACCCACATTTGTATAGGACCTCATGTCCAGCCATACGGCCTTGAAGGTCAGCAACCTAGAGGCCTATGTATATTATATGCTTATCTTCCAGTAGATAAACTGACTCTGTTTTAAAGTCCACACCCTCGATTGTACCTTCTGCTAAGCAGAACTATTACCAGTCTGAAGAATGCCTGTGGTACACTCTATAGTTACAAACCCGAGAAGTCCCAGGAATGAAGGATCATGTTCCTCTTAGCCTGGGCTGCCTTCTCTACCCAGTTCCTCAGATTCTCTTTTATGATTCCATCCTCACATCTCTAACCCATCACTTAATACTATTTAGTATTGAAATAGCTTTAACACTCACAAACATTATCAAAGGAAAGATGGTTTTTTCATCCAGGACATTGTAGGGTTTATTGGGTTAGCATCAAATGCCATCCCTGCTCTGAGCATAGAAGTTTCAGATAAATACCCAGTGATAGTATAAGCTACACAAAGGTATACCATATTAATCCTAATAGAGGTGTAGAAACAAAGGCAGTTAGGTACAGTAGGTGGATATGGTCCCCAGAATTCTCCAAGTACATTGTGTGACTGATGCCAGGCCTCTAGTCGGTGACAGAGCCCTACTGAACTTGATTCTAGAAATCTTAAGTATAGCTCAGTCACTCAGCTCTCAAGCTTTTACATGTAAATTGAGGAAATAATGACAAAACCCATTATTCCTTGGGTATAGTAAGAACCTTCATTCTTATGCATATTTAAAAAGAAGGCAGAGTAAAAATAGATGTACAGAAAGTATACGGAAGACATTAGCCCTCCCTCTCACAAGACTGCATTAGCTCAACCCCTGTTCAGTGCTGCTGCTTGGACGCGCCACAGGCTGGCGGTGCACTTTGACCCATGAGGAGTAGGCTCGGTGCAGCTATGATTCAGTGCGACTGGCCTGCCTTTCAGTCTGTAGTATTGTGGCAGAACATACACAAACTCTTATAAAGCCATCCCTTTCCTCCTTCCGTACGAGGTTTTTCCTTAAAAATACACTAATTGCAAAAAATGAAATGTAGAGATTTACGAAGTCAAATTTCTGTCATTAATTTTGTCTCTGACTCTACTGTTCTTTTTGTGCCTATCTCCATGATTTGTCGATATTTCTTGTTTTGTGTTTCCAGAAGAAAAAGGAAGATGAATTGGATGGAAAGCGGAGAAAGGAGGGTGTGAATTTGGTGATCCCATTTGTTCCCTCGGCTGATAATTCCAACCTCTCAGCTGACGGGGATGACTCCTTCATTAGCGTGGACTCAGCCATGCCCAGCCCTTTCAGTGAGGTGAGGCTCCTGCTAGACGCCTTCATCCCAGCAGGGGGACTGTCCTGACCTTGTGGGCTTTGCTTCTCCTGGAGTTCTCCTGCCTTTTAGAAGGGGGTTGCACATGGAATCCGTAAGGAAAAAAGCAAATGAGAACGGGCTGGCTTTTCTGGAATCAAAGCAGGGTATCTGACCCTCAGGAGTGAAGCCAGGCAGGAGAGGGAAATAGTGGCCGGACCTCAGAAGGACACCCCCACCTGGGTCAAAGGGCCAGGGGCTGTGGGCACAAGGACTAGTGGTGGTGGTCTTGGTCCTTCCTCCTCTAGATCTCCATCAGCAGCGAGCTGCACACCGGCTCCATTCCCCCTGACGAGAGCAGCAGTGACATGCTGGTCATCGTGGATGACCCAGCCTCTTCGGCCCCTCAGTCTCGGGCCACCAACTCTCCCGCTTCCATAACAGGCTCTGTCTCGGACACCGTGAACGGTAAGTGATGCTGCTGCTCTGTACGCTTGGGCCTGGTCCACGGCCTCAAGAAAAACACTGGTTTAGATGTGAGATAAGGTCCTGATTCCTTCTAGGATAATGGTGTTTTCTACAGTCCTTAAAGAAGCATGGCATGGAGCAAAAAGAATTTGTTGGCTCATTCTTTCATTAGCTCTATCAAAGTGAAAAGAAGAAAGGTTTAAGGAAAGCAAAATGACAACTTTATAAAGCTTCAGACTTCTTTGTTTTCTTTCATACTTCACCCTTATTTTTGCTAGTTTAGTTAGCTTTTCGGGCCCTTCCTTACTTTGTTCTGTGGGGCCCAGTGTTGCTGCTGTGTGGGGAGCTCTAGGTTTAAAACTTGGGAGGCGAAGGTGACTCTCTGAGGCATGCGCACATTGTAGAGTGCAGGCGGGCATCGGGCAGCCAGTCCCTGGGGTTCGTTTAGTGACTGTCTCATTTAGAGAAGAGATTCGGGAGTGATGGAACCACTCTTGAGGAGTCAGCCTGTTTTAGCTGTCCAGAAGTCCTACTAACTCTTTGTGACTTGGTGGCCCAGCCATTAAATGAGGACACAGACTTCCCTTAAGGTCCTGAAACAAACACCCCTAGAGCCAGTCTTCCCTGTCAGGGGAAGATTCTGTTAACATATGAAGAAATTGACTTTTTTTTCTTTTGGCCCATTTGTTTCCACAGGAATTTCGATTCAGGAAATGCCAGCTGCAGGACGTGGTCACTCAGCCCGAAGCCGAGGCCGCCCTAAGGGTTCAGGAAGCACAGCCAAAGGAACAGGGAAGGGCCGAAGCAGAAAGTCCACAGCGGGCAGTGCTGCCGCAATGGCAGGAGCCAAAGCGGGGGCTGCGGCAGCCTCTGCGGCCGCCTATGCAGCATACGGGTACAACGTGTCTAAAGGTATGGAGGCCCAGGGGCTGTGCAGGCTCCATGCTGGTCAGGCGCAGTCTGGAGGCTCTGTTGAACATTCTGCCAGGTAGAGCAGGAATGACACCTCCAGGCCAAGGAAACTCTTTTCAGACCCCATGTCGGGCTCTGCTTCTGTGTCAGACAGTCCTGACTCTCCCATTGTCCTGCGAGGTGGAAGGATCTGTGAAAAGGCAGAGCTGAATGTGTGTACTATACTACTTTAAAAAGTCAGAATTTTTCCTGCTTTGAGAACTACTGTTTTTTCCAAGACCCATATTTCAGTAATTGCATTTCAGTAGTCCAGGCTAGCATACTTAACCTTTACCCGGCAGTGTGATCCATCACCTTAGGCACTCAGTGCTGTGCCGAGCAGCGTAACACGTGGACCCTGCTCTTGAATGTCTGAGAGCGGTGGGAAGGAGAAGCTGTACGTGGAGTGTGTATAACAGCAGTACCGGGCAGTCCACGTGCACTGAGTGAAAAAGGGAGAGAGGCTGAATCGTGTTGTAGATCAGAAGGAGGAGCCATGGGCCTAAAGACAGAGTAGCCAGACCGTGGTTCAGAAAGGAGAAGGATGCCAGGGATTCGGACTGGCGACAGGGTTGGCGATGACGAGGCATGTTGGGGGCCACCAAGCAGATCGGTCAGGCTGCGTTGAAGAGAAGTCGTGGGAGTCAAGGTTAACAAGACGAGACCTGGTGAGCAGGAGTTTGTCAGGGGTGTGGCACGGGGCTCTGGAAGGTTTGGAAGGGAAGCAGCTATTGTGGCCATGACAGGGGAGGATAGTTAACAGCGATGGAATGTAGGGCCTTTGAGATGGTAGAAGAGGGGCCCCCGTTTACAGACCTCTGGACCCATTTAAAACATGGACTTAGTGTTTAGTTCATAGGGCTTTCGTGGCAGAGAAGCGCATGTGGAAGAGAGGATGCTCAGTGTTGGTCACCTCCCTGCCCTCCTGCTGCGGGAGAGTTGGCTTGCACTTACTTGTTCATTCGGCAAATGTGAAGATAAAAGCCAGCCTAGGCCACTATTTCTTAACCCTGATCACATCCGTGGAAAACAGCAGTCTTGCCAGGATCTCACCCAGGATGGGCAGAAAATTACACTCATCAGGCTTTCTCCTGGAGACCTGACCTGAGAAGGAAGCTGGAGGGCGGGGGGCAGCAAGGAGTAGTTTCAAAAGAACAGTCAACAGTGCTCGATAACTGGAAATGGAAGTCCAGGGAAGGAACTGCTTCAGGGATTACTAGCAGTTCTGCTGTGAATGAGAAAAGATATGTCGGCCCAAGAAGCACTTAGAGTTCTTTTTAGCAAAGTAAAACCAGTGCACAAGAAACCATCGAAATACCATTTTAGACAGTGCTATAAGATGTAAGTGGATTTGCCTCATACAAGGAAAGAAGAATTCGCTGTTGGCCCAGAAGCCATCACTGAAGACGAGACATTGGAACTGGGTCCTTGAGGTGGCAGGACTTGAAGAACAGCGCCAGGAGAACTGTACGAGTGTGAACACAGGACAGAGTGGGCAGCCACGTGCCCTCTGACCGGACTGGGGAGTGGAGAACATCCTCTGAAGTTAATAAGCAGCTAATCACAAGTGGTGTCCCAGGTTGAAAGAAGGAATGTCAGAAAGTGCACAAGTGCCTAGTAAGTTAGAGCTCGCCCTCGCCCCCGGCTCCCCCACACTGGGTGATGTGTGCTCTGTCCTTGAGGGCCAGGGTGCTGTCTTACTCCCTGTTGATGCAGTAATGTAGAGAGGCCTGGGCAGGTGTTGTATTTCTCTTAAAAATACATCCCTCTTACAGGGAAAAAAAAAAGTTGGCAAGAGCAAGCAAATACACTAAGAAGAGCAGGGAGGGTTCCCCACAACCTTCTTCCAGTCCAGACGTCAGTAAGACAACCAAGGTCAGGCCCTGAGGCAGCTCAGACAGGACGGCGCTTACACTCTTGTTTTTCACTCCCTCCCCGCAGGAGTCTCTGCCAGCAGCCCTCTGCAGACATCTGTGGTTCGGCCTGCTGGCCTGGCTGACTTTGGACCTTCAAGCGCCTCTTCTCCCTTGAGTTCCCCTTTGAGCAAAGGAAATAATGTTCCTGGGACTCCCAAGAGCCTCCACTTGACCAGCAGCCTAGCCCCAGACTCCCTGGTCCGGAAACAGGGCAAAGGCACCAACCCCTCTGAAGGACGGTAACCACCTGGGCCCTCCAGCTTCCTTCAGCCAAACCACGTGCTAGAGTTCTGGCCTGCAAATGGTCTTTGGATGGCTTGCCCAGTGCGCATCTCACGGGTCAGAGGGCAGAGATGACCAGTTGCAGCAAGTGAAGGACAGGCAGGTGGTTAGTGTGAGCACTTTTATCACCTGTGTCTCAAGAGGAGTGCCCGGGGGTTGCCTGTTGGAAGAAGGCCCAAGGACAGGGATCCACCCTGTAGCATCTCAGATGAACTTTAGAGCCACGTCTTAAACCTCATACTGAGGAAGGACCATCCACAGACCGCCCCCTGTGGATGCTCAGGCACGCTCTCTCCATCCCCATTCTGCTCTTCAGCTCTGGTCATGTCCCTTGCAAAGGCTCCACAAGTGCTATGAAGAGCCTTCCACAGTGGAAACTTCTTTCAGGGCTGGGATTTCCTATAGGGCTAGGAAGGGAGGAAATCATGTATCTGGCATCCCCAGTCTTTGGGCAGCTCCCCAGGTCTCCAAACGCCATTCGTCAGATGGTCACGGCTAAAGAGAGCAATGAGTGCAAACAAAGGTAGTGGCTTGTGAGAGCAACTGACGGCTAGAGGAAGCATGCCTGGAGGCAGTTGTTTTCCTAGCATTTCCTTCCCTGTCCTGCATGGTTCACACCAGAGAACCTCCAGGTTCCACCAGCAACAGTAGCAGCAGCTCCCACCTTGGGACTCCCAGAAGCCAGTAAAGAGACCAGGAGCCACCTCAATCAGCAGGACATCCTCACTGCCCCTCTTACGGACTCCCCTTGCCCTTCCTGAATGCACAGTCTCCCCACCCTTGCCCTTCAGCCCCCTGCTTGGCTGTATGCACTGTCTGTATTGCACTGAGAAAGGAAGGGACAGCAGGAGTGAGGAAGAGAGGATGGAGAGAGGGCAAGCTCGGCACCGACCCTCCCAGCCTGCGCCACCTGAGGCTGCTTCCCTCCAAGAGAGGCAAAGGGGTGGTGTGGCATGGGAGGCGTTTCTGCCTGCCCCCAGCCTGATGTTCCTGGTGGAGCAGGTGCTTCCAGGCGAGCCAGCCTCTAATTTGCACACCTGAAAATCGCGGAATTGAGTTTAGATAGATTGATTTTTAAAACTTTTTTTGGAGTAGGGGTGGTAGGGGAATCATTTAATTTAAATCATTAAGATTCCTCTGCCCAAACCCAGACTCCTGTGTACAGAAGCTATTTAGAGGGAATCAGAAAAATGCCAAGCCTTTTTTCTCTTTGAATGTGCTGTCTATTTTTATAACTGAACTTGTACATATGTATAAAGAGAGACACATCTTTCTTTTACTAACTGGAGAAAAAAAATCTTAAATAAAATGGAGTGAGATAATTTTATGTAAATCGGGGTGTCTGTGGTCTTTACAGCAGCCCCTCCATGGAGGCATTGGGGCTCTTGATGGGGATGGGTGGCAGGATGAAGAGGAGATAGCCCCCCATCGTTCCTGTGGTCAGGCAGGACAGGGGTCAATGGGACAAGGGTGTTCCCATGGTGTTTCCTCAGTGGCACCCTTCGTGGTGTTTAGGGATGTGCCCAGCATGCTGAAGCCAAGGCCCTGGGTGGGGCGGGGGCTCGTTATGACTCAGGATCTAGACTCCCCAAAACTTAGGTATGAGCAGTTACATGGTGGTAATACTGACAGGCTTTCTCCTAACCGCAGGTGACAGGTTATCCTGGCAGTCTGCAGTGCAGGGTGGGGCAAAAGTAGGTTTACAGTTTTCCGTATGGAAAACAATACAGTAGTTAATAAACAATAATACAAGACTAAACTGTTTCACGTACTCACAACTAGAAACCTACTTTTGCCCACCCTGTATATAAAATCTCCAACTAATAGGAACTTCATGGTCCCAATTTCTAAAACTGTGATGTGTGTGCAAATAGATGTGTACAAGTCAGGAACCAGCTCACTTGAAATCCCGGCACACACTCACTGTGTGGGGGTCATGTAAGCCAGTAGAAATGCAGTAAGTCTTCTGGTGTCGATAGATTCTTAAAAGCTGAAACTTAAAGCAAAATGATGTAAGAAAACCAATTTTACCATAAGTTACTTGATACAAACAAATGGTCACCAGTTCGATTCTTGGTCAGGGCACATGCCTGGGTTACAAGCCAGGTCCTCAGTCAGGGGTGCATGAGAGATAACCACACATTGATGTTCTCTCCCTCTCACTTCCTCCCTTGCCCTCTCTCTAAAAATAAAATCTTGGGGGAAAAAAAGTTCCTATAGCAAAACATCAAACTTATAAAGACCCAAAATATTTTGTATATTAAACACTGGAATAACTGTAAGTTGTACATAACATGTAATAAAAAGTAAGATAAGATACTGGTGGCTGGCGCCTGTCCCAGTAGCTCAGGGCACAAGGGGGAGTCAACCCTGGACAGGACACCCTTCTATCAGAGGGCCCACTCACCTCCACACTCACTCAGACTGGGACAATGTAGGCCACAGGTGGCGAACACAAGGCCTATGGGCCGAATCCAGCCCTCCACCTTGTTTTATCCGGCCCAGCACCTTGTTCCTACCCAGCAGCAGCACCAAGCTCTCACTTAACTGTTAAGGAATAGTTACAGTTACACAGTCCTAAAATTACATTCGGCCCTTTGAAGGCAACTGCGAGGCTGGCGTGGCCCCCAGTGAAAATGAGTTTGACACCCCTGACAGACCCTCTGGTTCGCTTCGCCTAACGTGTACTTCTTTGGGATGTGGTGGGAAAACAAGAGTACCCAGAGAAAACCACACAGACATGGGAGGTCGTATAAAATCACACAGAAACAGTGGCCCCAGCCAGGGATTTTTTTCCCTCCTCAACCTTTTAGCAATGATGTTGGAGGACCTGCTGTACTAATGTACTGTGAAAGGAACTCACAATTCTCAGAGGTAGCTGTACTTGCAAGAATCACGAACGAAAACAGTGAAATACAATAGGTTACTAGGCACTCCAAAGATACCCAGGCTTTGAAAACAGCTCTCTGATCAGTTGGAACAAGAGGGAGCTCCCAACCTGGACTGGCAGTTGTTTCTCAAAAACACTGACAGCTCTTGCTTCACCTTTGAGCAGGGCTCATGCTGTTCCCAAGCTTGCTGGCAGCGTGGCCTCCTGAGCCTTGGCTCACCCTGCACACCCTGGGTCCGTTCGAGCTGCTGCTCACCCAGTCACAAGGTTCGGCCTTTGCGTTTTGTTGATCTCAGGCAGCACTGTCAGTTACACTGAGTCCTGTTTGTCTTGCTGAGAAACTTGACCCATGCTGCACACAGAGCAGACCAGTGTCAGTTTCCCAGTTAACCTTGCCCTATAGTCGTCACCACTGTGGTTCGTCAACAAGCCCACTAGTATGGGGTCCTCTCTACTCATTCATTACTCAGCAAGACCCTCAGTGACATTACTGCTAGAGCCTTGCCAAGGTCAGGTCTGCCTCTGGGGATCTGACAGCTCTGAGATCCCTTCACAGCTTTGCCCAGAGGCTAGTTCTCTCTCCTGAAAGCACGGAAGTTTTGGATCAGAACCTTTCATTCCTACTTTGTCCCTAAACATACTATACTCCACTCTCGCCCATTTTCAGTCCAATCCCTGAAGAAACAGCTAACAGTCTTAATGTCCTTCCTCACCTGTCCCTCCCTTACCTCAGGGTAGAAGGATGGGATTTGAATCTTAAAAGTGAAGGCTTTAAACCCACTAACAACTTGAGTCCAGTCCCAAAGTTGTGACTCATGCCCTGTCTACCCATCTGAAGACTTGTACATCTCCCACCTGAGGCTAGCTCTCACCTTATGAGCCCAGGAAGCCAGTCCCTTAACTTACAAGAAACCAGGGAGGGTTCCCACCATCTGAAAGGAGCATTCCCTCAGGAAGCCTAGGAGCTCAGTCCTAGAGTGCAGGTGTGGGCTGCATCACAGTGAGGGCCAACCCTTCAGCCAGTGTCCCCTTGCCATGTGAGCCAGCTCCAAAGTCCTAGATCAACGGGTTTTAAGATCGTGGATCCGTATGAGCAGCACTGGAAATGCAGGGTCTGGCCTGGGCTCACTGTCCATTTCTGTGCCTAGATGTTTGTTGATGCACCCAGCACTCTGGGGACCCACTCCTGGGCTTGCGTGGGTCTGTCTGGTCCTGAGGGTTGGGCTGGGTGTGGAGGCTGGTAGCCTGCACAGAGAACCGAGCTGTGTTTTTCTGTGTAGCCTTGCACCGGTGTCTGCCAGCGTGTCCCATCCAGAAAGCCCCCTCACCAGTGTCCCTCACAGCAGATCACCCACGTTAGAAACATTTCCTTAGCTCCTTTAGACAACACACTGAGGAGCTTGGGTGTTAGCTGGTCTCTGGAGGCTGAGAGATCCTCGCTGGGCCGCAATAGCTGTTGGGAGTGATGAGCTAAAGGGCCATGAGCCTCCCAAATGGAATGGAACAGCTCTGCTGTCTTTTACTATCAGAGTAAGATTTTGTGTGGAGTTAAACTAAGGGGGAAAAAAATTGAAACCTCTAATCATCCCTTATGGCAATGCTTTCCAAATTTTAATATGCATATGAATTACCTTGGAATCTTAAACTACAGATTACCTGGGATTCAGTATCACCTGGGATACTGAATTTCTACCGTATCGCAGGTGATGGCCTTGCTGCTAGTCCTTGGAACACACCTGGAATAACAAGGCCTTAGGGCACGCTGCAGGCCTGCCAGTCGGAATGAACCCTGCTCTGAGTCCCTGCCGCCACCCCAGCCAGGCAGCCCTGTGCAGGAAACACAACTATATTTTTTTTTCTGTTACTCAACCAAATCCACTTGATGACAGAAAATGAAATCCTAGCATCTCCAGAAAAATTGGGTCCCATATCCATTTTTCAGGATTCTCTTTCTCTCTCTCTCTTTTTTTTTTTCATTTTAAAACTGTCAATTCATGGAACATATGGGATCTTGCTACCCAGCGTATATCATCAGTTTGGCTCAAATAAACACATATAAATAAAAAAATTTAAAACCTCAACTCATGATTTTCGCCATCGCCCTTCTCCCTTGGGCAGCACCCCTGTTCGATACGCCAGGTGTGAGAGAAGCTCTCTGATCTGGGCTGTCCCTCTGTCCAGTGTGCCCTCCACAAAATGCAGCCTCCTCAATCACTGACATTCGCCACAGGGTCTGCGATCCCTGAGTCACTGTTTTCTGCTGCACGTGTCTTCTTGTCATGACCAGCAGACTCCTTGGGGTCAGTGTTTTCTCAGCAGATTCCTAAGGCCTCGGCCCCGGGAACACGAGAAACTTGGCTGCTCTCCCACGCTTCTCTGAGACTGCTGGAGGGTGACGAAGCCATGCAGTGTGGGAGGCAGCCGTGGTCAGTGCCGGCGGCCCAGTTCAGCCGTCTTCAGGATGCACATTCAAACCACTTAGGTGTGGAAGTGTTGCAGAACAGACCAGGGTGGAGGGTGGTGAATGATATATTATCACCAAAAAGACCCCCCCTTATCTCCGGGGGTTTCCCCCCATACTAGGTTCAGTTTGCCCACTGCCAGAGGAAAGAGGTCTCTCAATGCCAGAGATTGGTGAAAAGGAAAGGAATTATTTATTTAAAAGTTATACAGACTTAGAGTAATGACTTAATGTCTTCATTAAAGTACTAAAGTCCTTTAGAATACCCACAGATTCACACAGTCTTTCCTTCTCCCTCTGCCCAGTCTGGGGCACCTCATCTCAGGAAAAGAAGTAGAAGTCCATGATTCAGGCTTCCGGCACCATCAGCTGTGTTGCCACCACGAACTCCAGTTAATCCAAAACCATGTGGCACCTTCTCCTGGCCCACCAGCAAGAGTCCTTTCACTCCTTTTCTTCCAGGCAAAGTCTCTCCTGCTTCCTAAGTCACATGGCAAAAGGGAGCACCCCAGAGCTGCGTGGTCCCAGCCTCTGCCCAAGCTGTGCTGATTTCCCATTGTGGCTGCCGCGCCTGGGTTTAAATTTCCGCACCATTCTCCTTCTGCAGCCCCATTTCCGACTCCTCCCACAGTCAGTTACACCTGCCAGCATTCCTGTATACTTCCAGCTTTACTGGGCTGCCATGGTAAGTCTGGGCAGGTGTGCCCCCATGGCATGGAGCCAATCATCTCCAAGCTCTCACACAGATGCTGTAACCAGGGGGAGCTGCTTTCCAGTTACATCCTGGGCTGAATCACTCCCATCCTCCTGGCTCAAAGCACTAGTCACAGCTATTTAACATATCTATGAAATCAGTTAAAGGTTATATAGATATGTTAAATGACCACACCAGAGGTTAGCTGCAAAGCTGTTGCTGTACAAAACAGCTCCCACTGGCCTTGCTCCAAGTATCCCATCCCGCAGCTCAGACTGGTGGGGGTGAGGACATCATACATATTTTTCTCTAAT
The DNA here is from genome assembly GCA_004024845.1 of Tonatia bakeri. Classification (NCBI taxonomy): domain Eukaryota; kingdom Metazoa; phylum Chordata; class Mammalia; order Chiroptera; family Phyllostomidae; genus Tonatia; species Tonatia bakeri. The sequence goes on along the minus strand of PVIA01002230.1, from coordinate 139,868 downwards.
ATTTCCTGAACAGCCTGAGTTCTGCACCCCATTACAAATCCCTACTTGGGGCCCCCCCTTGGCTATGCCCTGTTACAGAAGGTTAGGGAGGGCAGGGTCTGTGCTAGAGAAGGCAGAGCCTCTGGCAGCCTGGGAAGCCACGTGCCCGGGGAAGGGTAGTAAATGGTGCTAAGAAAGGCGTTATCTGCTTGCGGGGGGGAGGCCCTCATATGGAGGCTCCTGAGGACTCTGGGGTGGCAGCAGCGTGGGCTACTTCAGCTCTCAGGGGAATGACCTACCCATTTGCCATGCAGGAAATGTCCGGGGCAAACAGTGAGGACGGGGCTATGGAGATGCTAATCCCAGGTGGCAGCCCCAGGCTGGGTGTGGAAGGGGATCGGAGGAAAGGTGAGGAAGAGCAAAGACACCCCTGAGGCCCACTTCCGGGTGTGAAGCCCCTGAGGAAGCTGGGTGCCTCTCTTATCACGAGGCCCCTGGCCTCTTCTTGAACTCCTATTTTGTCCTCCTGGTTCTCCTAGCTATTTCAAAAAATAACCATTTTACTTTTTTCTTAAAAGGCTTTCTTACTCATCAAAACAAGGGTAGTAAGTAAAAGCAGAACTGGATATAGGAAGCTACAAAGCTCAAGAGAGTTCACAATGTTCACACAGTCCCTGGTCTGCAGTTCCTGGCACCTGGGTGAGAGAAACCAGGACCCCTGGGAGGCTCCCCAGCCCTCGCCTCCCTGCTCTTAGAAAGGCGAGAGTTTCTTCCCAAAACGCAGGAAATGTGCTCCTGTGAGCACCCCTGCAGGGCCTGCGCCTCTGCCCTCCTGCCCTTGGCATTTTGTTGTCCTAGAACCCAAAGCTCAAGAAGAAACACCTGGCGCCGAGGGCTAGGTCAGCCTCTCTGGGTCGTACCTGGGCTGGGATTAGGCTGCAGCTGCCACCAAGGGAGAAAGGAAGCAGGACACAGAGGGTCAAAGGAGCCGATGGGGAGTTTGCTAAGCAACCCCAGCCAGCTCATGGCCCCAAGAGCAGCTCTCCGGGAGGGTCACACCCCCTCTGCTGCCACCAGCACCCTGGATCAGGCCCAGTGGGAGCTATTCCTGCTACTGAAAAAGAGGACAGAGGCTCCTTCCCTTTTCCCAGGTAAGGGGTCCTGGAAGACCCCGGGCAGCTCCACACTTTGCACCTGTGAACCTTGAGAAGGAATATGTTTACCAAGAACTCCTCTTGGTTAACTGAGTTTGAATTTATTTATTTATTTATTTATTTATTTATTTATTTATTTATTTATTTATTTTCATCCTCCCCTATAGACATGATTACTGATTTTACAGAGAGGGAACGGGAGGGAGAAAGAGATGGAGAGAAACATCGATCCGTTGTCTCTCCTATGCGCCCCACCAGGGGAACAAACACACAACCCAGGCATGTATTCTGACACAGAATCGAACCTGAGACCTTTTGGTTTATGGGACAAAGCTCCAACCAAGTGAGCCACACGGGCGAGGGCTGTGCTCAGATTTATAACCAGGGTCTAGCAGCAATTGCTGACAGAGGCCTCTAAGTGCATCCTGCATTTCAGGGAAATGCCATAGCCTGAGCTTTGCCAGAGTCAACCCTCATCAGGGAATTCCCAGTTTTGTCTTTCTACTGAGACTTGCCCACCCAATCAGAACTGCGCATATCCTCATTTGCATCTAACCAGCTAATCAGAACTTCTCCATTACCAATCCTAACTGCTCCATTTGCACAACTTGGACCAATCAGAACTGTACAGATTTAGATGCCTCGTTTACGTAGAAGTGGACTGCTTGGTCTGGAGGGGGAATTCCTCTGTAAAAGGAAACCTGCCCTTTGTCTTGGCCTAACACACTTTCAGTTTCCCCCTGAGGCTCTGCCTCCTGGGTTTGCAAAGCATTCAGCTGAATAAAGTTTCTCAGTTGAATAAAATCTCTCCTCAGGTTGGTAATTTTTGTTGACACACCCTTGAAAAGTCATGATGTCCGTTGCCAGGGAACGCCCAAGGAGGGCAGTCTGCAGGAGAGGGCGGGGCCTGGGGGAAGTGCAGCGCAGTGTCTGTCTGCCTGCAGCACCCTGCATTTGGAAAGGCAGGCATATGCTGTTATCCAGAATATTTCTGAATAGCGAAGCCTTTAAGAGAGCTGACATTTAATTCTTTGAAGAACCTGGATTTATCTTGGCTAGAACTCTCTTTAAGAGGTTATTTTGAATGTCACTCTTTAAACAAACCATACTGGGCATACTCTTTCCTGGGCACCTGGGTCATGTAAGCGGCTCGCTCACCGAAACGCGGCTGCTGCGAGTCCAACACTAAAGGATGCTGACAGCTCCAGTGGTGCGGTTAAGTCTTCTTTGAACAGGGCCTGTGGACTTCAGTGTTTGTGTGTTGACAGGAGGCAGCCCTCCCACTTCTAACTTACCTTTTCCAGATTCTTGGGGGCTTGGAAACCAGTTTTCCTGGTTCACAGCTTCTGAACCAGTGAAGGGTATTCTGAAGGAGGAACTGTAGGATCTCCTAGGAGTAAAGTAATTGAGCTCAGTGCCTGCCCATGTCTGGCTGCGTCTGGTCCACTGCTGGGCTCTAGGACCTTAATGATCTAGATAAGCCAAGTGTTCTAGGTAGGGATGTTCTGGTTTGAACCAGTTCACTAAATCTCAATGTTTGTCTGTCTGTCTCTCTCTCACCTTGGAACAGGTCTGCCGAAAGTGTTACAGGGCAAAATGGTGTTCAGCTGCCTGCCACCATACACAAGCATAATGCAATACTTTGTGGGGCAGGAGAAAGGGTTTCACTAACAGGGTGCCCAATTTAGGGGATTGGAAACTCTCCCGCTCCAAGCCATTCTCTTCTGCAAAACACAGAAATCCCCTTGTTCCCCAAAAGACTGAAATCCAAATCCATGCCCAGAGAACCCTCATCCATTCTTATCTGTAGCCCAAGGCTGCTACACAGATGGGCCTCCGTCTCTCCAGTTCCAGGCTCTCTCTCTAGAGCACACACTTGTGAGGCCAGCATCGCCATCGCCATCACCCACCCTCAGCTCCCTCCCTCCCCTGGGCCCAGGCTCACTGAAGAATCACTGCAGCAGTCACATCTGCTGGGCCCCAGCGGCTTGCACCCTAGAGGGCCTGCAAAAAGTTCTCAGCCCACACGTCTGCGCACCACTCTCAGGGCAAGAGACTAGGAGCAGTCCAGGACCCATGCCTTGCAGCACAGGGCTGCAGCGTCCCTTGGGCCTGCCGCCGCTGGTGGGGCCGCGTCCTGCAGGAGCCTGCTCCAGACTGAGTGAGCAGGGTAACCCAAAAGCCACAAGCGGGTCCTGCAAACGCCCAGGCTGCCTCCCAACAGGGCTGGCAAGGGGAAGGAAAGAAAGATTGTGCCATCTGGTTTTGAAGTCCCCGCCCAAAATCCCACGCAAGGCAGAAGCGTCCAAAGTCCCAGCCAGTTCAAGCCAACACCCACCATGTGTCTCAGCCTGCACTGTGTCCCTGCCCCTCCTCTCACCGCCAGGATCCAGAAGTGAGCAGGGGAGTCTTCCAGTCCTGCAGGGGCCCCGCCCCGGGTTTCTGCCCAGGGCAGGGCGTCACCTTGTTTCAGGTGCACTGTGACCATTTCAGCCCCACACAGTCTCTGCGCAAGCTGTCTCTGGCTACGTCACGTCACACTGCTCGGGTGCTGGGACAATGCACAGGGGTGCACTGGCACTAGGTTGTTTACTGTTGTCTGGGCTATGGAATCACGCCCCACTCTGGCTTCAATCCCAAGCTGCCTTGAGCACTTTCCAACCCCTCTCGGGGGTCTCTCCCTTCCCTGGGGGAATGCAGCCTCTGGCAGACGGGGGTCCCCAGCTCCTCAGTGATCTGGCCAGACCCCTTTCTTACAAGAGGTCTAGGCAACAGATTGTGCATGTTCGATACTGGCCAGCAGTCTGAAGGCAGTGTAAGCAGACACAGCCCGTCATTCAAGTTTAGCGAGAGCAAGGACAGTGAAATGGGCGCTCTCGAAGGCCGTGCCAGCCCAAGGCCCCATGTTTTCCTCACACTGATTGGGTCATAAATCCTCTGACCAAGTAATACCATTGTTTACAATGGTTAGCGTAGCAAATATTGCCGTGACAGAGACCCTAAAATGCAATGGCTGAAATAAAATATTAATCTATGTCTCTCTCACATGAGAGTTTGAATTTGTATCTGTTCTACACAGTCATTTAAAGTCCCAGGCTCCTCTCATCCTGTTTCTCTGCCATCTCCCCTGCTTTGTCCTTGTTCTCATGGTCAGGTCAGTGCTGGTCTGCAGGGACATCTTACAGGAAGGGGAAAGCAGGAGGAGGCTCACCTGCTGTCTTGAGAGTTAGGCTCTCACCTGGCTCCCAGTGCTTTGGCTCACATTCTGTCGGGAGAGCTTTCGACCCACGGGCCCACTTAACTGCAAAGCAGCCTGCTGTACAATTATGGAAGAACAGAACAGTTATATGCACAACTCTTAGACACGACCTCCTGCAGGAAAGCACCTCCTATGCGCTGGGCCCTGTAAGTGAATGGAAAATGCACACGCAAACACACAAATGGGTAATAATCTGTGGAGAAATGTTCAACTTTATTAGTGATCAAAGAAATGCAAAAAACAACGAGATTCTAAGTGTTCCCTATCAGGTTGGCTGAGATTTGTTTTTTAAATGACAATAGCTGGAGTTGGGGGAAGACACAAGGAAATGGGTTTTATCACAAACTTCTGGTGGAATCAGAGGCTGAAGTACTGTGAGACCCCCCTTTGTACGGGCCCTGTTTTTGTGGGATACTGGGTCCTAGAGGGTCCTCTTTATGCCTTGAAAGAGGTGGTCCTGGAGCTAGTCCTTGAGCCCCAGTGACAATCTTCCCTTGCTGGCCCTCATCCAGTGTCTAGAGCCCATTGTCAATCCCAAGGAGAAAGATCTGAGCAAGACACTGTTCCACTTTGACCCAGGCTTCAGGGCCAAGAAGCCCCCCAAGAACTGGCGTGATGGGAGGCACCAGAGCAGCGAAGGAAACCATGCCTGCCTGAGGGCAGTGAGCAAGGCCCAGCCCGAGCAGGCATCTCTGACAGAGTTCCCGAGGTGGCACTAGACACTTTCCAAAACTCTCAGTGATAATAAATGAAAATGAAACATGCTATCAAAAGGCATGTTCTTCCTATTCTTTTTATAGAAAGTGAAATTTCACCATCATCATTGCTGGAAAAGGCAATCAAAGCCTCTGCAGCCCTCCACACCTACTAGGGTCGCTATACTAAAAAGACAAGTTGTAGGTGAGGATGCAGCGAATTAGAGTCATTCATTTCTTGTGGTAATGTAAAATGCTGCAGGTGTGTTGGAAAATAGTTTGGCAGTCCCTGAAAAAAAATATGAGTAAACAAAGTTACTGTGATGGTTAATTTCATGTACCCCAACTTTGACTTGGCCAAATATTATTCTGGGTATTTCTGTGAGGTTGTTTTTGAATGAAATTAACATTCAAGTCAGTAGACTGAATAAAACAGATTGCCCTCCCTAGTGCAGGTGGGCCTCATCTAATGAATGGCAGGTTTCCACAGAATGAGGCTGACCCTTCCTCCAGTGAGAGAGAATCCCTCCCGCCTGACAGCCTTTGAACTGTAACACTGGCTTTCTCCTGCCCTCAGGCTGGAACTGGAACATTAACCCTTCCTGCTAGCTGTCAGACCAAACTACTCCGTTGGCTTTCCTGGGTCCCTAGCTTGCTGACTGACTCATCCTGTGGATCTTGGAACCTGTTAGCCCCCATAATAACAACAGCCAGTTATGCTGTATCCATAACCAGGTATCTAGCTATCTGGTGAGAGACAGTCCAGCACTGTATGTTCTGTATCTCTAAAGAACCCTAACATTCCTAGGTATGCACACAAGAGAAATGAAAACACATCTACGCAAAACCTATACATAAATGTTCATGGAAGCATTGTTCATAATAGCCAAAAAGGAGAAAAACTCAAGGTCCATCAACTGATGAATGGGTAAATAAAATGTGGTATATCCATACAAAGCAATATTATTCAGCAATAAAATGGAAGGATGTGCTGATACACCCTACAACATGGATGAAACTTTGACACATCATGTTAAGTGAAATAACCCAAGCACAAAAGATCATGTATTATATGGTTATGAAATGCCCAGAATAGTCAAATCAATAGTGACAGGAAACAGATCAGCGATTGCCCAAAGCTGGGCGTTTGAAGGGTGACAGGTTAGGGGTGTTGTTACTGAAAAAGAGTGGGGTTCATCTGCCTGCCACCCACAGGCAAACCAAAAACAAAGATTGGTGGGCACGAAAGAGGTCTTTATTAGAAGTTGCACAATTGGGCAGGGCAGGGTACCCCCCCGGAATCCAGGGCAATCACTTCCACAAAACACAGACAAAGCCCAGTCGTCCCCAGAAACAGAAATAGTGCCCAGAATTCCCACCCCATTCTTGTCTGCCCTTTGGAACCCAAGGCTGCCAAGCAATGGTTTTCCAGCCTTAGATTCAACTCTTGGGGCCCACATGTAGGGCCCACACCACTATCACCAAGCTTCAGCGTCCTGTGCCAGCGGTCCGGGGATGCAGCCAACCACTGTGACCAGTAGTACAGCGGCTCCGTCTGTGCCAACCATGGGGCCGGGCGCCTGGCACCCAGCCTCATGGTTTCCAGGGCCCTTCAGTCCTGCAAGCGCTCCCGCCTGCATGTCCATGCCAAGGATCCCAGAGAAAGAAGAGCGAGCCTGCCTTTCCTCTGTCTAAATCTCCCAGCCCAAACTTTCAGGCGCTCCAGAAGGGTTCAGTTCCCCCAGCCAATCCCGTCCTTTCTCCATTCCAGGCTAGATTGGCAGGTGAGCACCCACCCCTGCTGCCATGTCGATCTTTACAGCACACCTTCAATCAGGGACCAGAAGTGGGTAGGAGGGCTTTTCCCTCCATCACTCACTCCCTCTAGCCTGGAGCACACTCTATGCGAGGCCTCCTGCATGTCTCTGCCTGGGGGTAGGGAGATCTGTCTGCCTGCACTCCCTAGGATGGCACCAGGACAACGCAGTCGCTGCCTGACTGCCTAGGGCAGCCTCCTCCGATGGCCCTTCCCTCGTTTGGGGGCCTGGCCAGGCTGTCTGGCCAGGTCTACCTGTATCAATAATAAAAATATTATAAAACTGACTGTGGTGATAGTTGCACACCTCTGATAGTAAAAGCCACTAAACTGTACCCTCTACAAGGTCCTTGTGACCCAAGGTAGTCATGAGCCTTGTTACCCTCCTACCTGTCTATTCTTTCATAAATTTCCCAATCAGAGAAAAACAGAGTCCTGAGTCCTTCTCCATCCCATGGATGAACATGAAAACTCATTGCCTCGGGTGCTGAGGAGAAGCCAGCCTGTGGCTGAGGCTGCCACACAGAGAAGGTAAAACAAGAACTGGAGGAGAATGGAGCAGGAGCCGTGACTGAGTCTTACGTGAAGCCCCCTTTCTCTTAAGTTTTGTTCCACCAACAACTCCTATTTGGCTTACACCCGTTTGAGCTGAATTTTCTGGTATGTGCAACTAACATGAAAAGTTCATAGCAGCATAATCGAACTAAGCAAAAAGTTGGAAACAATCCAAATGCCAATGCAAATGGAATAATATAGGATGGGTTAAGTATATCTTTGTACGTCAATATGATGGAATATTAAGAGGCCATTAAAAAACATATTTTCCAGAATATGTGAGGACTTCCGGCCTAGATGGTGGCGTGGGTAGACACACTGCCTCCTCACACAACCAAAAAAAAGGACAATGACAACCTTAAAAACAAAAAACAACCATAACTACAGAAAATTGAACTGTATGGAAGTATGACAATCAAGGATTTAAAGAAGAAACATTCATCCAGATTGGTAGGAGGGGTGGAGACCGGCAGCCAAGTGGAACAGACTCACAGCAAGGTGGCAGCTGGCAACCTGGTGGGCAGGTGGCGACTGGCAGAGCAGGTGGTCTCACATTCATGTGCAGATAAACCAGGAGGAACAACTGGGGAGTGAGACAGATCACACAACCCAGGGACCCAGTGCGGGGAAATAAAGCCTCAAAACCTCTGACTGAAAACAATCTGTGGGGGTTGAGGCAGCTGGAGAAACTCCCAGCCTCACAAAAGAGTTTGTTGGAGAGACCCACAGGCTCCTAGAACATACACAAGCCCACCCACCCGGGAATCAGCACCAGAAGGGTCCAGTTTACTAGTTAGGAGCAGGGAAAGTGACTGAAAGCAGGGTGAGAGCCAAGCAAGCTGCAGTGTTCCCTCTCGGACCCCTCCCCCACATACAGTGCCACAATGGGGCGACATGGGTTGCCCTTCCCTGATCAATTCACAAGGCTCTGTTCCTTACTATGTAACAGGTGCACCAAGACAAAAAATGGAAGAACAGATCAAAGTTCCAGAAAAAAATACAACTAAGCTACAAAGAGATAGTCAACCTATCATATGCACAGTTCAAAACACTGGTAATCAGGATGTTCACAGAATTGGCTGAGTATGGTCACAAAACAGAAGAAAGTGAAGGCTATGAGAAGTGAAATAAAGGAAAATGTATAGGAAACCAACAGCAATGGGAAGAAAACCAGGACTCAAATAAACAGTTTGGACCAGAAGGCAGAAATAAACATTCAGTCAGAACAGAATGAAGAAATAAGAATTCAAAAAAATGAGGAGAGACTTGGGAACCTCCGGGACAACATTAAACGTCCCAACATCTGAATCACAGGGGTGACAGAAGGATAAGAGGAAGAGCAAGAAATTGGAAACTTATTTGAACAAATAATAAAGGAGAGCTTCCCCAATCTGGCAAAGGAAATAGACTCCCAGGAAATCCACAAAGCTCAGAGAGTCCCCAAGAAGTTGGACCCAAGGAGGAACACACCAAGGCACATCATAATTACATTCTCCAAGATTGAAGATGAGGAGAGAATCTTAAAAGCAGCAACAGAAAAGGAGAGAGTTATCTACAAAGGAGTTCCCATAAGACTATCAGCTGATTTTTCGAAAGAAACCTTGGAGGCCAGAAGGGGGTGAAAAGAAGTGTTTGAAGTCATGAAAGTCAAGGACCTACATCCAAGATCACTCTATCCAGCAACGCTATCATTTAGAATGGAAGGGCAGATAAAGTGCTTCCCAGATAAGATCAAGTTAAAGGAGTTTATCACCACCAAGACCTTATTATATGAAATATTCAAGGGACTTATCTAAGAAAAGGAAGATGGCCAAAAATATGAACAGTAAAATGACAACAAACTCACAACTATCAACAACCGAACCTTAAAAAAAAAAAAAAAAAAAAAAAAAACTAAGCCAACAACTAAAACAGGAACAAAATCACACAAACAGAGATCACATGGAGGGTTGTCAGAGGGGAAGGGGAGAGGGGAAGGGAAAAAAAGTATAGGGGATAAGTAGCATGAATGGCAGTAGAAAATAGACAGGGGGAAGTTAAGAATAGTGTAGAAAATGTAGAAGCCAAAGAACTTATATGTATGACCCATGGACATGAACTAAGGCTGAGGGGGAATGCTGGTGAGAGAGGGTGTGCAGGGCAGAGGGGAATAAAGGGAGGAAAATGGGGCAACTGTAACAGCACAATCAATAAAAAATATAAATAAATGAATGAATGAAAGCCCTGGCTGGTGTGGCTCAGTGGACTGAGCACAGGTCTAAGAGCCAAGGGGTCGCTGGTTCGATTCCCAGTCAGGGCACATGCCTGGGTTGTGAGCCAGCTCCCCAGTGAAGGGCATGCGAGAGACAACCACACGTTGTTTCTTTCCCTCTCTACTTCCCTTCCCTTCTCTCTAAAAATAAATTAATGTTTTTAAAAGAATATTTGATGACATAGGAAAATTCTCACAATTTAATCTTAAGTGAAAAAGTAGGACACAAAGTAATTAAGTGTGATCTATTCTGTTTTCGCTTACATACATATTTGTGTAGGCTTTTTAATAGAGTTGTAAAAGGGAGAATGAAAAGGAAGTAAACTTTCCTTTGTGGTGAAATTATAAAATAATTTTTAATTCTTTATATCTTTCTGTATTTTCCAAAACTTCCACTGTGATCATGTGTTATTTTATATATAACTACAATAAACACTATTAATAAAGAAGTATGTTTTTCTTGCCCTGGTCAGGTAGCTTGGTTAGTTAGAGCATTGTCCTGTACACCAAAATGTTGCAGGTTCAATCCCTGGCCAGGGCACATTCCTAGGTTGAAGTTTGATCCCTGGGAGGGGTGCATACAGAAGCAACCAACCAGTGTTTCTCTCTCTCTCTCTCCACCCTCCTCCTCCTGTCTCTCTAAAATCAATACATATATCCTTAGGTGAGGATTTAAAACAAATATTTTTTAAGAAGTATAGTACTGACTGGTATGGCTCAATGGGTTGGGTGTCGTCCTGCCAAGGGAAATGTCGTGGGCTCAATTCCCAGTTGGGGCACATGCCTGGGTCGTGAGCCCAGTACTTGGGTGAGGGCATGTGAGAGACAACCGATATATTTCTCTGGCACATGGATGTTTCTCTCCCTCTCTTCCTCCCTTCCCCTCTCTCTAAAAATAAATTTTAAAACTCCTTTTAAGAAATAAAAAGAAGGATATGTTTTTAAGGGGAATTCAGAAAAACTCAAAAGCAAAGAAGAAAGTAAGATATTTCCCACAATCGAAGCTCTCTTACAGTGCCTCCCTCTTTCAATTCGGTTCACGTGATAAAATGATAACGTGATAACAACCCCCCTCCGACATTCGTGTTTTCCCGGGGACTTCAGAGAAGCTCCACTTCAGGCGAAAGCATGGGCTGGAATCTCAGCCACCATGGGAGACGTCTTCTTTCACGCCTCAAATCAGCCTGGGGGCATCGCTGGGGCCCTGCAGGGGTTTGCAAGGCCGGCACTCCAGTTCACCTCAGCACAGGGCCCGCTTCTCCTCTGGGTGGAAAAGTCAGCCCTGCACCGCCCGCCACCCAGAAGAGTGCCTTTTACCCCTGAGGGTCACCTCTCACGCCTCTTTGTGCACAGATCTTTTCTTTTTCAGATCTGCATTTTATTTTCTATATTTGACTTATTTACTCATGAATAAGTAGTAAATCGGACAGTTTGAAATCAAAAACATACAAAAGGGCATAAGAAGAAAAAGCCTCCCATCCCATCCTCTGGCCCCCGATTGCCCTCCTGGGAGGCACACTGTGTTGACAGTTGCTGGTGATTTCTTCCAGACACATTTCTGTGCTTTTTAAAAGACACAATTTTATTCATACTATGATCTAACTGTTTATGGCTTTTTTTTTTTGCATGTAACATCATGTAGAATAAGAGAGCACTGTAAAGAAGGTGAAACATGTCCCTGGCGTTAGTAAACACTCTTCCTCAACGTTCGTGATGACTGCAGACCTGCCCTCAAAAGGTGACGAGCCATCTGGTTGTCCTACTTCAGGACGATTAGTGTTTGGTCCCTTTAAGTCCTCTGATCTGTCCAAATGAAACTGCCTGAGTTCAGCCAGGGAGTGCATTTGGCTCCCTGGGGACACTGACCCGGGGTCAGGAGGAGGCCCAGGGCACAACCCAGAAGGATGAGAGGGGGGTCCCTGGCCTCAGGGGCTGGCTGTGTGGTCCGGGCCAGCAGAGGGGATATATTTAGCTGGGTCAGATGCTGCTGACTGTCCTGGCCCAGGAGGACCGTGATGTTGACAAACAAACGGAATGGCGCGGCTCCAGCAGGCGCTCCTTCCTCCCCGGTCTCCGCTCGCTGGCAGAACAGAGGCGGTGAGAGGTAGGAGAGGGGCGCGAGGCCCTGCTTCGGAATCAGCCTCCTCTCACTGCCCCAAGTTTGTTTTTTGTCATTTCCCTGTTTTGTTTTGTTTTGTTTTGTTTTGTTTTGTTTTGTTTTGTGTTGTGTTGTGTTGTGTTGTGTTGTGTTTTGCCCACCCTCCCCAACATGGCAGACGCTGGGCAGCCCAAGAAGTCTCCGTTCTTCCTCTGCCTCCTCGCTCCTTCCCCTTTTTCCTTCCACCCCAGTCAACACAATGTGTTCTCAGTGCTCCACTAAGTGAGCAGAGTTCACTTACGCAGTCATTCATCCAGGGCAACTCTGAGAGGCAGTTACGATGGTCAGTTCCGCTTTAAAGATGAAGAAGTTGCAGATTAGAGACATTAAATAACCCGACCCAGGACTCACAGGGTACACGGAGGCCTGGTTCTCAAACTCAGTCCCTCTGATGCCAAGCCCATGTCCCTCCTTAAAAAGAGGAACCACTGGAACTGGGTGAGAACTGGCTTTCTGTGCAGCCCTTCGGTTTCCGTTTGAGGAGATGGAGGCCAGAGAGAGGGAAAGTGCCAAGAGCTTAAAACAGAGACTGGAGCCCTGGCTGTGTGGTTCAGTTGGTTGGAGCGTTGTCCCTTCACCAGAAGGTTGCAGATTCAATCCCCAGTAAGGGCACATATGGGAGGCAACCAACTGATGTCTTTCTCTCTCTCTCTCTCTCCTTCCTCTCTCTCTACAAATCAATTTTTAAAAATATATCATCAGGTGAGGAATTAAAAAAAAAAGGAACAAGCAGCCACATCAAGAGTGACAGCAGGGGCAGAGACAGAGCGCAGGCTGGTCTCACACCCTGTGTGGGGAATAAAAACCAGGAGGGCTATCCTGGCTGCTGAGGCCCCCGCTGAGGAGTAAGGGGTCCCAGCCCATACCAGGCTCCTCAGCCCAGGGTTCTGGTGCTGGGAAGAGAAGTCCCCACAACTTCTAGTTGTAAAAACTGGCAGGGATTGAGGCTGAGGGAGATGGAGTGATAGGAGACTCAGAAGTTGGAAAATTTCAGTTTAAGCATGAGTTAATAAGCCTAGTAATCAATGCAGGTAAAAGCTATTGTTCCAGGAACCGAAGGTATGACCCACCCCAACTCCAGGAGACCGTAAGCAGTTCCACCTTTGTGCCTGGTGGGGGACTCAAGCCATCTGGGTGGTGTCTGAGCCCTCATACTCCGGAGTGGGACGTCTACTGCCCAGGGCTGGGGTGAGAATGCTGCAGTTTTTTTAATCCAATTAACTTTCCCTGAATTCCAAACCCCTTATCTACACTTTGTTCTCCTTCTAAAAAGGATCATTTTAAAATGGAATTTAAGATGGTCTGTTAGGGTACAAACCCGCTATCTTCTCAGATCCCCAGCCATCTGAATAAAGCGTCCATGAAGGTTCATGGTTACTGGAAGGTTCTCTGCTTACTGGGTCTGGTATATGACAGTCAGCACAAACGCTGGCTTTTCGGTTTCAGGAGGGCTTCTGGAGTCCCAGGCAGTTTCTCTTAAAGGGGCCGTGCATGGATTTACTGGGACTCACTTGCTCTGAGCTCCAACACTATGGTGGTAGCTCAGAAGACACGAGGAACATCCAGGAACTGTCTAGCATCAGGGTGAGAGCTGCAGGGTGCAGCTTTCTCCCAGACAGAAGTGCTGGCAGAGGCACTGTGTTCCTTTGATGGGCCCTCCCCCAACAGAGCCTGTAGGGGGCCACCATATCTGAGCTTCCATCAACCTGGCTCTCACTGTCTGCTGACCCCCACCCCCATGATCCCCTTAGGCCCTGCCCCACCCAACTTTTGGGCCCACCCAAGCTATCACCACAGACCTTCAGACCTTTCCTTCAGACCTTTCTGAGTGACCCTACGGGCAGCCACTCTGAATCTGCAGCTCGGCCGAGCACTCTTCCTTAGCAGCTAAATGACTGTTCAACGCCCTGACCAGTTCTGAGGCCCCAGCACATTTGGGGTGGGGTGGGCATGGTAAGTCTGCTTCCTCCCCTCCCCTGCACCCCAACCCAGCCCACCCCCCTCTGCTGCACAGTCCCTCATGCGAGGAGACAGCCCCCGTTCTTCCCTCACTACTGCCTTCTTGCTGAGTGAGTGGGCTTTCACGCCTCAAATGACACCAACACAGTGCTATCAAGGCTGCAAAGCACAGATGTCAGAGGTGTGTGGCTGGACTCCAGAGTCGGGCGTTGGTGGTCAGGCAGAGAAAACTCAGGGAGGCGCCTGGAGGAGGCAACGTTTTAGCTGAGCCCTGAAACCCACGTGACAAATCAGCAGGGAAGGGGCTTTTAGGATGAAAAGACTTTCAGGAATGAAGGGTGGGAGATGAGGGAGGCACCCCTCTCAACTGGGACTGGCGCGAGGCAGGCTCCTGCCTGGTCAGCTCCTGCCCAGGCCTCTCAAGGCTGCAGGTGGCCCCCGAGCAGGAACGTGTCTCCCTGCTGGTGGAAACCCCCATGGGCGAGGCGCTGCTCCTATGACAAGTGACTCAGGCCCTCCAAGTGAGCGGCTTGTCATCAGCTTTTGTCCCCAGGATTCACCTTCTCTCCCAGCCAGAACCACCTGGCTGTCTGGTGCTCTCCTCCTGCTACCCTCCTGGCCTGGCGCGGGCCACAGGGGGGTGCATGACTGTGCCCCCCTCCCCTACTCTCAAACACCCTCAGGCCGTGCCTGGGAAGGCCAAGCCCCCCCTCCTGTGGGGACAGGAAGCCCCGCCCCTGAGAGAGGTGCAGACAGCCCTCAGCTTAGTGCCGCGCGTGGGCCCTGTCCAGATATGCCCGCCGAAGGGCAGCCCCCTCGAGTGGCTTCAGGACTTTGCCTCTCTCAGACTGAGGGGAAGGGAGGGGACAGCCCAGTACAGCAGCCACTGGCACAGGTCAGCGCTGCCCCTGTGGTTCCCAGTCCTACATTCCTGGGCTGTGAATGTACACATTCGGGCTGAATACTATCCTGGGCAGGCAGCTCGGTGTTCTCCCTGGGCTATGAATCACGTTTTCAAGAGGGTCTTACTCTCCAAGGGGGTGTGTGGCATTGCCTTCAGGAAGGTGTCTCGTTAAAACCCATTTCCCATGGGTCCCCTGAGCTTCAGTGGGCCCAGGGTTTGCTGCGTGCTGGGGTACACATAGTTCCTGCCCGGGAGGAGAGAGAGGAAGGTCGTTTTAGGGGGACAGAGTTGCAAGCAGGTCATGCCAACATGCTGGACAGGAAATAGAGGGGGTGGGCCAGAGGAGGGGCCACGCCAGTGGGGTGGGGAGGGGCAGGCAACAGCAGCTTCTGGAGGCAGAATGCCAGCGCTGAGCCCTGAAAGGTGTAAGAGGATTGGGCGAAGGTGTCAGGTTGGGAAAGCAGTGGGAGTAAAGGCTTGGTGGTGAGAAATAGCATGAGGTGTGAGGAGACAGCAAGTAGGGTGGACACGGGGTGGGGGCGTTGGGGGATGGAAGGGCCGCAGGTGGAGTATTCTGGGTGGAGGGGCCCTGGGGTGGGGTGCCAGGGATGGAAGGGAGAGCGAGGGGCAGTTCATCCTGAGGGCCCTGAGTTGTTGTCTATCTGTCAGTGTGGAGCGTCATGGCCAGAGCTTCATTTTACATTCTGTGGAGAATGAACACCCGAGGAGGGCACGAAGCTGGGGAAGGCGGTCCGTTTGGAGGTCACCATAATCATCCCGGGGAAGAGGGAGTGTTAGGGCAGTGAGGTGGGCGGGGGCTGGGACACAGGAAGCAGCCTGAGTGGAGGGGTGAGGAGGGACGCATGAGAAAGAAGGCTAGGTCCCACCACTAGGCTTGGGTGAAAGGGAGGCTCCACCTGGGCTCCACCTTACTGGCAGGTCTGTGCTCCAGGGAGGGACCAGGGCAGGAGCAGGATCCAGGACAGAGCCAAGGAAGGGACTGAGTGCCAGGTGCTGGTGAGTGTGCGGTGGGGGTCCCTGCTAAAGAGGAAGGGCAGACACAGGGCAGAGGCACAGGTGCAGATGGTGCCCTCGCCCTTCTAGACGGTAAGGGCCAGTGCCAGAGACCAGCTCTGTGGCTGCGCCCTCAGGGTGCATCCAGCTTTCCTTCATGCCCAAGGAAACGCCCAGGGTAGGGGTGAAAGCAGGGGGCAGGCCTGAATTGGGAAGGGCGGGCCTGGTGAGGACTCTTCCAGGGTAACCAGGGAAGGCAGAGGACAGTGACCTCTCCAGGCCTCTGGCTGGCGGTGAGGGTCCAGAAACAGAGCGAGGAGAACAGAGGACAAGACTGGACAGGGGCTTTGGGCAAGTCCTTCTGACAGCCACCTCGTAAAGCAGCCTTGCTCGGTCCACTGTCCATAGCCACCAGGCAATCAACCGTCCAAAACTGCATGTTTCTGAGAATGAAAGTGACAATCACTCCAGGACAACAGGAGTGAACGAGGCCTGTCCTGGGCACACTGGGATATGTGGTCACTTTAACCACGGGCTGGGAGGCTGACCCTGTGCTCTGCCCATGACCCTCAGGGACACTCTCCCTGTGACCGACCTCCCCTCACCTGTCCGTACTAAAGTTGGACTCACAGCCTGGAGCACCCAACCCTCCTCGGGGCCAGGCCTGGAGAAAGGGCAGTTCTCCTCCATTCGAGCCCATCTCCCTACCCCTTCTGCTTCCCTAATGACTGATGAGGCTGACACCACTGTATTCAGGGCAACGACAGCCCCAGAGGGATGTGGTCCTTCCTGGGGGCCATGGGGGGCAACCTGGACAACCCTTAGGAGCCTGCCAGCCCTAGGAGGGTGCATGGAGGCCAGGGCATTCACCCACACTCCCCGTATTGCCCATGCCCTCTCTCAGCAAAACCTGGGGATCCCAGTCTTCTCCCTCCTGCTTGTCCCCTATTTCCCATGGGCAGCCAGGAGGTGTCCCCACATTCCAGTCCCTGTCTACTTCAGCCCTCCCAGCACCTGCCTGGAATGTTACCGGGGGCGCCCACCCGCCAGGTTTCACAGCCTCCAGCCGCCTTTCCTCTGCCCAAGCACTAGCCTCCTTGAACCCAGGCCGAACAGGACGTCTGCTTAACCAGCAGACAAAACAAAAGAACAAAAACAAAACAAGACCCACATGGGAGAGAAAACACATGGAAAACAGAAACATCCCACAGAGCTCAACTTTCCCACAAGATACAGTCTACAACTTTCTCCAAAAACTGACTCCAAAGTAGCTTTCAGCCTGCCCCCAGGCCCCAGGGCTTTCTTTACACAGCTCCTTGCCCAGCTCTGTGCAGCTCCCTCCTTCGCTGGAGCCGCCCCACACACCGGGAATGCCAGCTTTACCTGGTGGAGTCCTGAGGCTTCCTTGCGGCCCTACCACAGCAGACCATCTGGGCCCCATCCCCTGCTCTGGGACCGGCCCTAACCCCGGGTCAGGTGTGCAGAGACTGTGGTTGGCAGTCTCCCATCACTGCAGGTCCAGGGCCCTGGGTCTCTGTGAACTCAGGAACTGGGGACTGAGTTGGCTGATTTTTCCCACTCACACTCCAGGTTCTCCAAAGGATGCCGTCCAGGGAGGGACAGGATGATTCTGAGGTCTCCGCCAACTCTGAAACTTCTTAAGCTGCAGCCTGAGGTTGGGCATCCAACCATCACCCTCCTTGAATTCCTCCAAGTGAAAAAACAAAGGAACCAAAAAAAATTTTTTTAATGATCCTACACCAGCAGTCCTCAAAAAATGGCCCAGAAACATCTGAGGGTCCACAGAACCTTCCCAGAGGGTCTTCAAGATCAAAACTATTTCTGTAGTAACACTAAGAGGTTATTTGCCTTTTTACTATCATTTCTCGCGAGCGTATGGCGGAGTTTTCCAGGGCTGTACCCGTGGACCTGCAAAAGATGAAATGCAGAAGAGATAAGACTCCAGCTGCTTCCACTGTCACACACTAAAAAATATATAACAATGCCAGTCTTTTCACTAAATCTGTTTGTTTTGGAAAATAGAATCATTTTTTTAAAAAATATGTTAATGTGTAATGGATTTCTTTTTTAAAAGATATTATTTATTTACTTTTAGAGAGAGGGGAAGGAAGGGAGAGGGAAAGAAACATCAATATGAGAAACATTATTCAGTTGCCTCTCACATGTGCCCCGGCCAGGGAGTGAACTCAAAACCCAGGCACACTCCCTGACCAGGAATCAAACCAGGGACCCTTCGCTTTGTGATATGATGCCTAGCCAACTGAGCCACACCAGTCAGGGCAGGGATTTGTTATTTTTATTTTTAATTTAATAAATACATTTTAAACTTCTCAATTTCTGATACACTGTGTGTTGTCGATAGCTAAATCCCACATAAACAAAAGCTCGGGGGTCCGTAATAAATGTTAACTTGTGAAGTGGTCCTGAGACCCCCACACCCTCTTCACACCCTCCATGACCCCTCAGCTCCCAGTAGCACCCAAATTTCTTGAGAGCTGTCCACACCCTCTCCCACTGGCTCCTCAGCCCTGTCTTTGGTGTCTCACCACTCTTTCTGAAATTGCCTTCACTGAGGCTACTGAGAACCCCAGCATTTCATCCAAGGGATGCTCGGGTTGCTATTGTCCTCAGGGCCCCCCCGAGTCTCCTACCTCATTCCATCTGCTTGTTCTCAACTGTCCGTGCTGCACCCAGGTCACCAGTGCTCCACCCAGGTGGCCAGGGCTGGGAACCTCAGGGCTGGGCCGGTCCAGTCCTCTTTTCTCCCCAGTCCCCAGGGCTACAAGCACTCTCTCCATGTGTGCGGCTCCAAACCTCTACCCCCAGGCCAGACTTCTCTCCTCAGTCCTAGACCCACATATTGAGCTGCCTCCTACACACCCACGTGGATGGGGGGCTGCCCCACGCCGGCTCCACCCACTCAACCACTCCAACGCGGGCAAATCCCCTTCCAGCTCCGAATCCCTACCCTCTCGCCTCTCCCTCACTTTCCTCTCCACCAGCCACCCTGAATCCTGCCTGCCGGCCTCACCCTGTGACCCGCTCTCCTGTCCACCCTGCTGCCATACCCACTGCCGTACCTCTGCTCAGGCCGCCTGCACCCCTCCCAGGCCTCCCTTTGGCCTTCCTCCTCCGACCAGATACAGCAGCTGGAGTTCCTCTGAGGCAGAGTCCTCCCTTCGCAGAATCCGCAGGCGGCCCCACTGACCCAGGAGGAATGCCACCTCAACACCCGGCTCACCGGGCTGGCCAGCACAACACGGATGCAGTCCTGGCATCGGTCCACCCCCACACTCCCTCCGCCACGCCACTCTGTCCCAGCTGGCCTGACCTTGCTTCTCTCTAGGACAAGCTGTTCCCACCTGTGCTCGCAGAAGTCCCATTCTCAGGCTCAGGCCTCAGACCTATCACTCCCTCCCCAAGAAAGTCTTCCCTGACCCCCCTCCAGGCCAGGAGCCCTTTCTAAGCTGAGTGCCCCACCCCCTCCCATGGCAGCACATCTCGTGCTGAATATAGTCACCGTCCAGGTTTCCAGCTCTGAGCTCCTGGAGACCAAGGATTTCTTCCCCACTTCCCCACTGTATCCCCAGTGCCTAGATCAGTGTCTGGTCTATAGCAGCTCAGTGAATACTCGCTAAACGAATGGGTTGAAGAATTCGAACCCATGTACACTGGCAAGCAGCCCTCCCCACACCTGTTTGGTACAGAGCTGGGCCCTGCTCTGGGCTCACAGGAGGGCCAGGGCTCCTTGCCACCTCTGACTCCTGCTGTTGTGTTGCTCTGACTGAACTCCCGTCAGCAGCCAAGACATGAGGCTGCCAACACATGGGCACACTCCCCAGGCACAACATGGCCCAATGTGGTTGGGGCCGACCCTCCTGGGGACACCCAGACCAATCCAGGCCACCAGCCACAGAGCAGCAGCAGCACACTCCACACAGCATCCCAGTGTAAACTAATGCTCAGAGGGCCGAACACTTTTCTGGAGTCACTAGGCCAGAAAGGGAAGGGGCTGGGTTGGAGACTGTCTCTTTGGCTGTTAGAGCCTCTCACCTGGGCTCCACACCGTTACTGCAGGTCCAGGAGCACAGGCTAAGTCCACTGAAGGGCTATTCGCAGTTGCGGAGCCCAGGGTTGGCTGAGGTCCTGGGCCCAAGGATTTGTGCCTGGGGTCAGGGTGGGGAGGAGCAGCCAGGGGCAGGCACGGTAAACAAGCAGCCCATTCCATCGTGGGGGTGTCCTGGCAGGTCAAGGTAAGATAGAAGGGACTGCCCACACTCCAGAGAAGGCAACAGTCCGCACCTGGACTTCAGAAGTCAAAGAAACACTAGGTCCTCCGGGCTATAGATCTTCGCTGCCAACATTATGCCAAAAGTTGTCAGGTCCTTACCCTAAGCCACATGCTCCTCTATCAGGAATCCAGAAATTGAGCCTCACTATCAGGAAGAGGCAGCAGCTAGCCCAGGAGAAAGACCTGGTCTGAGCTCCAAGCCTGCCAGCCTCCTCAGGGCAGAGACACAGATACCAGTTCAGTGGCAAGAATGCCATTCGCAGAGCTGCCGGAGAGAGCCACACAGGCTGGATCCTGCGTGGCCCCGTGGTGTTCTCCCTGCACACTCAGACGTGAGCCCTAGGAGTGATGTAACCCAGCACTCTGCCTGCTGAGCTTCCTGCTTCCTGGGAGAGAGACAGAGGCAAAGAGGGAGTCCCTTCCCCTCTTATGAGGCTTCCAGGGCTTCACCGCCTCACTCACCCTGACCCCGCCCCGCCATCTGAAGAAAGAATCACATTCCAACATGGTACAGATAATAAGAAATCGTTTTATGGGTAATAGTATGGGACAGACTGGGATGGTGCCGGGGCCTATAGTGATGAATTTCACAGGAATAAACAGACAGACAGATAGGACTGACGCAGACAGACTTAAGGACAAGAAAACAAAGCCAAATGGGTCTGAGTTCCAGGCCCAGCCCCAGCAGCTGAGCCTGGGCTCCAGATCCAGCTTTGCCCTGGGGGACAAGATGCGGTGACAGGGGCCTCAGATCCCATAGGACCCCCTTTCCTCACACCCTCCTGTCGCTCACCAGCAGGCTGAGACCTTTCAAAGGCGGTGTTTCTGGGGCTAGAGTAGAGAGTTAGAGGGTCAAGGCTCATGGAGACTCCCTGGGGAGGCAGAGGCCTGGGTGGAGTTGGGTTAGCAGCACTGAGGGAAATCTGGTCAGGCACCAGGCACCGGTGATGGGCACCGCTCAGCAGGGCCCATGAGTCCAGGGCAGGCCCCCCGCCCTGCCCACCACACCAACATGGTGCAATAAATACTTTCAAGTACTAGGTCAGTGTCAGGCAGGAGAGAGCTGGAGACTGGTGGACAGGCAGGGGCTTAGGGAGAGGAGTCCCCACTGCCCACTGAGTCCTCTTAGTGGACTCCAGCTGTACCAAGTCTGTCTGTATGCACGGGAGTGGGGATCTAGCCCCCATGTCCACGCAGGCACTCCCTGTAGGGGCTCAGCCCCCTCAGACCAGTGCCAAAGCCTGCTCGGTGGGGCAGAAGCAGGGCAGCATGGTGCCCACAGCGTCCACAATGGCTGCCAGGTGCTCGTCCTGTGCCTGGGGCCCACAGAGCTGCATGAAGTCTGCCAGGCGCAGCAAGTACTCGAGGTTATGGCCGGAGAAGCCACGGCAGGACAGGATCTGTGTAGCGATGGCCTCCTCAGGTGCAGGCCCCAAGTAACCAGGGTTCTGTGGGGTGGCCACGTAGGCCAAGGCCTTTAGTGGTTCATCAGGAGTGTCTTGCGGGTAGAAGGTGACCTCCTTGGTATCATAGCCACCGAGCACTGCTTCCCGCACGTTCAGGTACTTCAAAGCCTCGTTCACCTGTTCATCTCGCACCTGGTATGCCACACCCCAAGTGCAGCCCTAGGAGGAAACATGGGCACAGGGGTCAGTCACAACAGCTCCTTGATGGTCACACCCACCCCAGGAATCTGCTCCAGAAGGGAAGTGGAAGGAAGGCTGATAAGCCGACTAGTAGCAAAGCCTCCACCTCCTGTTCTAAACAAGGTGGTCCGGCCCCAAGGTGAACAGGATCACTACTCAGAGTGTGGTCTAAGAACCAGTAGGATCCCCTGGCAAGCTTGTCAGGAATGTGAGTTTCAGACTTTAACAAGACCCTCAGGAAACTCTTGTGAGAAGCACTGAGCTGGACCACCCTTTCCTCTGCCCAGAGGGACATCTAATTTAATCTGCAGCCAAGGACCTGCTGCCAGCGCCCCTCCTCGCTTGGCCCCTAGGGTCCCTCTCTTCATTCAGACACTTACCTCATGATCTTCAAGAAGGGTCACCACTCGGCCAGGCTAGGAAGGAAAGAAAGATTTTGAAAAAGACAAGTTAGAAATCAGTTCTGCCATTACTGCCAGAGGACTTATCAACCCTGCCAGCAAAGGCCTCAGAGAGCTCCACTCATCCAGGGGAGAGCGAGGAAGTAATGCACAGATGCAGGAGAAACAGACACACGGCAGCAGCCGGATTGATAATCAGAAATATTCATCACAGGATCACAGCTGCCCACAGGATCACAGACTGCAGCCGTCACACAGTAGTCCACTGGGCACGCAAATTTAAGCCACAAACCCCAGACACTGGTTTACCTATTTCCCCCATCAGTGAGAAGTCACAGCCTGCTCAGAGAGCCCTGGGCATTCCCAGGGCATTCCAGCGCCCACTGTCCTCCCCTACCCCATCCTTATTCCCCAGGTCATGGTTGGATGCTCACCATCTTGTCACTGCCCCTATGGAAGGTGTCTCCTTGCCAGAACCGGCGGCTGTAGCCACGCACGAACCCCACACGGCTGTCGCTATAGGCGAAGTCGGGCCTCCACACCAGGGAGCCATACCCAAAAATCCACAGCGCTTGGGGGTGGCCGTTGTCCCGGGGGCGCTGCGCAGGCGGCAAGGCGGGTGGCGAGGCGGGCGGTGAGGCGGGTGGCGAGGTGGGTGGCGAAATAGGTGAGGTGTTCTGAGCTACGAAATCCTGCTTCATGGTGCCGGGCACAGGGACGGGCCCGGACGGTCTCCCGGACAGGTCTCCGGCGCGGGCACGGAAAGACCGACGGACTCGCACACCTGGCCTGGCACCGCTTAGACGATCCAGCTGCGCTGCCCTTTCCAAGGCCCTTTTTAAACCCTCCGGCCGGCAGGCACCGCCCGCCGCCGCCAGCTGTCACAGTGATTGGGGCGGGGCAAATCCCCTCTGGCCAATTACCTTTGGGTTGTGCTGTCCGGTTAACCGCTCCACCGTGTGAGTGGGTAACTGAAAGGCCCATCGCGCCGATGATTGGTTCGGCTCCGCCTCTGTAGCCAGTGTGTCAGGAGTGATGCAACGGCGGGGGAGGTTTCCCTAGCTCTTACATGCAGCAAGGGCGCCTTGGATTGCGTCAGGCGACCGGCAGTGGGCACGGACGTAGGTACGGACGTGGGCACCGGTCATCTCCCTGTCTGCCTGTCCATGACCTGGGCCCTTCGAGAATCTCGGCGGGGGGTGCCAGGCGGGGTGTCCCCAGCAGTCCTGCGGGTGCACCTGGACGAGCACGGCCACTCCAGGCAGCACAGACTCACCAGGGGCAGTATAGGGCACGGCCACAAGCAGCGCTCTGGACAGCATAAATGTCAGTTTCTGGGGCTCCGCCTGGGAGCACGCACTCTGGAGAAGTCAGAGGCACCCTCCGCATTCCACACAGGTGTTTCACGCCGTAGGCCCACGTGAGCAAATAGAGAAACTGAGTCACGGGGCTAACAAGGGGTTCTTCAGAGACTGAATCTAGCCGGCCGCCAGAAAGCTGCGGAGGCTCACGTGAGTGCTATGCCACAAACTAGGAGTGAGGCCCCCTGAGCCCAGGTAGGCTGAGGGAAGAGTCAGAGTTTTGAAACTGCCGTGGTCGCTTGGCATTGTGACCACAGAGAGAGGCTATAATGACAGGAAACCCAGGCCAGTTCTCAACTAAGGCTACTAGTAGGTTTAGTTCTGCCAGGATGTGAGACTTTTTCAACAATGGCTGGATTAATCCTTAGGCAATCAGATTCCTGGAGCCAAGACAAGGAGGACCCAAATTGAGGCCCCCAGAAGGCTGTGAGCAGCTACTGGCCTTTTCCTTTGGTTACTGGCCTCCCAGTTGACCAAAAGGGTCGTCAGGCCTCTTGGGGTTGACTCTCTAAGTATTGTCCAGGGTCTGTCCCCTAGGGATACCTCTGGCTGGGAAAGGGAGAAAGAAACAGCAGAAGGCCTAACCCTCACAGGGGGCGCTCTGGCAGGGGAAATGGACAGCATTGCTCCTCATTCTGTTCTAATTAGACATTTAAACTAAAAATTATCTGCACACTTAAAGCAATGATTCCAAAGGTGTCTAAGATATATATTCTCCAGTAGGAATGTTGCAGTATGGTGTATATAGTATGAAGCTAGTTCCTTTTTCTTTTCTTTCCTTTTTTTAAAAATTGATTTGAAAGAGAGACAGAAACATCAACTTGTTGTTCCACTTATTAACGCTTTCTTTGATTGATTCTTGTCTGTGCCCTGACCACGGAACAAACCTGCAACCTTGGCATATCGGGTTGACACTCTAACCAACTAAGCTGCCAGCTAGGACAAAGCTAGTTCTTTTAAAACAAAACAAGTTATACATTAATTGTTGTAAAATATCATCATCATCATCATCATCAACTGCAAGAATATACCTAAAGTGTTAGTAGAGCTTGTCATCAGAGGAGGACTTTCAATATTAAATGCTGTGGTCCCCAACCTTTTTGGCACCAGGGACGGGTTTCCTGGAAGACAGTATTTCCACGGACAGGGGGTGGAGTGGGGGCAGGTTTCAGAATGATTCAGGCGCATCACATTCAAGCTTGCCTCCTGCTGCGAGGCTGGTTCCTCACGGTCTGTGCACCAGCACTGGTTCCTGGCCTGGGGGTTGGGGACCTCATTAAATGTAAACATTTATGGAAAAGTTGGGTTTTTTACTAGGAGCATGAACTACTTTTCCAGTTGGAAAAAATTACAGGAAACATGTTTTTTTTCTGGCCATTCCTTTCTCTTCCCCTGCCCTCCCCACATTCTCTCTCCTCTTCTCCTCTGCTCTCTGTCCTGCCCCCGTTAGTCCCTATGGCACCGCCCTTGCTAGCTTCTCATGGAGAACATCCCCGCCTCCACCCACTAACTGTGGGGAGTGGGGTGGGAGGCTGGAAATGGGTACCAGCACGTTGCTGGAAGTATCTGAATTGGCACAATCAACCCTTTGAAAAGGCAGCTTGGTGATACCAATCAAGAATTATAAAGTGTCCCTGCCCTCTGACCCAATACTTCCACTCCAGGAAATTATTCAAAGTATGAGGAAAGCCATATACCTGAAGATTTTTCAATGCATTCTTGTTTATTCTAGCCGAAACAAAAGCAAAACTACTTAAATATCAAAAAGTAGCTGGATCTTTAGGTAAATTATGGTCAATCCACATCCTAGAGAAATATACAAACAGACACATACACAAAGAAAACAAATATCCAATAATAGATGATTAGTTACATAAATCTGATATAAACATAAAATTAAGTCATGTGGTCATTAGAAATAATTATCTATAATGTATAACTAAGTGAAAAAACAGGTTATAAAATAACCTAATATAACACTCTAAATTTTAAAAGTCTGCATTTCTTTGCTTAGAAAAAAAATCTGGAAGCACACATAAACACAGACATAATTAGGCACGATCACAGACCATAACCGCACGATCAGTGATTACATCTAAGTAGTAGTACTGTGTGGAATTTGATTTTGTACTTGCTTGTTTATACCAGTTCAGAATGTCTGGGATTTTTTTAAGAGAATAAAAAACACTTCTATTCAGAAAAAAAAAAAAAGTTTAACATCCAAAGAAAAATCCGTTATGAAAAAAACATACTAACGTTGCCTATGATTGCCTAGTCAGGCAAAAATGCAAAATATGGCTATCACATGCATTATGATTACAACAACAACAATAAGACACGTGAGGAAAAATGGGGGTTTCACCACATTGCTAACGATAAATGTGTTGGGGTATTGGGATTATGGGGGATTCTTTCTTCTGTTTCCCAAGGTTTACAAAGTATACTTTTTAATAATAAAAAGCTCCTTCTAAAGAAGAGTAATTAATGGTTTGCTGGCAGCTAAGGGGCAGACAGCACAGCAGAACCACCGGGAAGCATGTTCGAAATGCCCATTCTGAGCTCCGCTCCCACGGACACCGAAGCCCTGGGTTTTCAGAGCTCCTTCGGTGAGCGGCCGCTCCAGGCAATGAGGCATACCTTCCTCCGGCCCCGCACAGCCCCTTCCCTCACTCCTGCTTATGTTTCTTACCCCTCTCCTCATGCTTATTAACAGAAACTATATCGATCTCAAGCTGGTCACGAGCTAGGCAGTTTGCTAAATGCTTTCACATCTATTCTAACTACAAACTTCAGTGCTTTGTGAGACAAATGTAATTTCACAGATGGGCAGACTGGAACGCTGACAATTCAGGTAATGTACTCACAGTGACGCAGCAAGGGGTGGGGCCTGGGACGGAAGGCAGGTGGTCCAACCACAGAGCCTCCTTGCTGCTAAGCATTTGACACTCTGCCTCCCACGGACCTGAGAGGTCCCTGAGAGTCACTTCACCTTTGCAGGCCCAGGGGAACCAACACAGTGCTGGCTCAGGGCAGGTTCTCCACAAAAGTAGGTAGAAGCAAAGCTCTTACTTGGTACAGGCCCGGGGACCCTGGAGTTCGGAAGAGGAGGAATCCTGACAGACACAGATCCAACCTTGACCCTCTCAAAACAGGAATCCCCACAAAAGTTGGCCCAGGGGCCTTGGCCACCTTCCCGGGCACATGTCGTGTTCCCATTCCTTGCTTATCTTTACCACAACATCGGCTCCTTCCCTCCCAGTGTGAGGCTCCCAGGCAGCATAACGCCCACTCAGCTGGTTCCTCTCTAACCTCTGCAGCAACCATCCTCCCTTTTCTCCTAAAATCCCCTCAGGCAGGGCTGCAGGTTCTGTGCCCAGAGAAGCACCAGCTCGTGAAAGGTGATGAGAGTGTCACCGGTACCTGGAAGAGTCGCACGTGATTTGCATGTGATGTGCATGTGCTGGCTTCCTCTTATGGACCATCCCCAAATTACTCTTTCCTTATTGTTCCCCTTCGGGCAGTCACTTCTCATTTCCTGATGATCTGTTCCTTCTCGGTTCTCATTCCAGGCAGGGGATCATGCTAATTTATTATGCTAAATGATGGTGTTGCTTTACAAAGCTGCTGATTTCAGTGAGAAACCTTCCCAGACACAGGCTCTAAGCCCAGCTCGCTCAGATTTGAGCCTTACTCCACCACCCACCACCAGGATGACCCAGGCACACTGTTCCTGCACCTTGGTTTTCCCAACTGTGAAATGAGGAATAATAGTACCTACTTTGTAGGTTCTAATGAAGACTGAAAGAAATAATAGCCAGTACCTGCTGTGTGGGAGCTCAATACATGTTGGCTCTTTACGATTTTTACTTTAGACTTTCACTTGCCATTTTATTTAGGATAGAGCCATAGTTTACCATGATATTGTGCTTTATAAGGAGAAACATACATTTGGTCTTTGTCCTCTTACTGGCACAGAGCTCCTAAGCCCCTTGGGATTTCCTCAGTGATAGGAGTGATAAAGGTCTTTAATTATTCATATCAAACCTCCATCAGCCACACCTTAGTTTATCATAATGAGGGAACTTTTGAGAAGTCCCTAAGGATGAAGGATGGTTTCCAGGGGAAACAACAATATGGCTGGAGGATTGGAACTTTGAGTCCCACCTCCAAACCTCCAACCTCCTGGGAGGAGAGAAGGGTCAGAGATTAAGTTCAATCACCAGTGGCCAATGATTTAATCAACCAGTCATGCCTATGTAATGAAGTCTCTATAAAAACCCGAAAGGACAGAGTTCAGAGAGCTTCCAGGCCAGCAGACATGTTAAGATGCCAGGAGGGCGGCCTGCCTGGGGAAGACGTGAAAACTCAGCATTCCCTCCCCCGTACCTTGTCCCATGCATCTCTCCCATCTGGCTGTTCCTGCGTTATGTTCTTTTATAATAAAATGGTAATCTAATAAGTAAAGTGTTTTCCTGAGTTCTGGATCCACTCAAGCAAATTAACTGAACCCAAGCTGCGGGTTTGGGGAATGTCCAATCTATAGCCAGTCAGTAAAAGCGCAGGTAACTAACTACCTGCGCTTGCGATTGGTGTCTGAAGAGGGGGCGGTCTTGTGGGACTGAGCCCTTGATCTGTGGGCCTTGGTGCTATCTCTAGGCAGAGAGTGTCGGGGCTGCATTAAATGTGGGACGCCAAGCTGGTGTTGTAGGTGTGTGCGATGTGTGGAAGACCCACACGCCTGGTAGCAGAAGTGAAGTAGTACTCTATCAGTCCTCATTTAACATTATTGATAAGTTCTTGGAAACTGCAACTTTAAGCAAAATGACATATAGCAAAACCAATTTTACCATAGGTTAATTGATATAAACAAGAGATAAGTTCCCATTGTATATTTCTGGTTACAAAAACAACACAATATAAAGACTCCACACACTTCGAATATTAAGCATGAAACAAATGTGAGCTATATACATTTAAAAATATTTTTATCCTCCTGAGGACATTTTTTTCACTGCTTTTATGTTTTTCATTAAATTTTTTTAAATTTAATCTTTATTTTATTTTATTTTTTCAAAAATATGGAACGCTTCATGAATCTGCATGTCAGCCTTGCACAGGGGTCATGCTAATCTCTGTATCATTCCAATTTTAGTGTATGTTCTGCTGAAGCGAGCACTTCATTGCTTTGAGGGAGAGAGGAAGAGGGAGAAAGAGAGAGAAACATTGATTCATTGCCTTCCCCACAAGCCCTGACCAGGGATCAAACCTGCAACCTAGGTACATGCCCTGACTGGAAAGCGAACCCACAACCTTTCAGTATATGAGACAACACTCTAACCAACTGCGCCACACCAGCCAAGGAGAGCTATACATACATTTAAGAAAGGTTAATAAAAACAAGTAAGATAATTTTCCAACCCACTTGTTCCGGTTCAGGGCCACAGGTAGCTAGATCCTATCCTGGAAGCTCAGGGTGCAAGGGGGACCCAACCCTAGATAGACAAGCCACCCCTTCCATCACACCCCACACCACACACACACACACACACACATACACACACACACACTAAGACTGGGACAATTTAGAGCCTCAGTTCACCTCACATGCTCATCTTTGGGATGTGGGAGGAAACCAGGGTGCCCGGAAAAAAAACATGCAGACACGAGAGAACATGCAAACCACACAGATGGTGGCCCCCGCCAGGAACTGGTTTTCCCCATTATCAATGTAACAAGACAGCACTGAACCAGACGACAAGCGGAGGACCTGCCGCAGGAGAGCACTGGAAGTGGACGGGGTGCCGAGGAAGAGTAAGTTTTCCTTTATGTCTCAGTCTGAAGAACGGGGTAGTCAAGAAAGTGGTCCGGGAAGGATTTCTGATTCAGTGAAGGAAATCTCCAGCTATTTCACCCTCCTTCTTGCCATACAATTCAGACTGTTCCAGCAAATAGGGTGCGAAAGGAGTGTGTTTAAAAGGCAGAATGGGTGACAGTCTGCCCCAAGAACATTGTAAAAGGAATAGTAGCTTGAGCAAAGAGATTTTCTGTGTACACTTGGTGAGAGGGTGCTAAAATAAATTAATTAATTAAGAGAATAAATCATCCATAATCTCTGAGGGGCTACAATTCCCACAGACTCCTGAGAGTTAAATGTGCCCTTAGGTCCTTGGCCCATGTGCAAGAAGGACATAGGTCCCACTGATATTCTGGCAAAAGATGGGAAGAAGGAGTAGCTGAAGCCCTGACCACAGTCCACCTCAGACAAGTGAGAAAAGAAGACAGATTTTCTGCTGGTTATGTCAAGGGGCAAAAGCCACTTGGTTCTGCCATCCACAAAAGCAGGGACTGGAAGGATTCACCCACATCCTGGCAGAAGGGTTCATGGGATGGTGGGAAAACCTGTCAACCTGCCATCTCCTTGCTTCCAAGGAGGGAAGAAGACGCTGCTGCCCAGGCACCCTGGGGTGGTTACCTGTTCCAGTCATATTCAGAACTCCTGCCTAGTCTACCTGGAAGGGGAGGGGCCAGGGCTCCAACAGAGGGTTGGGATGGTGAGTCCTGGCTCCCAAGTCCAGGAGAGAGGAAGGTGTAGTTTGTGGGGGCAGGAAGTAGCTGGCTGCTGGGCTGAGGAGACCTGCAGCAGGAAGCATTTCAGCGGAGTGGCAGGGCTGATGTGGAGAGGAGACCCAGAGGGACAGAGTCAAACATCAGACTCCATGGAAACGCTCCAATGTGGTAGGACCTGGCTGTGCAAGAGAATTCTAGGAGAACAGCCGATGTGGAGAAGTATGCCTGCTCAGAAGGGGCCTGACTGTGGGGGCAGACACAGAGGCCCACAGAGAGCCAAGAACGTGAAGCCTCTTAAACAGGTGCAGCTGGACACCACCCCCCACAGGCCAACTGAGAATGGGAAGGAGATCCCGGAACGTTGTAGGTCTTTTTAACTAGAGAGATAGAAGAGGAAGCACCAAGTGAAGGGGGTCACTGACGGAAGTGACACTGAACAGACCAGGCCTGGTATGACGGGTCTGGCCCAGATGCCTGCCATGGTGAGAAAGGGACATCAACCTTTGGACAAGCCAAGTAGCACATACCTTTCTGCTACATCCCAGAGCTTCCGTGCTCTGCCTCCAACCTGAGCCAGAAGAAAGGATCACCGGAGACAGACAGGCTGGCCCTGCCTGGAAGGGCTTTGGCTCTGCCATGACCGAGGGTGGCTTGAGCCCACAGCCAACCTGCTGCGAAATCCAGACCCCTGAGATGCCAGTTACCTTGTGCCTGGCCATTGCCTCAGCTGGCTTTTCAGACCCTGTGCTATGGCCTCAGAAGATCTTCAGGGATGAAGGGAACAGGCTGAGCCAACTCTTGGCCAGAGCATTAAAGGGAACAGGGCCCCAGAGTCCAGGGAAAAGGTGGCAAAAGCCACTTGTGGCAGATCTCTGAGGGGAAGGGGACTCTTAAGGACTTGGGTTCCTGCTGTCCCTTCCCCAGCCAGGGTCTCTCTTCCACTACTCCCCACATCAGAGGAGGCTGATCTAGACTAGTGGTGTTTCTTAAAGACAGGGGCACAAAGGGAAGCAATGGTGGAGGTGACCCACAATCTCAGCTGCCTTCTTAGTGTTAGGACTACTGCTGGGTCCATCCATCCAGACTTCAAGGTCCTTTCTAGTCCACCCCCATCCTGTGGCTTGCTACCATAGCTTGAGAAGACTTAACCAATCAGTGGAGGAACTTGTTGCTCACAAATATTTTCATACCCTAACTCATTTTGACCTCATAGTAATGTGCAAGAGGTATTATCATCCTGAGAGATTAAAGATAATTAACAGATGGTTGGCGTCCTTGGGCAGTAACCATGTTTTATCACCAATGCCTGGCACATAAAAGGGACTCAAACAGTGTGGAAGGAATGAAGAAATAGATGGACTTGTCCCAGGTCAGCTGGCAATAAAAGGTGGTGCCCTTTCCAGCCCATCCTCATTCCCTTCCCTGCAGGATACCGGGACCGCGGACTGCGAGGTGGAGCGGGGCTGGCTGCTGAGCCGGTTCAGAGTATGCGAAAGGGCCCTACTTCTCTGGACACCCTGAGTCATATTTAGGGGAAAGTGCCGCACTGAGCTCTCTCCAGTTTACTTCCTCCGCTAGGGGTTCGGTGCTGAAGGAGAGCAGTTTTCCGCGAGAAAAGAACGAAAACTGAATTCGCGTCCAGCTGCCGCTCTTCCTGGGTAGTTCCCTGGGTCGAAGGCTGAGAAGAGCTGACCTCCAGCCCGGAGGGGCCGGCGGCCCCCGTTCACGCTCCGCCCCGACGGCTGCACAGCGCCCCCTGGTGCCGGGCAACTGGGTCCAGCGGGCTCGCAGGCCGGGGGCGGGATTCAGGGGTGTGAGAGGCGGGGCCTAGCGGGCGTGGGAGTCCGCGAGAAACGCGCGGCCTTCGGCGGTTTCCCGGCCCGGAAAGTAACCCAGGTCGAGCGGCCGCAAACAGGAAGTCGGTCTGTAACAAAGCGTGGGGGGCGGGGAGCCCGGGACCTCCGGGACTCCCGGTAGCCACAGCAGGTAGAGGGCTGACCGGGCCAGCACGCCGCACCTCCTTCCGCCGCCGCTCCAGCCTCACAGCCGAAAGGGACTCGCTGTGAGCCCTGGGCTGGATGGAGGGTGCGGCCGCCCTGGGAAGGCCGCCGGGACCTCCCAGGCGCATCCTCTCCCCGGGAAGGGACAGTCATAGTACCCTAAGTGAATCACTTCCATCTCCTTCCGGGAATGCAGCAGGCCACGTCGGGCGAAGGGCTGGGTCTGCAGATCCTGGGGACCCACGCAGAGACTGGGAGTGCTGCAGGGAGGGGAGAGCCCTGTGGGTCCCTGCCTGAGGTAGTGGAGCATCCATTCTACCTGAGTCTAGTCTAGTGTTTTTATCTAGGCTAGGGTGGGGCGCGGGGTGGGAGGGAGATAGGAGCCACTGTCTTTTTGTAACCCCTGACCAGTCTGACCGTGGCCCTGAAACAGCAGAGGGCACCCTGGCTGAGAAAGCAGGATAAAGGCATTCCTTCCTTCCTTTTTCACAGCTCTCCCTGACTCACTCCCCGCAGTGATATCCAGGTGGTTCCTAGCCCCTGGGTCCTGAAATAGCAATTGTCCTCAGAGCTAGAGGTCACCGTGGGGTCGGACTTATCCGTAGGCAGGGCACTACATCCAGCTGTTAAGGAACCTCTAAACTGAATTCTCTAGTGAATGCACGTGCGAATTAAACATAGGCATTTGCTAAGCCATGGAGAGTGTTCGACAGTGAGTCTAGAGCTATCATGTGGCCCTGTTTCTACCAAACGTGGGACCTCTCCTGTGGACCTGGACACTTCATCAGAAAAGTCTTGGGTAACTTAACTGTGAGAAGAGCCTGGGCCCTTAGGTCTGGAAATCCTGGGAAGAGGAGGGCTTCCGCTGTGGCATTTTCACACCCCAACTGCCTGGCCCACCGTCTGCCATGTCGCCAGAGGTGAAGCCTAGCATTAGCTACAGGTTGGAACTGCCCAAATCGAGTCCACACATGGATCCCTCTTTCCCCAGAAAACTGGCCTGGTGGGCTCTCCCAGCTCCGCATCTAGGGTACCCAGGCCAGGCAGTGGGTTTAGCCAGCCAGCTCCTCTCCAGGGCTCCTCTTGGAGGGGCTGGCAGCCAGTGCAGTCCAGCACGGCCTGGCGGTGGTGTGGACGTGCAGGCCTGCGAGTGTCCTACCTGTCTCCCACATGGGAGCCTCGTCATCTGGCCTGTGTGTCCCAGCCCAGCTTCCCCCGCCCCCCAGGGTCCGGGAGCCGCTTTCCTGTTTCGTTTTGGGCAGGAAGAGTGATGTGGTGTTGTTCTTCCCGCTGCTGCCGGCTCAGGCTGTGGGAACGGTTCCCTGAATGCTTTCCTGTTTGATTCCCTGTGTGCAAGGAGGGAACAGGGACCGAGGAGCGAGGCGTGGAGCCTGTGCGTGCAAGGCATGTGATGAACGCAGGTCTCGGGCAGAGGCGCCAGGACCAGGGGCAGAATGCTGTGCGTGTGTGCATGCGTGCGTGCTGGGGAGAAAGAGGAAAAGGGAGACAAGCAGCACTGCATATACTTCACCTCCACTGGGAGCATCTGGTGGGACTATTTTGTCTTACTGTGAACAGGCTGAGACTGAGAGTATTTGCTCAGCTTTTTGTCAGTGGCTCACTTTTTCATCATTTGCTTTCCATGGGGCATGTTTGTGAGGACTGTGGCAGTCTAGGACCATTCTACACCTTAGGGGAAAAGTCAGGCATGAAACTGAGACTTGAAGCTCGCTCACTAGTGTGTCAGCCAGAAAAACCTGGTCTCAGGGAAGGCCGGCCTCTCTTCTCCCTCCCCTCCCTGCAGACCAGGTGCCCAGACTCAGCCCTCTCACCCAGCTGCAGTGAGGACAGACCCAAGACAAAGCCCCCCACATCCCCCAAGACCAGTGCCCTCCGGGGGCTGAAAAAAAGAGTAGGGTGCCAGCCCATCTAAAACCCTGCATTGGCAGGAGGAAGGACCCATTCTCCAGCAAGAGAATCCTTTTGAAAAGAGGAAAACAGGCAGGATTGTCCTCCTTCCCCAAGTTCCTATATCCCCCAGGCTGACTTTGGAGTCCATGAGCTTTTTGAGACTTGAAGAGAGAAAAGGGGGGTAGGTTCCGGTCAAGGGGCATATCCCCCGAGAAATGGGGGAGGTGGGGAGCCACAGCCAGCCTCCAACCATCAAGCAGGGAAGGCTGGCCTAGGCTGGGAACTAGATGGGCGAGACCAGGCTCCAGAAGGCTGGAAGGGGACAAGAGCCCGGAGCACAGCAGGCTGAGCCCAAGGGCATGCCCAGGCCCCAGAGGTTCGTGTGGAGCAGCTGGCAGCAATATGAGAAGGGGAGTCAGAGAGAACGGGGAGAGGGTTCCCACTCGGCCATCACAAAGACAGGACCCGAGAAGTAATAAACTCCTATACACATCTGTTCCATATTATAAATACACATTATATACAAAATAATGTTATAAAATGTAGAAAGGTCAGTGCTTCTGATTCTTAAATTATCGAAATACTAGACTCCAAAATAAACTACAAAAAACAAACAAAATAAAAACTCATATTATTGATTTCTGAAGATCGACTAGGGGCAGTAGTGGGTGTGGGCAGAGCTCAGACTCAAGGCCATAGAAATGGGCTTGAGGGGGGAGGAAAGGGCCTAGGTGATGACAATACCCAATTTCTCCCTCACTGGAATTTCCAACGTCACTGCCCTGAGCTCCCTAGTTAGGCCTGGCCCCCCTGGCTGGCCCTCCACCTGTCTGCTCACGGGAGCCCAGAGGCACCCAAGGCCGGAGGCTGTGGAAGCCAGGTAGGGCTTACCAATGTTCGCGCCCAGAGGGCCTGGGACAGGGATGGGCTGGGTGGTGCTACGACAAGGCCCACATGCGGTAGTTGGAGGTACACGGGCAGAAAGTGCTCCTCCCACTTCAGGTGCGCACCTCACCTGCAGGGCAACTCCTGCCAACAGCCACACCCGATGGTTTCCTGGCCCACAGGTGGCCCTGCCCTTGCTGGCCTCCTCTCTTCTCTCTGGTTTGGACCCAGCTGTCACCATGGAGCCTGGGCCAAAGGCACTTTTGGACACAGATGTCAGTGAAGCCACAGCAGCTCCAGGCCCTACAGGGCCCTGCCGCTCCCTCGGGAGAACAGGCCAGAGCTCCCAAGGAGCCCTCGGAAGGCCACCACTGGCAGGGCAGGTCCAAAGTGGCACCTCGCTTCTCCTCTGTTCCCCTGGCTGGTACGGCTGCCAATCTGATGCCAGACAGACACCCAAAGGTGTGGAAGGTACTGCATCTCTTGGCAAGTTCACAGTCTGTCCAGTTCATGCCATTCCCTCTTCCTCCTGAGAGCAGCACGTTGCATATTAAAAAATGTCCCATCCAGGATGCAATGTAAACAATGCAGAAGGAAGGTCCAGCTGCTGGGCAAAGCTGGGATGTCCTGGGAAGCTTCCACCTTATACCTGGGGAGCATGTGAGGAGTGGGTTACCCTGGAGCACAAAGCCCTCCCTCACGGCTTCCCTGAGCTTCCCTGGGAAACCAACGGGGCAGGTGGGGTGAAGGAAAGGTAGGGCAGCCCTCCCCAGTCTTGGGTCCCAGTACACGCACATGCCTGGGAGCCTATGCTGGTAAGGTGGGCCAATGGAGGAAGCCAGGGAGAAGGGGCAGGAGGGGCACCAGGCAACCACCCTCACCCACCAGCAGCTGGGAAGCTGGGAAGCAGTGCCTGGGAGCTGGCCGGGTGCCATGGCTGCCCAGCCCAGCACTAACACAGCAGGAAGAGACCAGGCCAGGCTCATGAGCACGGCTCCTGTTTCACACCCTCTGTGGCAACAGGGCTAGCAGAGGCCCAAGAACCACCGAACCTGGCTTGCCAAGAAAGGGTCCTGGACCTCCCCAGAGTGGCCGCTAGCATCGAGTGTCACCAGGCCACTTTCCCATTCCCAAAAGGCAGGCAGGGACCCATTGGAAGGGCAGGCGAGCCCAGCACTCACCTCCGTGGCAATGACACACTCGTTTCTCTCCTCTGATATCAAACACACAGACTGGTACATGGAGTCCCTGGGGGCGCATATCGCTGATATCCGACACTCGGGCTTCTCACTGCGGGAACACCAGAGCGGCTGCTGAGGGAGGCGTGGGGAGAGGGCTGGGGGAGGGCGGAGCGCTAACCGGGACCCTGGACAGCCAAAGAGCACTGGCCAAAGTAGCCGGAGAGAAAACACAGGGATTGGGGGTGCCCAATGCTAACCCGGGGTCAGGCAGGAACAGGCCCCTGAGAGCCACAGGACCACCGAGCTTGTCCTGGAGAGGGTCTCAGGCCTGGCAAAAGCCGGCACTGCCACTAGAGGCAAGCCATTCCATAGAAAAAAGGGAAGTCATGAGACACATAATATGGACATGTGACACTTGCGAGTGAATGAATGCATGAATGAATGAGTATGAGGGAGGGAGGGAGGGAGGGAGGGAGGGCAGGCTCCTGCAGAACTCTTGTTGGAGGATCAGTAGCAAAACCCTGTTTGCTTAAAAGCAGTCAAGGGCCTGGCACCAGCCTCCCACCTGTCCTTGGGGAGCCGACGGTTCCACTTAGGGGTTCATGGCCATGCCCTGGGCCTCCCAATGCTGCTCACCTGTGTAACCGCAGCGGCGCCTTCTCCCCTAAACTCTTATCACTGTGGGAATACTTCCCCAGCATGAGCCCCCGGCCCAGGGGTCCTGGGGCCAGATTATAGTCCAAAGTGTGGTTCTGCTGTTTGCCACAGTTGGACTTGTCCAGGCCACAGTCTACTTCCAGCTCCTTCTTCTGGTTTGTGTTCTTGAGCTGGGCAGCGGGGATCAGGTTGTCCTTCTGGAAGTCTGACAGGTTGTTCATGGCCTCCCTGCTGCCGTCGTCCGGCCGCCGGAGCCGCAGCTGCCTCACGGCCACTGCCACCATGCCCAGCAACACCAGCACCACCACCAGCCCCACGCCCAGGGAGACAGCCACCCAGGGGAAGCTGGGAGGCATGCTCACAGGAAACTCGCAGCGGCTGCCCACGAAGCCATAGGGGCAGTTGCAGACGAAACTGTCGGGGGAGCGGCCGGTGTAGCAGGTGGCCCCATTCAAGCAGGGTCCCGAGGCACAGGCGTCACTGGCGGTCCGCACCTCACAGAGCCTGCCAGAGAAGCCAGCAGGGCAGGCGCACACAAGCCCGTTCTCCAGGTCACGGCAGGTGCCACCATGGGCGCAAGGGCTGCGGGCACAGTCGCCGATCTGGAGTTCACAGTGGGGGCCCGCAAATCCAGGTCGGCAGCGGCAAATGCGGTTCAGGCCCCGGTTCAGGCACTGGCCCCCTGTAGGCACACACAGGGCACAAGTCAGCCATCACCTGGGAAGCCCTCTGGTGCAGAAGGTGAGCGCTCCCCGCCAGAGAGGCGCGGGTCCTTCTGCCTCCGTGAGCGCAGCCAGCGTTTACAGGTCCCACTGCAAAGAGTGCCACACAGAGTTGGGGGACCTGGAGTTGAGGGGACCCTGGTCGCTACGCCTCCATGGCCTCGTGTATCAAGATTACTAGCTCCTCATCACAGAGCTGTGCAGTAGAACTGGGCAGATAGGCTTGGGTATGGACAGCAGCTGCTTCTAGCTGTGGATCTGGCACCTGTCGCTTTACCTTTTTTCTAAGCCTCAGCCTCCTCATTTGTTAAACTGAGGTCTAAGCCTTTCCCTCCATAGAAGGTCTCAGAGGGTCGCGTGGGGTGATGTGGGATGACGCACAAGCGCAGGAGCGCATGCCTGGTGTGTAGTAAACGCCCAAATAAATGTAATTATCATTGTTTCACCCTATCTTCGTAACCACATGAGAGAAGACAGGTGTTCTATTTCCCATTTGGCAATGAAGAAACTGTGACTCCGGGGAGTTAACTAAGTGATTTGCCAGAAAGCAGACTCCACCGCAGCCCTTCCAAGCCCTCTCCGGCTCCTGAGGCTTCTCTCCTCCACAGCGCTATCCGCTTGCCTCATGGCAAGTCACCAGGAGGCAAGGAGACAAAGATAATCAGCACACTGTGTGTCCCAAAAGATGCTGTACACTCTAGACGCCTTGGGCAAAGTGAGGCACTCAGGAGCGTGACCCCGACTACACTAGCCTCCCTTGAGTGGGGACACGAGGCCTCCAATGTCCCTCTGTCTAGCCTAAGACTTCCTGGAGAGGGTCAGAGGCCACCCCGGTAGGGACTGGGCTCTGACATAGGAACGGGAAAAGAAGTCACTCAGAGTACACACCACTGCTTCTCCCAAGGCCTGCGCCCACGGCTAACCTGCTCCTCTGCTGAAGTCACTCAGCTGATCAACCACGCTCGTCACTATCCAGAGCAGATGGCGACCCATCTCGGCCTACCCAGAGTGACAGACAAGGCCTCTCTCTTCTCCTGACCCTCCCTCACTAGAAGCCTTTCTTGTCCCCAGGTCTGGTACACCAGGTTAGCAAGCCAAGAAGACACACCATTGGCACATGGGTTGCTGGTACACCTGTCCACTTTCTTCTCGCAGTTGGAGCCAGTGAAGTTGGGAGGGCATTCACAGGCATAGCTGGTCCCCTGGTTGCGCTCCCGGCAAGAGCCCCCATTGAAGCAAGGGGAGTTGGCACAGCTCAAGGTGCTATGTTCGCAGTGCAGGCCGTAGTAGCCTGGGGGACACAGGCAGTGGTAGCCATCCTCCTGGTCCTGAGAGAGACCAGAAAGGGGCCAAAGTCAGAGGCTGGGAGGCAGGGATGTATAGCTCGGGGTTAGGCCCCACATGTCCATAATGTCTGTCTATGGCCACCTGGGATGGAGTTGCCTGGGCACCACATGGCCAGACCTCTGCCTTTCTACGCTGGCCTGGCCCTCACCTTACAGCTGCCTCCATTGCGACAGGGGTTGCCATCACACTCGCTGAGCTTCAGCTCACAGTCCACACCAGTGTAGCCTGGGCGACAGGTGCAGGTGTAGCTCCGCTGCCCACTGTTAGAGCACGTTGCCCCATTCTTGCATGGCGAGTGATGGGTGCAATAGTTGAGATCTGCAGAGACAGGAGCCCGCCGCTGAGCAGAGCCAGAAAATTATCCCCACCTCCAGGCTTTTTGCAGTGCAAGCTCACTGCCCATAATGGCCAAGAGGCTTCGACTCAAGTCTTCCAGGTCCAAATACCCTCCCCCCTCCCCAGTGAAATTGCATCTGTTGAAGCACCTTGACTCACACCTGACAAGTGCAATCGACCAAAGTTGAAAAACACAGATGGACGAATGCCTGCCAGGTAAGCTCACACACACCAGCAGGCAGGATAGAATGAAGGTAAGGGAGAGAAGTGGAGACAAGGCCACGTGCTGAGGAGGAAGTCAGAGAAGGCTTCCTGGAGGAGGGGTGGCTGAGATAAGCCTAGAAGGAGGGATGAAGTTTTAACAGGTGAAATGGTAGAGGGGAGATGAGAGCCACCACATGTCATTTTTTAAAGGGAATGCATTATGTGATTATTTTAAAATATAAGTGGTGTGGCTCAGTGGATCATGTGCCAGCCTGCAAACTGAAAGATCACAGGTTCGATTCCCAGTCAGGGCACATGCCTGGGCTGTGGGCCAGGTCCCCAGTTGGGGGCGCGGGAGAGGCAACCAATAGGCTGTATCTCTAGCACATACACGTTTCTTTCCCTTTCTCCCTCCCTTCCCCCTCTCTAAAAAAATAAACACGTGTGTGTGTGTGTGTGTGTTCTTATTTGGGAAAGATAGGGAGGAGGAACCAGACAGAGCAAACAGAGGGACTGTAAGAGCTGTGTTTGCATGTCATCAGTATGTGACTGTGTCACCTGGGAGCAAATGGGGGCAGAGGAAAGAGAATGGGCAGGAACCAGGTGTGTGTGTGTGTGTGTGTGTGTGTGTGTACACACGCGCTTGGGGATGAGGGGAGAAAGCAACACACACACACAAAAGAATACAGGGGCTGAATTCTAAGTCCCTTGTTGTCAGCAAGTCAGGGCCCAGGCAAGTTCTCTCTATTCTGGCAAGCCCTCTGCCCACCCTACCCAGGCTTGTGCTGCTGTTTCCATGGCAGCAGCCATCCCATTTGACCCTGAAAATGGGAGGCACATGCTGCAGCTGGCTCCCAGGATGAAAGAGATAAAGGATCCCCCTCCACAGTTGGGGCTGGCAGAACCCTGCACAGCCACAAGAGTCACCGGCCCTGCCAAACACCAGGAAGACAGTGTGGGTTCGGGCAGCTGCCTGGCAAGTGCAACTGGGGATGAACAAGGCAGACTGTTTCTAACCACTCCAGAAAGTCAGTTAGATGTCACTCCACCCAGAGGCCCAGCTCACACAGCCTCCAGGCAGCCGGCGGGCACACCCCACCAGACAGCTGTTTAGGGGAGAGCTACTCAAACAGACCCGGCAGGTAAGCAAACACTTAGGGGGTTAATAGGTAACTATGAGGCAGAAGGAGGAACTGAGCCCAGCATCTCTCCCTCCGGCCTTGCTGGAATTTTTGAGTGCAGCTTCCAGGCTACCAATACATCACCTCTCGGCTTCTCTGGCCACCCTGCCTCCCCAGCACCAGAGGAAGAAGTATCCACCATCTTATTCTACACCAGTTGTAAAGATCCTTGAAAGTCCCAAGCTTCTTGAAAGATAATGGGAAAGCCAGCTCAGCAGTGACCAAGCAAGAAGGGTCCAGGTGATAACTCTAGTTCCCATCCCTTGCCCATCTCTCCCACCTTCTCTGCATCCCCTCTTTGCCCTCACTCACCTTGGTCACAAAAGAGGCCTCCCCAGCCCTCGTTACAGGTACATTGCCAGGGGACGCTGCAAGTGCCATGGCGACAGCCATTGTGGGGGATGCATTCGTTGCACAGGCGGCCCTGCCAGCCTGGGCGGCAGCTGTGAAACAAAAGGGGGGCTGAGGATGATCTGAGTGCCAGGCCAGGGGATGCCCCTTTCCCGCTTCCTGTCCCCTACTCACATGCACTCGGAGGGCTTGCTGCAGTAGCCATTCTGTTCGTGACAGCCAGAAAGACAGACAGCTGCGGGAAGAGAGCAGAGCTGGGTGAGGTTGGGATGCTAAAAATGCTGAAGACTACTCTCCCTTTCCTGGCCTTGGGGGCGCCCCCAGCTCTGCTGGGCTCACTGCCCACCACTGGCCTCCCAGAAGCGCCATGAGTGTCTTAAAGGGGACTGGTGGCACAGAGAAAGAGAACTAAGACAGGATGGAATGCAGTAACAGGGTCCTTGTGTAGGCTTTGGCACAATGGAGAAAGGCACTCAGAAGAAAGAGGTCCAAGTTCAGCCCTCGCTGCTGTGACTCAGTGGACTGAGCGCCAGCCTGCGACCCAAAGTGTCGCTGGTTTGATCCCCAGTCAGGGAATGTGCCTGGGTTGCACGCCAGTTCCTGGTTGGGGGGGGGGGGGTGAGAGGCAACCAGTTGATGTTTCTCTCGCACATCAATGTTTCTCTCCCTCTCTTTCTCCCTCCTTTCCCTCTCTAAAAATAGATAAATAATATATATGTTTATTTTTTGTATATTTTTTAAGAGTTCCGAGTTCAAACCTGTCCTAAGCATGCCCAGCTGTTCTGGAGGGCCAGCTAGTGGGCAGCCCAGGCCTGCTCTGTGAGGGACCCAGGGATGCAGGCTGTGAGAAGTCACCGCTTCTGTGCTTTGTGTTTTTGCTTCTGCTCAGGAGACCCCCACCCCACCCCAGGCAGGCAGGAGAGAGCTTGGCTGCTTACGCTGTTCGCAGTACTCCCCGGTCCAGCCCGGCAGACAGGATAGACTGCCGTCTGGCTGGCACACATAGTGGCCGAAGTGGTCATTGCGCTTCTTGCACAGGCGCGAGCAGCTGTCTCCGTAGTAGTTGTCGCTGCAGATGACCCGGTACGAGTAGCGAAGCCTTGTTGGGAGAGGGTCGGTCTGTTCGTCCAGTAACCAGTTCTGGCCCACGGCTAGGGAGCCCTGGATGGTAATCTTGCTGATGAGTGCGTTTGGCGGCATGGCCTCTGGAGGGGCAGAGGGCCAGGTCAAGGAAGGGCATCCTGTCCCCGAGGGTGCCAGCAACTGCTGGATCAAACCAGATGTTCAGATGACCCCCACTTGCCAGCAGGCACAGGCCAGCGGAACCCAAGGGTCCCACTTCTTAGCTGCCCTGTGTGCGTGCATGTGCAGGGGGACTGATACCATTCACAAGGGGGACAATAGAAGGATGTTAAGATTTCCCAGTGTTCTGGAAGCAGATAGGCAAGGGAAAGAGGAAAAGAGGTCAAAATGGAGAGCGAGAGAGAGCCAACGAGAGAGGGAGATGGAGAGAGAGATGAGAAATGAGAAAAAGAAAAGCTCTCCATGCATAAGGGACTTTGGGAGCAAGTATTCCTCGGGTGTCCTTTCAGGGGTTCTGCCCTCAGAGGTGGGTAGTGCTTTTCTTTTTCCTTTTCAAAGCGAGAATTGTTGTGCTGCTGAAATATCCTTTTCCTCTGTGTCAGAACAACATCCCAAAGCCATTATTCCCCTTCCAAAGAAGCGGAATTCGCAAAAGGTGTAAAATACAGGAAGGGGCCCGTCAGCGGCGCTGGCAGCTTCGGCCTTTCTCACCATCGTGCTCCCCGCGTTCCCACGCCAAAAATAACCCGCAGGAAACGCAATTGTGCTCAGAGTCCAGGCAGCGGGCGGAATCCGAGCGTCCAGCGCGGGGCGCAGCTCCCGGCCGAACTAAGCGTCCGGCCCCCTACCCCCCACCCCGCGCTTCCCCGGCCTATTAATACAGGTTAACTCTTTCGGTGCTGCGCCGAGTCGCCCCCCTGTGGCGGCGGAGCGAGCTACTTACCTGGCCGCAGGTCTTCTCCCGGCGCGTGCCAAGCTTCGATGGTGAGTGAGAAGGTGCCCTGGGAAGCGGAAGGAGGGGGCGGGAAAGAGGGCTTGATGAGCAGGGAGGTGGTGGGGGTGTCTTACGGCAGCCGGTTTAATTAATCTAATTGCGGGATACGGTTACTCCGCCCGGGTCAGCCTAACGGGTCTGCGCGCAGCATCGCGCGCGAGCAAGAAAGGCGAGAGAACCTTGGATAGGAGGAGGGTTGAGGGCCGGGCGGGGGGGGGGGCGGGATGTACGCGAGAACCACTTGGAGGTGGGGGACGCGCCGGGGTGATGAATATCGTATCCCGAGAACTGGGAGAAAAGAGGGCGTAGAACTGGGAAGAGGAGACTGGTGCGAGCTTTCCAGAAGATGAGGTCCCAAGAGAGAGTCGAAGGACGATCAGAAGAGGACGCCCCTCGTTTTGTTCGTTTTATTTTGTTTTGTAGGGGAGCGAGGATATCTGGGGAGAGGGCTTTGGTCTCAGAGAGACCCCTTCAGTTGGCTTTCGTCACCTCCCAATGCTCCCAGGCTGTGCTCACCGGCCAGGTGAAATTGAAAGGCAATTGGAGAGGGTTGCGTCCCCCGCCGCTACTGTCGTCCGCAATGGCGAAGGAGTTGGTGCCCAACACAGGTGTGGAGACGCTACCGAAGGTGCAGGGCCCGGGCGAGAAGACCGTCTGGAAGTGCTTCAGGCAGACGCGGAAGAAGGTCCTGCAGCCGGGCTCGCACCGCAGCCCGCTGGCCAGTACGCCGCGGTCGTTGACAAACTCCTGAAGCTGCAGCTGGAAGACTCCGGAGCCGGCCGCGCGCTATTGCACAGGGTGGGAAGGAAGGAGGGGAGCCGTCAGCTCGCAGGACGCCAGGGCTCAGGCCCAGAGCGCGGTGGGAGGGGGCGCGGGACGTTACCTGCTGACAAAGTGCCACCAGCAACAGTAGCGCCCAACCAGAGGCGCTACGGGACGCGGCTGCCA
Organism: Tonatia bakeri; assembly: GCA_004024845.1. Lineage (NCBI taxonomy): Eukaryota > Metazoa > Chordata > Mammalia > Chiroptera > Phyllostomidae > Tonatia > Tonatia bakeri. The sequence continues at coordinate 96,037 of PVIA01002230.1, read as the reverse complement.
TTCCCTGGGGCGTCGCTCTCTCCACCCGCCCGCCCTGAAGCTGGCTCGGTTCGGGACGCTGTTTGCCCGTGCGTCCACCCGCGGGAGGAGTCTCTGAAAAGCCGGGCTCCGCTCGGAGCTTTCCTCCCGCCTCGCCTTCTCGCTAGTTCCGTTGAGACTGCCGCGGTAGGTAATCCAGGTGAGGGCGGCTGGGCGGCGGCCACGCAGAGGACGTGTCCTCGAGCTAATCCTGGGGCTGCAAGCCTGCTAGTGCCGGAGTACGCTGCACTGAGGCGGCTGGAGCTGCGGCTCTCTGCCTCGTGTTCCCAGCCTGCGCCCAGCGCCGCTACTGAAACCTGCGCGCTCGGGAGCCTTCCTTATATATATTGGCTCCTCTCCTCTCGGCCTGTCACTCTCCCCTCCCCTCAGGGCCTCTAACTGCTGTAGCCTCGGCGCCGCCGGGAGGGGGCCTCCGCCCCCGCCAACCCCCCTCTCAGCCAGCCAGTCAGGCACAGGTCCCCGCCCATTCGTGCGGCTCTCAGCCCCTGGGTCCCCCAGCTCTGCGCGTGCCGAGGTGACCAGTTCTTCGCAATCGCCGGATTACGCGCGGAGCCCCGGGCAGTGGGAGAACAGGGGGAGGGCCGGGGGGGGCAATGAGACTGGAGCTGAGCAAGTGGTTCCCGGAAGGTCGTGGGGGCGGAGACACTGGGGAGTCCCTGGGAGCCTTGGGTCCGCAGCCAGCGGTAGTTACCTGCAGCAGGTAAAAAGAATTTATGTCCGAAAAGTGAAACTAGCGCTAAAGAGCTCCGATTTCCTGCTCCTTCGCGGAGCCTCTGAAGCCCTCTCCTGCTCCGGCATCAACCTGTGAGCTCCCACCCACCACGCCTCCCGAGCGCTGCACTGAGCGAGCGCGCGCCTTAACCCTCGCTGCGGTCGCTCGCAGCAAGGAAACAAGCCAAGCGTCTAAGGCTCGGAGCGCCCTCCCTCCACCTGGTGGGCGTCCTCTTTACTTGTTGCGGGAGGGGGGGCGGTGTCCAGCGCGTGCTTTTTCCATTCTGTCCAACTCCCCGCCCACCTACGCGCCCGGCTCTGGCTCGGCGCGTGCCAGCTCTAAGACGCGTGGGTTCAGAGATGGGGGGAGGGGGCGTGGTCCCAGAGGTAGAAGGGCGGGCATCAGCTGTATGGTAATGAGGGTCTGGCCCCACCTCCAGCGCCTCCCCTCACCTGGGTTCAGCTTAGGCTCCAGCGCCCACCATCTCCCCCGCCCCACCCCAGCAGTCCCAAGTCCTTCTCGGGTCCTGTCGCTCTGTTGGGGCAGAGAGGTACTCTTCTGGCTCCAGATTACTGGAAAGTCGAGGTGAAGGGCTGAGGCTGGGCAGATCCTTTGCTCCAGGACGAGATGTAGAGTGGAACTGGAAATGCTCGGACTGGTTTTAGTTTCAGGAGGCTACAGCATCTTTCCTTCGAGGCTACCCTGGTGGCCCCGCTTCTAGCGGTGACGGTGCAGCTGCTTTTCCCGGACCCCAGCGTTGTCCCCGGTGACCTTAGATCGCGGAGGGCCGGTTTCTCCCACTCTGGGGGCGGGGGTGGGGAGAGCACCCTCTCTCTTCGACGCTGAGGGCGGTGGGGGCCTTGTGGCTTCAGCTGTCAGCCTGCCCGCACAGCGATGGCTGTCGTCGGGCGATAAGATCGGTGCAGGGGGAGCAGGGACGCGCGGGCCCGAGGGAGGCTGGGGGCGCAGAACGGAGCCCAACAGCTGCCTGTGCCGAGCGAGCATGGTCTGATTTTTTGACCTGGGGTGGTGGTGAAGTATAGGGGGAGAATGAGAAACAAGAGGTTGGGAGCGTGGGTTGGGGGAGGGGCGAGGTGAAGAGACGGGCTCCGGGGTCCCCCACGCACGGCCACCCCTCCCAGTCACCATCTGGCACGAGCGGGTTGGCGTGGGGAACCGAGGTGGGGCGGGGGCCGGCAGATGGGCCCAGGCTGCGCTCCAGAGTTAATGTAGGTTATGGGCAGGCGGAGTCCCCAGGCCCGAGCGAGGGGGAGACCAGGGCATGCCTCCCAGTGAACCTGATAAGTGGGTTTCCCATCCTTTCTCTGCCATACTCTATGGGTCCGTAGGCCTGCCTAGGGTGCCAAAGAGTGCCCCTTCACTCCTCAGAGCTGACAGCCAGCCCAGCCTAGTTCTGGTCTGCTTCCTCCCAAATCCTGGCTGGGGGGTTCATAAAAACCCGGTTCTTTTGTGGCGCTGACATTTGCCTGTCAAGGGAGATGTAAAGCCCACAGGAGGCATTTGCCTACTACTGGTAGATCCAGACACTCCCTAACCCTTATACGTGTCTGGACCAACATGTCCAAAAGCACTTTGCACAGTCACAGACCAAACAAAAGTAAGTATCATCATTTCCCTCAGAGACTGAAATGCAAGGGATCCCAGAAACCTAAAAATCCTCTGACCTGAGGAGGAAAGGCATTACCATCAATCAAGTTATTTATGAAGCACCTATTCTAAGTTCATTATCCTACTAGGACTCTGCCCTCGGCCCTTGAGCTCCAGTCATCTGGGTCCAGCTTTGCCTGCTTTTGCTAAGCAGGAGAGTGTCTGGAGCTGCCGGCAGAGAACCAATATTGGAAGCCTCCACAGCTGGGGCTCCTCCCTGTTCTTTCCCACTGGCGACTTGCGGACAGAAGAACTCAACACGTGTCCTGGGGGCTTCCAGGAACAGGAGGCTTTGAAGCCATCCGAGGTCATAAATCACAGTGGTGTTGGACCCACGTGGAACCTGCTGACCCTGCCACTATGTAGCCTCTCCCTTCACCCCCCTGGGCTCTCCCACCCCCAACTGCACTGATGGTTTAGGGTTCCTCACCCCACTGGCACCGCCACACTATCCAGAGTCCAGAGCAGGAACAGGGTGGAGGCCCAGCTTCACTCAAGCCCCCACAGCCTCCTCCCCAGGGACCTTCTGTTTCTGCTGTCCTCTCCGGTTACCAGCTGCACAAAGCCCCGAGACAGGCAGAACCTGCACCTTGGCCAGGAAAGGCCAAGGTTACCTTTCAGCCATGCCCTCCAACTGACCCCGGGCTATTGGGGCGCGACAGGGCCCCAGAAGAACCTCGGGATACATCCCGCGACTGGGTAGCCTACTCGCCCCCCTTGCTCCCTCACATCCCCGGAAAGCGTTCTCCTCGGGGCAAATTGCACTCAGGTAGGAGTGCGTGGGGACCGGGCTGGCCAGGGGCAGAGGGGCAGGCCTGGTTTGGGTGGGGCGCTTAAGCCCTGAGGGGCCACGTGCGGGCAGCCGCAGCGGGGAGCGGCACAGAAGGCGGGGAGATTTGCAAACTGTTGCTGCCACATGGCTGCTTCATTCGATCCATTCACATTGAAATGAGGCCGGCGCGTGCCTCATCTGCCGCAGGGCGCTGCCACGCGTCAGCACGGCCCGCCGCGTGCCAACTGGGGCAGTGGGGCTGGCAGGGCCTGCCAGCCGTGGGGGTGCAGCCTGGGCCTTGGGGCCAGGAGGGGTAAGGGGACGGAGCTGAGCTACCCTAGCCACTTAGGCGCCGCAGTTCCGTGGACCTTGGCCCTGCAAGGGGGAGCAAGCCGATGAGAAAAGACCAGGACCAACGGGTTTCGGAGGGGGGTCAGGATCGATGCCGCCGCTCCCCGCAGATGCGCCCCGGCAGCGCTACTCTCCATCTGCCGCCGCTCGCACCTGCCGGTCAATAAATCGATTTTACAATTTAATGCAGCAGCTTCCCGCCAGCCTGGGACAGATGCCGCCGCAGAACCACCGCCCGCCCTCACCCCTCCCCTCGAGGGGCGCCAGCGGTTAGGGCCGGGATTCCCGCTCGGCAAGCTGCGCCCCAAGGGGCCTCGTAAGCTTCTCTCAGGAGTCGCTACAAGGAACTGCCTGCTCTGGGTCTTTCCCGAGGGACAGAATGGGTTCCCTGTAAGACAGGCCTGAGGCTAGTAGAGGAGAGAGGAAATGACTTGGTGATGGCTTTGAGGACTCCTTGGGGGCTTCACGTACTTGTGTGTGGTGAGGGGAGAATGCAGTGTCGGATAACAACATCTGAGGGCCCCTGTGAGAAGGGGGAAGGTAGGGCCTGGAGCCTGGGCTCTGGGAGACACTGAGTCCTGAAGGGTCTTCATGATGGAGATGGGGCCTCTCCCCACTCTGGCCAAGTCTGCTGTGGAAGCAGGAGATGGACCTGGCTCTTGACATTTCCTAATCCTGTGGTCTTGGGCTTGTATTTTAACTATAACTCGATACCTCAGTTTTCTCGTCCGCAGAATGGGGATCATAATGACACTGACCTGGGAGGGTGACTGAGGGACTATATCTGATTATGGATTTGCAGGGCCCCCAAAATATTAATTTCCTTTGTCACAGGTGACATCCTGACAGCCAGGGGCAGACTTGGAGTAGAAGGGAGGTCCCAGACAGCATATGAGTTCCAGGAGGAAAAGAAGGAAAAAAGAGAGGTGAAGATAGTCACAAGGGATAAGCCAAGAGGAACAAATGGTGCGGGGGGCGGGGCGCCAGGTGGATCATGGAAAGGAGATAGTTCCTATGGAAAACCTTACATATGAGGGCCTTACGTATGTTGGGAGAGAACCTTCCCCGGGGTTTGGAGAAGGCAAAGGAATCACAGTGTGGAACTAGCCTAGGCCCTCAGGCTCCTGGAAACGTTGACAGGTTCTCCACCAGAGGGAGAAGAATGGAGCTCTGAGAACTGGGTTTAGAGAAGCAATAAAGGTTTAAAAGAATCTGAGCACAGGCTGCAAACCAAAGGGTTGTTGGTTCAATTCCCAGTCAGGGCACATGCCTGGGTTGTGGGCCAGGTCCCCAGTAGGGGCCACATGAGAGGCAACCACACATTGATGTTTCTCTCCCTCTCTTTCTCCCTCCCTCCCCCTCTCTCTACAAATAAATAAATAAAATATTTTTTTAAAAATGTTTAAAAGAATCAATTGCTTGTGGCCTTGGCCTTCCAAAGATAACGCTCTGACCAGGGCCAAGTGTAGGTCTCAAGCTGACATCCCTCCTCCTTCATGGTGGTGTTTCAGAGCGGAGGTGTGTGGGAGGGAGAAGACGGCTTCTGAACTGTTCTGGTCCTTGAGGCTCCTGGCAGCTCAGGGGTCTCAACCCTTCCCAGGTCACCAAGAGATCACACAGATTGGACTGGACTGTCCACTGCCTGATGGCTCATGACTGATGACCCAAATGTCCCAAGGAAAGGATGTCCGAGTGGATGGGACCATTGTGCAGGAGTCAGTGTGCCTCCTCTGGCTCCTTTTGAGACCCAGAAGGCCTCCTACCTTCTCTCTCCCTGGTTCCCAGGAGCCTGAGGGCCTAGGCCAGCTCCATCCTCTGATTCCTTTGCCTTCCCCAAACCGCAGGGCAGGTGGTAACTGGGTGAGGGCTGGGCGCTCTCTTCTCAACAAGAACAGCTTTGGCTGCAGAGACAGTGGGCCCAAGAGAGGAGAAGCTGAGGACCTCTGATCTAAGAAGCCCCTTTTGACTGTGTAGGAAGGAAGCTCTCCCCAGGCCTCCTGTGTGCCGCTCAGGAGGGAAGGAGAGAGAGGAGGGACAGGGTGGAGACCTGCTGGCTGGAGGCAAGGACCCTCATTGGTGGTGACCCGGTGAGTGTCCCAGCTTCATTTACCAGACCAAGGGGATGCCTGGAAAGCTAGGGCCAGGAGCCATGCAGAGGGTATTTCCAGCCACAGAGGAGTCCAGGGTTTAGGGCAGCCTCCACAGCAACTTTCCCAGAGCCCCTGGCTTCCCCTTCCCTAGCTCCTTCCTGTCCCCACCCTAGCCAGTGAGCAGGGAGGCTCAGGGGAAGGGAGGGAGTGTTCAAGGGTGGCCTCTGCATGGAGACCCTCGGGTTCAGGCCTTGCCCCAGCCTGCCCTTGCCCCAGCCCGGATTCTTCAGGGTGCAGAGAACTCTGGGGGGTGGGGGGCTTGCAGGGCCCGAGGGCAGAGGGCACAGGGAGAGGCACTGCTGAGAGAGAACCTTCTGCCAACTTGTGCTGAAGGACAGGGCATAGGGAGTGTGGGAACAGAGCCTGCATTGAAAGCAAAGTTTCGGGCACCCCCTCAGCCCCAGATCTTGGATCAGCTTCCTTACCTGAAGGCTTTTCTTCTCCTCTAGAGGCCTCTCCACACATTCACCCTCTGCCGTGGCTGTGCTGGCCTCCCTGGTCCTCTCCTCTTGTGCCCTCCCCGCTGTAAGCTTACCTGCCCCTGAAACCTCTCTCCCCAGCCCCACCGTCCCCTCAGCCCTCACTTCCCCTCTTCTGGAAGCATCCAGGCCATGCATTGTCCCTGATCCCGTGGTGTCCCTGGGTCCTTGTGTACCCTCCACTTTCTTCAACTGAACTACTCATTTCCTGGAAGAAACTCTGACCTCTCCTCATTTCTTCACAGAACCTCTGATCTCTGATCCCTGGTGCCACCCAGGACTCGGAGCAAGAAGAGATAGGGGATGGGGTCACACCTCTCCCTCTTTGCAGGTCTGGGAACCCGGGAGTGGGGGTTGTTACTAGACAGGCTGCGGCTCTCTGGAAGGAAGGGTCAGGCCTGACCAGGAAGTGCCGTGTTTCAAATGCTCTCATACACAGAGAGGAACCAGGGACAGGTGCCAAGTCTGTGAACAGCTGCCTGAATGAGCAGGTCACTGTTCCCCACAGAAGGCTGAGGAGGAATCTGACTGCCTCAGTCAAGTAGGTAATGGGTCTTAAGCAGAGGACAGTGACCAGCTGTCCTCCCACCAGTCAGAATGAGAGGAAACAGCCTTCGACTATGGCAGGAAGGATTTAGGTTAGATATATGGGAGAACTTCCTGTGACAGTGTGTCTACACTCAGTATCCCAGTCCTTAATCCAGGTTGAACTCTCCCCTGGAGTGGGTGAGAATCTCATTTTGATGCTTGCTAATGAGTAACTCGCCTTGCCTGCCATTATCAAAGAACTTCCAACCCAGAGAATTCTCCTCGTTTCTAGACTGTCCCCAGGTAGGAAGTGCAGGGAGACCTGGGAGGCACTGGGACCCAGGCCTCCTCTCAGCCCCAAGGAGGTTTTTGGACAGTGTTAGGCATCTGTGAGCCCACTTGGCCTCTCTGGCCCTCAGCAGTCTGGCTGCCACTCTCATAAAAACAGGCCCTATGGAGCTGTCCAGCCCAGAATAAATGTCAGAGCAGCGGTGAATACTCAGGGTCTCCAACATCAGGACTTTCAGTAACGGCTTCAGCTAACTCTACACACTTAGAAACAGACAGGCTTCGGCCCTCTTGTGTGCCCACTCGCTCTGGTATCACGAGTGCTGCCCGGGCCTCATAAGCACCCCTTCTGTCGGACCTGTTCTGCTGAGATCCCTGTGTTGCCCCGTGGCTACTGCCCTTCTCTCTCTCCTGCTTCCCCTTCTCTCCTATGCGGCTTAACCCCCTACCTCCATGACCCCAGCCCCCTCTGAGCAAGAAGAAAGCTGGGGAGAGCTAGTAGAAATCCATTAGACTGCCATCGAAAGGAGACAGTGCAGGCAAAAGACATGTTCCCTCTGGGGCACCGTTAGTTTTTCTGGGGTCCGTATGCGCCCATATGCATAGATGGAGTCTGGGTTCGGCAGTTCACCAGTTGTGGGTGAGGCCTACTACATGCCCGGTACTGGGTTGAGGTCAGTGAGACCACAGGGAACATCGAATACAACTCCTGACGCCCATGGGACTGGGCCTCCAGGGGTCAAATGAGACTGTGGGGAGGAGGAGTGTACTGGGCCTGAAAAACAGAGCAGAACTCAGATAAGGGGAAAAGAAGGGATTCCTGCAGGAGAAACAGGGAGCAGAAAATGACCAGGGTAGAAATGAGGAAGGCACAGCTGGAGTAGCCTCCACATGTGGAGGGGGGGCATGAGGTCGGACAGGTAAAGTGCAGAGAGCCACCGGATGCGTGAGTCCAGACCCGACAGCGCGGCCTGGGGAATCTTTGGGGTTTAGAGCAGAGCAGGGTGCTCAGTCACCATCTGGCAGTGGTGTGCAGGGCAGTCAGGCGCAGGGAGGCACGGAGGGAAAGCCAAGGGCAGCCAGGAGCATCTGTGGCTGGCGGCCAGGTGTGTACTGGGGCCCCGGGTGTCTCCAAGATGGCTGGGCACCTGAGAATGCTGGAGCCCTGGTGGCCTGCTGAGACTGGCACTGCACTTTGCTTGCCGGCAGCTGCTCTTCCCTCTCTTCCCCCACTTTCCAGAGGAAGCCCTGCACAAATGACCAGCATTAGGGCTGTCCTGGCTCCTACACTGGGAGTGGGGGGCCGCTTTGGCCACGTCACCCTCCCATCCAACCCTCCGTCTTCCCCTCTTTTCTCTCAGAGGCCTGGGGCCTTGCCTGGCAGCCCAGACTTGCCTGGAAGAGGATGAAGGGTTGGACTGGGCTTGGGTTTATCCAACGTCAGTTCTGGAACCCACAAAGGGAGTCCAGAGGTGTCTGCAGAGAACAAGCTAGGGCCCTACATCTAGAAGCTGAGGATGAGGCGAGTTCTCAAGGGCACTTAGATTAGACCAATCCCATATTCTACAGTCAAGGGCTTGAATACCTCCAGGGACAGGACCCTCATCCCCTCCAAAGGCTGATCCCTGCTACTGAGGTGGTTCTAGGTGTAGAAAGTGCACCCTCTTGTTCTGAAAGTCCTGCTCTGGTCGGAGTGGAATGATGGTGTGGAGAGCTCTGTCTGGGCTGGGCCTCACCGAGGGGCTTCTGGGATGCCCCTGCCTGAGGGAGGGTCCACCGGCATCCTAGGTCTGGGTGACTCTGCTGGGTCCTGTGGGCCTCCCCTGCTGTGCCTGCTTGGCGCCCTGGGCTGGAGCAGTTTAAGCGTGAGAAGCACCGGTCCATTTCCAGCTCAGAGCTGGTGGGTGGAGCAGCCAGGGCGAGGCCGCCAGGGTGAGGCCAGCCCTGGGCAGCCTAGCCCTGGGCAGCCCTTCTCAACCTCACTGGGGAGGCCAGACTCTGGTCAGCCTGTCAAAAGGGCCAACCCTCCCCAAGCTGAGATCATCGCCCTCCGGCCTCCATGGCAGCCCCCACCCCCAGCTGAGCTCACTGCCCCGGTCCTCTGGGGGACATTGTTGTCTCCCAGCCCCTCCCCCGGGCTCAATGAGCTGTTTGTTGGCATGTCCGGCTAGGGCAAGGGGAGGGCGGGCACACGACGTCCTCACACAATGGGGATTCCGTCCATTCTGAGGTGGCTGCGGGAACCAGGCTGGCTTTGTCCCTGGGACCCTCATTCCCACCATTTAGCGGAGCCGGAACTCCAGGCGGAAGGCCCCGTATAAGAACAACAATGTCGTCACCCCGTCTGTGGGGGAGGGCGCTGCAGGCCAGGCCTCCCGGGGCCCAGGGGACCCACAGTCTGGGGCAGTCTGAGGGGCACTTGGGACAGGTCCTAGGGCTGAGGCTTTGGCTCAAATCTGAGGGAGACTCAGGAAGCAGATGGGCGCCCCCCCACCCCACACCACCTGGCCTGCCAGTCCATCTGCAGCCTGCACCAAGCGTTGGAAGGGGGCTTCCTGGCATCCCCAGCGGTGCTCAGCTCCTCCAATTGCAAAGATGAGCCCTAAGGTGCAAAAGGAATGGGTGCATCCAGTAAGCCCTGTTGGACAGTGTGCCGTAGAGGGACTGAGTTAGGGGCAGCTTGACTTGCAGGCCTTTCTGCATCCAACTTGGGCAAAGGCCTTTGCTCAGAGCTGAGCTCAGGTCTGTTTCTGGGCCTCTGGGCCAGCAAGCTTGCCCCTTCGGAAGTGGCACTGGCCTCTCAGACAACAAGTGTTTATTTTCCAGGGCGGAGGGTGGGGTGGGGGAGGCGGGGTGAGCAAGACGTCATGGCGTTTCCCTCCTGCCTGGTGTTGCAGTGGTTCTCACAGTCTGGGCACTGGTGACATCATCAGCCTTTCCTCTTCAGCCGCGGCCTCCTTACCTCCTCCTCCCCTTCACCCCATGCACTGACCAGGCCACACAGTTCCGAAGCTCCTGCTTCCGGCACAAGCACCTCTGAGCGGGCTCTCTTGAGGGCAGTGAGAGCAGCCAGGAACTACTGGACCAGCCCCTCGTCACTGGTCACTGCTCTTGGCATTCAGGTTGGGCCTGGAGATAGCCCCTCTGTGCTCACTCTCACCAGAGTCGCCGGTATCCCCCCTGGCCCAGTCCTAGTGCGATGCGGGCCCTTTAAGGGTCTTGGGAAGCCAGAACAACAGGAAATCCAAACGGCCTCATTAGGCAGCTCGGAGCTCAGCACAGTAATTAGTGCCCTGAAAACAAAACAAGGAAAAGCAGGTGGTGGTGCCCCCCCCTCCATCTTGGCTGCCCCCAGCATGGCCTGTTAGTACCCAGAGCTAGGCAGCTGGGATCAGAGCCCCTCCCTTCTAAGCCCCCTCGCCCCAAGCTCCTGAAGCCTGCTGCCCACTGCCCAGGCCAAGGGTCAGAGTCTAAGCTTCTGGGGAGCAGGCAGTAGCTTCTCCGCCAACTGTTTTCCTCTTGGGAGACTGAAGCCCCAGGGACATACGCTGGGGCTTCCCCTCTCCTGCAGCCAGGTGGCTACTTGTCCATAGCGTGTTCCACCTGTTTGAGAAATGCTGTGCTGGGGGCTGGGAGCTGAGCTGGGCTTCTCCAGAGGCAAGGGGAGACCCATGGGAGTCCCAGGCCAAGAAGGCTCCCTTAGGAGAGGGGAAAAGCCTGCTCCTGGTCCTGCCTCTCAGGATCTCTGATGATTCTCCAGGTGGACAAGACCGCTTGAGCAGAGGAGGTGGTGACCCACAGGCCCTCAGGTCAGACCCTGGGGACTTGCAAGCTCCTCAGTTAGTAAAAGCCTGGCTGGGAGCAAAAAAGGAACCCTAGTGAATTCTATTCTGCCAAACTGCAGGCCTGACCCCTGAGATAGTTATCTTTATTTGTTCTGTTAGAGGGGGACATACAATGCTCTACTTAAGAAACAAACATTCAGTCAACAAACATTTGTGCAGTGGTTGTAATTATCCCTATACTGTGCTGATGGGAAGTTCTGGGAATGTTTCAAGGAATTCATATGGTACTATACCTTGTTACCTTGTGATATCTTCTGACAGCCCTTCCCTCTGTCTTAAGAAGACCTTTGAAAGGAGACACTGTGGCTCTTTCCATGTGTATATCCCCCCAAAGACCTAGCACTTAGGTGACTGATACATGCATATAAACAATCAAAAATAGCCTTGGCTGGTGTAGCTCAATGGATTGAGTGCCAGCCTGCGAACCAGAAGGTCTCTGGTTCAAGTCCCAGTCAGGGCACACACCTGGGTTGCTGGCCAGGTCCCTAGTAGGGGGTGCACAAGAGGTAACCACACACTGATGTTTCTCTCCCTCTCTTTCTCCCTCCCTTCCTTTCTGTCTAAAAATACATAAAATTAAAAACAAAATAAACAATCAAAATTTTGAATCAGGAATGGTCTCTGACTTCAAAGTGGTTACCATAGAAGCCCAGTAGTCAGCATAGCACAGCAGCAGCACTGCGGTAAGGCCCTCCAACGCTTAGAGAAAATCACCAGCTCCATGCTCAGAGCCCAGACCACCCCAAGGGCCCTAGGTTTTGTGCACAGCAAGGGCTGAGGGCAGTGTGGGGGAAGGGACCTCGGCCCTCCTGAGAATAAAGCTGAATAAAGCTGGCCTGGCAAGGACATTGGGATGTGGGGAGGAGCTGCGCTGGGCTTGCCCAGGATGGGGGGGTGCGGAGCAGGACAGCTGGACGGGCTGGGTGTGGATGGTGGCCAGCTTATGGCCAGTGAATGGGACTATAATTAAGCTGTGGATAGGTTTCTGGTCACACTCCTGTTGGCTGAGAACAAAGGCCCCAGGCATCATTGCCCAGAGAAGGAGCAGAGGGAAGGGGCGGGGTAACCCAGAACCTGCTATTGGGTTGGGCAGCTGGCCTCCAGCTGGGCAGAAAACTCTGCAGGCACCTCTGGCAGACACCAGCTAGGTGACAATTTCTGAGGGGCTCCCATCTGGAACTGAGGGGCTAGGATTGAGGGTAAAGGTGAAGGGGACCAGCCAGCAAGTGACCAAAGGGTCACAGTGTCATACAGTAGGGGTTGTCAGCTCTTACTATGCACAAAAATCACTTGAGCAGCTCCCTAGAGATTCTAATATAACTGGTCTGGGGTGAGGCCTGGGAGGCACTGGTATTTTCTGAGAGCTCCCTAAGTGACCCAGTGTGCAACCACTCAGGATCCTGCTGCTGGCAGGGAGCTCGGGACCCTACTTTAAATGCCTACCCCTCCCCCGAGCCCACAGTGCTCAGAGGCCACACCCACCGGATCAAATAGCACAAGTGCTCTGGGCAGAGAGGGAAATGGGCACCAGAGTCTCCTAGGCCTGGAGGTGGGGACTTTGGAGAAGCCCGCTTGACCCCCGCCCCCTAGTGGAAAGTTACCCAGGGAAGCAGCTGTGGGCAGACAAGGCCAGAAGTCTGGAGGAGGGGTGCCCATGGGGAACAGCACCCGGGAGAGCAGGCTGGGGACCAGGAGGGAGGAGTGATGGGCTCAGAGCACCTGAGCTGAGCGGGGCCTGCTCCCACTCAGGGACGTGTGCAGGTCCTGAATCATTTCCCGGATATAGCTTAACAGCCCAAACTTCAAGGTTTTGGGGGGGGAAATCTTTTTTCCAAGTTCCTCGATCTGTCATCCCCCTCCCCCGCTGGCCGGATAGGCCTGGACCAGTGTCCTCTCCCCGCTCCCCCTCAGCCTCCCAACGCAGGCCACTCCGCTGAGCTCCCTGGACATTGTTTCCCGCCTCAGGAAGTCTCTGATGCCCTGCGCTGGATTTTGTTTTCCTTGTTATCGGGACAACTAATATTTTTTCCTGTGCGGAAAAAAAAGAGATTTTCCCAAGCAGATTACAGCTGTCAGTGAGGGGGGAGGGGCTGGAGGTTGAGCCCTCTCTTCACCCTCCCCTTCTGCCACTCACGGGGCTGAGCTTTCAGATGAGGGAGGAAGTCCTGGCCTCTCAGCTGCCGGGCAGTTGGAGCAAGGAGCAACTCTGGCCTTGACGGGAAAGACCCCTATCCTCTGCCTGCGGGGCCCCTGCTCCCTGTTAACAGGGTTGGCCCACTGGCTGGGCCACCTTCCCGAGGACAGGGAGAGGGTCCTGGCCTCGCCTTGCCTTCAGCCTGGCAGGAAGGGCAAGCTACCCCATAGCTGCAGGGGGGCAGAACACGAGGGCAGTCGTGCTGGGAAGAGTGGGAACAGACTGTGCGACTTCAGGCAGTTCCCACACCTCCCCATGCCTTGAACTTCTCACCTCCAGGTGAGGAACGCCTGCACACAGGCCTCACCTACCTAAGTGGCTATGTGGTGAAGACACAGATGAGATTGAGTATCTGATTCAATGCCAAGGGTTCTTATGACCCAGGTCACAAAGGTTAACCACCGGCATCTCAGTCCCTGCGTGACCTGCCTGAGGCCCCCACGACCAGCAGACAAGAAAACAGAGGCTGTCGCTGAGCCAGTTCTGTTTCAATGGCATACCCAAGCACACATGCATTCATGTAATGCATGAAATACACATGCACAGAGGCCTATGCATTCCTCCTGGACAGACAAGCATCCGACTTCTGCACCGGGGCTGCGGTCCAGGGGCCGGCTGCCGGCCCTTCAGAGGAGCGCTGCAGCCCGGCCACACTGTGGTGAGGGGCCTCTCCTGAAGTGACCAGGTTTCTTGTCAGTTTGGTGACAACAGCAAATAGAAGGGTTCGGGTGTGGGTTACTCAGCTGTTTGTGGTTTGCAATGTATTAAGCAAACCAAGCCCCGCCTAGGGAGCTCAGTTGGTTAGAGCATCATCCCAGTACACCAAGGTTGCAGGTTTGAGCCCGGTCAGGGCACCGACAAGAATCAAACACTGAATGCATCAATAAGTGGAACAACAAATCAGTGTTTCTCTCCTCCTTCCTCTCTCTCTCTCTAAAATAAATAAAAAATAAACTAGCCCCACCTCCATGCCCTACACCCTGCCGCAAGGTGGGCGGTCTGCCCTGAGAGGGGCTCTCCCACCTCACCTATCGGCGTGGTAGTCTTGTCGGGGGGCTGTGTGTGGAAGTGAGTGTGGTCATCTGTGGTGGGGGAGGAAGATTTCTGTTCAGACTTATTTTTTAGGTAAAAAAATAAATTAAACTTTAATATTTAATATGTTTTGACTATAGTGCATAATCTGTACATAAATATTCATAATGAAAAACGTTTGGAGACCACCACCTTGGGAGATTAGTGAGGGCTTTATATCCTATTAGAAGCCGGTTCAGATTGGGTGGTGGGTGAGGGAGGGGAGTGTGGAGTCTGGGTACAGAATCACCTGGGCCCAGACCATGAAACATCACCAACAGTGCGGACCTTCTTGGCCACCACTGACCCCAGACGGCCTCCCACCCCATGCCCTCCCTTCTCCCTGTCCACCCTCGGACCTGCTTACGTCCCAAGTGGGCTCTAGGATCTTTGGCTGCCATGCTTCCTGCAAGGGAGAGAGTGGTCCTGTGTGACATTCCCTTCACCCTCGGGCTGGCTGAATTGTGGCCAGGGTCCCAGTAGCTGCCATGTATGCTGTGTCACCCCCAGGAGAAAAGTCCCTGGCGGGAGGCGGCCCTCTGCCGGGAGGCTGTTTCCTCAACTGGCCAAGGTAAGAAGTGGGGGATTTCCAGCCCTGTCCACTGTGCTAACTTCGGTCCTGGGGCTCCTCTCCTTTCTAATGCCGTGCAGGACCCGGTGGGGACAGAAACTCCAGAGTTAGACCCGAGAGTTGACAAGGGGACGTGGGGGCATCAGAGTCCGCTAAGCCCACAAGCCTCCAGCTGTTACTCTGTGTTCTGGAGGGAGCCGAGCCCCAGGCAGAACCGCGTGGCTGCACCTGGGATCAACAGGCACCCAGCCCTGGAAGACCCCGGCAGGCATCCTGGTGAGGAGCAGGCTGGAAATCCAGAACCGCACTTACTCATGGGTCTGTGGGGAATGACTCAAATCGATGAATGCCCCTGCCTAGCCCCAGTCTGCTCTGGTTCTGGTGAATGGCAGGTCTAAATCTCAGGCTTTGAGGCCCTCCTAACTGGCTGGCACTTCCAAGGATGCTGGAAAGTCAAAGGAGCCAATGTGGGCCCTTGGGGGCAGGGAGCCACAGAGCCTCACAACCCAGACCTCTTGTCCTGAATGCTTGACCCAGGAAAGGAGAGCCATACACTAAGAGCATTCGTTGAATCCCTGCACTGCAGTCAGCTGGGCAGGGAGGGCAGGTGCAGTCCTGGAGGCTGAGTGGAGGGCGAGGTCGACAGTTGTGCTGACCTGGTGATGGTGATACACACAGATGTCCCGGCTCCAACGTCAGCACACTCAGGCCCAGGCTTAGGAAAGAGCTAGGCTCTCACTTCACCTACATGGAGGCCATCCTGTGCCTCAGAGACTTGCGAGTTTCAGCTCGTTACCTGGCTTCTGTGTGTTCGCTGTGTGCACATGTGCTTTTGCGTGTGTACGCACGCTCCTAGGTTAGTATGATAGAGGTGTGCCAGGTGGAGGGATTCATGCAAGGCCCCAGAGTAGGAGAGAACCTGAGGGGTGAACTAATACATTCAGCCACCATCAGTGCAGGCTAGCAACACGCGTGACGCCTTGCTCCTGCGTTATCACCAATCTACACAGCAACCAGCCAGTCCCCTGAGGGAGGTGTTATCTCTGTTTTACAAAGCGATAAGCTGAGTAAAGTGTAGAAAAGTTAAATTCTCAGCCTGAGGTCACACAGTGACCTAGTAAACCTAGTAAATCTAGGCCACGATTTGAACCCAGGTCAGTCTAAGGCCAAGCCATAGATCCCTCTAGCAGGTTCTCTCTTGGCATGGTCCTCAGTTACGACCCATCTGCTCCTGTCTCTGAAAGTCTCACTGCCCTGGTCTGAGGTGACAGGTCTTTCTCCTCCTTTACTCCCTTCCCCTCCAGTCCAGGTGGCAAAGCACAGCCTGTTCAACGCCACACACAGCCCAGGGCGCTGTGCCCAGACCTCCTCACACAGAGCCAGTCCCCACTTCAGAGAGGGTCTGGCTGGCCCTGGGCAGGATCAGCTAAGGCTGAGCTGGGGCAGCTGTTTACAGTAAACAGAAAGCTCCTGAGGAAGGAAGGAGGGGGAGGGACTGGGGTCGTCATGGAGACAGGGACGAGCACAGGGCCCCAGCCCTGATCCACAACGGGTGCGGGTGCGACATCCCAAGGAAAGTCTGGACAGCAGAGGCAGGGGCAGACAGGCAGGGCCTCAGAGCGATGCCCACTGAGGACACTGCCCCCCTATTATGTATTGCTACTTATTACTAACAGTAACAACTACTGTTTATTGAGCTTTCACAGCACACAGGGCCCTAGGCCCTGGAGAATATGTTCTCTTATTTAATCCAAACAACAACCAGTCTCTGGTTTATAGATGAGAAAACTGAGAATCAAAAAGATTAGGCCATTTGTCAAGGCCACAAAGCTTGTAAGTGACAGAGTAAAAATTTTGGATCAAAAAACTCTTTTTACCAAGGCAGGTAGGAGATAAACCAGCCTGTGAAACTGTGTCCCTCAGCTAATGGGGAAACTGAGTCCCTTGAGTATCAAGGGGAGTTTCCTAGGCTTCCGGCCTTAGTCAAAGAGATTGCTGGGGACAGAACCCATGTGTTCCAGTCCTAACCACTAGACCACACGGCTTCTCCATGGCTTCGGCTGGGAAGGTCCAAAGAGAAACTCCCTTTCCAGCCCCAGCCTAGAGTGTAGAGTCTTTCCCCAGCTGAGGGGCCGTGCCTGTGGGGGCCAGGCTGGGCCAGGGTGCTGTGGGGGATGCCGGGGGGGTTTCTGCCCACACATATGGTTTCCAGATTCCAAGGGATGAAAAGGAGGCCCTTAGGGCGGAAATGGGGGATGTGTGATGACAAATTTAGACTGATTACTTAAAAAAAAATAAAGGCCAAGAAACCCTAAAAAATAAAAGCAAAAATTCCGCTAGAAAACCAAAGGGAATTATTTGATTGTGAAACTGATTGTCGTGAGGTGCGGCACGGCTTAGTGTGGAACACTGTCGAGGGCCCTTCACACTTGGACTGCGCGGAGTCTGGCAGGGGGGCAGGAGGCTCTGTCTGCTGTCCCCCGTTTACCGGCTGGGCTTTGGGACAAGGACACAGTCCGGCAGGGCACCTGGGAGGCCGTCTGGCGTTCAGGAACACTCGTTGTGGGGGCGCTTTCCTGTAAGCTGGGGTCCTTCAGACAATTAGACTCCAAGGGTCCTGCTGGCTTGTGGCCAAGGGCCCCCACTGGCTCACGTAGGGAGCTGCCCCAAGGGAGGCTTCAGATGGTCTGTCCCCAAGAGCATATGAAAGGGGTTTGGGGTGTCTCCGAGTCTCAGCCTCAAAGGGAAATGGGCAGGAACAGAAGGTAAAAGAGAGGACAGCTGCCTGGAATTCTGGCCTGTAGCAGGCCTAAGGGGTCAAAAGTCAAGGGGGGAGCAAGGGGGACTTCCTGAGGCTCCCAGGAGAGTGCCAGCTAGCCTGTCAGCCAGGCTGTTGTGCAAGCTCTGGGCTGGACCATGAGGGCAGGCTGGCAGAGGAGCCGCGCTCAGCCTATCCCCTGCGTCCCCCAGAGCCGGAGTAGCGCCCTCTCCCCTCCAGGAAACGGCCCCCGGCCCCCAGGGGAGCAGCGCTCCCGTCCCACCTCAGTGGCCAGATTCTATCTGCCTGAAGGCTTCGTGGCTCGTACTCATCCTGTGTCTCTTCTCCCCGGAATCACCACCTTTGAAGAAACCAGAAAAACCTTTGCAAGTAAGCCTCTTTCTTCCAATTTCAATCTGATTCCCAAAGAGCTCAGAGGGGTTTCTGAGGGAAGAGCCAAGAGAGGGCTCACAAGGTGCCCACCCTAGAGGCACGAGGCACAGAGTGAAAGAGAGGAGAAAGCACGCTGAGGGAGCACGCAGGCGCCAGGCCCTGGGCTAACCGGCAGACGTGCCGCACTGCTATGCTCGGAGCTCTACCCGAGCCTCTCAGGTCTGTTACATTTACTCTCATGTTACCGATGAAGAAACTGAGGCTCTGAGGGTGTGATTAAACTGACGTCTGGTAAATGACACAGCAGAGACTCGCCCTTGCACTTTCCAGACCTCCCTGCCCCTCGACGCAGCCGCACTTTGGAGATGAAGAATGAGCACGATGGCCTTGGCCCCGTGGCTCTGTTGGTTAGAGCATCACCCCCGTACACCAAAACAGGCTGTGGGTTCGATACCCAGTCAGGACACACATCTAGGTCGCTGGCTCAGTCCGTCTGGGGCGTGAGTATGAGGCACCCAGTCAGTGTCTCTCCCACAGACATTCCTCTCTCTCCATCCCTTCCCCTCCCTCTAAGATCAATAAGCCTGTCTGTCTGTCTGTCTCTCTCTCCCTCCCTCCCTCTCCCTCTCTCTCTCAAACAATAATACAAAAAATATCCTCGGGTGAGAATTAAAAAAAAAAAGAATGAGCACAGCAAAGGGCCTGGAACGGCGTTTGGCTCTCGGTGGGTGTGGGATCACTGACGACTGATGCTTGGCCTCAAGGAGAAGAGGCGGACTCTAGATGGACCTAGTGCCCACCCCCAATTTCCCCTGAGACTTGGCATCTGTAAAATCAGAAGGTGGAGTTGGCAGCTCGGTGACTTTCAAACTGGGCTCCTGGCATCTTGGCATCCCCTGGAGATTGGGACGGGGGAGGAAAGGACAGTGAATAGGGGTGTGTCCCGAGCCTGGCTTCCCTGGGGAGGCTTAGCATATGAATTTCAAGTATTGGATATCCATGAAAGTTTTTATCTGAACTAGGGTCCCACATCACCCCATGGCCTCTGAGATCTCTGCAGCTCTGACCTCGGGCAGCCGCAATCTAGGCAGTTCGAATCCTGGGCTGGCGAGAGGAGCCGGAGGATCTGGGGAGGGAAGTGGGCTAGACCATGTCTGGGTTCCTAGCCCTGGGGGAGGAAGCAGGTCAAGGTCAGAGCTGTGGGTTGAGGCTACGGCAGAGGAGGCAAGCTGCAGAGATACACGGCACCTGCCTCTACACCTGGAAACACAAACAGACCTTTGGCCAGGGCAGGCAGCCTGGGGACCAGGAGCAGCACCCCACTTCCTGGGGCCACATCAGTGCCCCTTTCTTTCTTACTGCCAGGTCTGCCCTGGCTTGTTCTCCGTGAACATCAGGTGCTGGCCTCCCACCTAGGGCTCCCTAACCTCCCATGACCTCATGTTTTCTGACTGCCTCTCAAGGGCTACTTCAAGGCAAAAGCTCAGAAAAGGCAAAGCTGCTCAGGAAGAGGAAAGCGCCAAATCAGGGGGTATTCATGAGCAGGGGCTTATAATCCCCTCAAAAGAAGAACCCTCCTTTATGCCCCTTTTATCACCCATCCTAGACCAAAGTTGGCCCTTCTGCCTCCATTTTCCCTCTTGGAATCTGGGCATAAGAATGGTTTCCCTGCCTTGGCGGCTTCAGCGCCTCTGGAATAGGATCATCTCCGTGTTCCAGGTGGAGGAGAAATCTGAGGGCTGCAGCTGCCCAGGAACTAGACCTAGCATCCTGCTTCCATCCCACTGCCCACCCCGGGTCTGCCTTTGACCACCATTCACCCTCAACCTGCTGCAGCCGCACTCCACATAAGCGAAGCTGCCAGCAGGGTCCTTTGTGGTGCTGCTCCCTTGTGGCACAGCCTAGGGGCCCCACCATGGGGCAACAGATGGACCTATGGTCTCTACAGAACAATGGTGGAGGAGGGGCCCTGGCATAGCCCGCCCCAAACAGGAAGCGCTGCATGAGCTTCAAAGAGCTGTCAGGGCCAAGGGGCTGAGTGGTTGGAGCCAGTGCCAGCACTGGCGGCTGCCTGAGGAGATGCCTGCCAGCCTCGGGATGACCAGCCTGCAGTGGGGGTGGGGCTGCAGCTAGGTTTTGGGCAGAGGATGCCTTGCAGGTCCCAGTGCCAGTGCAGCAACCTCTGACCCGGGAGCAGGCTGAGGGAAGGGGGCTCGGACCCTGGGCTGTTTCCCAGCCCCCTGCCACTCACCAGCGGGGCTACAGGTTCTTTCCCAGGTCACCGTGGGTCTGACCCTCCAGCAAGTAACCATGAGGGGCAGGGCTGGCACCAAGCCTGCCGCCCACTCCCTGCCTCCTGCTCCCAGCTGCTCTGCTCAGAGTCTTTTCCTCTCCACTTCCTGTTCACACAGGGGGGGGCGGGAAGTGGAGGGAGGAAGTTGGGGGAGGTCTGTAGGGGGGGGACCCATTGAATAAAAGGAATTAACCGTTTCCCTCCTCTGACCTCTGGGAATTTCCGCCTGTGAAAGTGTCTCGAAGAATCTGCAGAGCTGGGGGAGTTGCGAGGTGTGCCCCTCTTGCTCCCCGCACCCAGTGGGGCCAGATAAGTCCCTCTGGGCCCCCTAACCTTTTGTTTCCCTGGCGCCAGGGGGGCAGCGCCCAGGGCAGCCTGGAGCCTGGTGGCCTCATAGCCCCCTCCCAACCAATGGGGTTGGTGCCAGCAGGCCTGTGACCCAAGCCCTGGGGGCACGGGCAGAAACTGCGGGAATTGCTGGTCCCCGGGAGCATGAGCTCACACCCAGGCTGCACAGGCTCTGAGCCCGGTACCCTCCCTGCCAGGGCTGGTGCACTTGGCCAGTGCGCCTTGGGGTCAGGAGAAGGGAGGATGGCCAGGTGGCTAAGCAGGCTTCAGACACTGGCCTGCCACACCCTCTGATGGCCACTCCCCCAGGAACTGTGGAAGGGAGCTGGTGGGTTTGGGAAACCAGTAGACAGCGTCCCCTAGTGTCCACTGCAGACGCAACCGGGTGGCTCCCCAGGGCCTTCTCAAGGGCGGGCCTCAGGAAGCACCTGCTCTCAGGACCAGTGGCCACCCTATGTCTCCCCCAGGTGGCTTCCTTGTTTACAGGCCTCCTGCCCTGATCCCAGCGTCACTGCCTGTGGCCACTCCTTCTATTTCCAGTGACCGCTCCAGGAGCAGCTCATTCATCTTGGCCCCTGCCCACGCAGCTGCTCCCCTACCCCACCCCCTTCTGGCCCTCCCCCAGGCTTAGGGCCAAGGCCCTTAAGCGCCTTCTCTCTCCCCTTCATTCCAGGCCTTGCTTGGTTTCCAGGGATCTAAGAGCTGTGGCTTCCTGTTGCCTTGACTCAATGGAACCCCATTCTGTCATTGCCAGGGAAGCCTGGGGCCTTTTTCCAGGAAAGAGGAAGCAGCCTAGACCAGATGGGCAGGCTTAGGAGAGGACAGAAGGGGCAGGGGCGTCCCAGGCTGTCTTAGCCAAGTCCCCGGGGAGGAGGGAGCAATAAGGCAGCGTTTGTTTAACTAACATATATTAGGCACCCATTATGTGCAAAGACAGAAGCCCCAAGCTGTTCTAAGTAAGCAAGGGACCATGCCAGTGGCGGGCCAAGGTTTATACTGAATACTCAGGGACTGGGGTGGGGGGGTGGGGGGGTGGGGCACAGCTCCCCTGAGCCCTCTACTGGACATGTCTAGGTGTGAGGGCAGCTTTAGGCCACAGAGGAAGAGGGAGCAGGAGCCCTCCAAATCTTCCTGGAACAGTGGAGAATAGGATTATGCGGTCCTGTACTTATCCAATGAGACCCCGCACCCAACACACACGTTTACTCCCACTCTCGGTTCTGGGAGAAGATAGGAACCTGAGGCTCATCAAAGATGAGTGGCTGACAGCCCTCGAAGTTGGCAGAGGCCCTGAAGAGACACTGTTGCTCTAGTGGTTGGGGACTCAGCAGGACAAGGTCCCACCCGGACTGCAAGAGGCAAGTCTTGGAAGAGGATCTGGCTGCAGGGGGGAGAGAAGCCTGCAGACACCAGCCAGGTGCCCTGACCCCAGCCCCATTCCTGGTTATTGCATTCCAGTCTGGCGGCTGGCAGACCACACCCACAGAGCTGGGGAGTGGACTGTGGACATTGGTGTTTGGAGCGAAGGGTGCTCAGCTGACGTCACAGGAAGGCCCTGCTCTAAGAATCTTTCACTGTGGCTTAGCCACCAGCCACAGCTAAAGAAGTGTAATCTGGGGGGAGGGGCAGGCTACGGGAGCTAGACAGACAAAAACCTATCTGCCAAATGCCGTGAATGGTGGCAGCGGCAGTCCCACCTCCATGCCTGGCCTCGATGTTATGGCTAAATGCCAGACAGTGGTAGGGAAGTATCAAAGCTGGGCAGGGCCTGGGAATGTGGGGATCCAGGCCGGCAAAGAGAGGGGCAAGTCAGGTCTAGTGTGTGGAAGGGCTGGTGGAGGGAGGGGGGATGGGGGGCACAGGCTCATGGTTAGGCAGCGGAGACATCCAGAAAATTCTTGGGACAACTAGGGGAGGAGCAGACTGAAGCAGCGCTGCAGGAGAGTGACTTGAGGAGTCGGCACCTCCAGCTGCGAGAGGCAGAGTCTGCAGGAGCAACACCACCTGCTGGCAGAAGGGGAGAATAGTCCCTGCTCACACACAGGATGGTGGGCGTAACTTCCAGCTGAAGCCTGGGGTCAGAGAGGACAGAGTGGGGGACGAGGAAGTGGGCAAAAAATGGCAAAACCGCCCTGTCACACCTCCAGGTGAAGAAGCAAAGGCCAAGGCTTGAAAGTATGCAGGGCACCCCAGTCCCTCCTGGGGACCTCCCACACACCACTCAGCCCAGCATCAACATGAAGCCATCAATTCCAGAGCCATCGATCAAATGCAGACAGTTTAATCCTCTCCGACCCACTACCAGCTCCCACTGTTTCCATGGGGCCCTCAGCCAAGGGCACCCCTTGCCAAGGAGCCCCAGTGTGCACAAGAGCACACCTGCCATCAGCACCGCCTTTCCCAGGCCCCATGCCCAGGACTTGGAGGAGCTCTTTTCACTTCTGGGACCTGGGGGCAGAGAGAAGAGTGGGCTTCCTCTGAGGGAGAAGAGGCACGGAGTGAAAAGGAAGAATGGTGCTCTTGCTCAAGGCGAACGAGATGTGTGCAGAGAGCGAAAAGGAAAAAAACCAACTGCTAGACGCTGAGGGGATGGAAGGTGACAGAACTGTGACCTCTCCAGCCTATGCCCTCTGCTGGGAGGCAGGCGGACGGCCTGCAGTAACAGCAGGGCTCTAAGGCAGCTCTGAAGCAGGGCATGGCTCGAGCAGTGGGCAGGTGCACTCAGAGCCGAGCCCCGCGGGCGAGGGCTGGCGCTCCACACCCCCCACAGCCGCAGCCCAGCCCAGCAGTCTCCAGATGACTAAGCACACACTGCTAAGTGGCCTTCCCAAGACTGGGCTGGCAGCTGCCCTTGACTGCCTGCCCCCTACAGCCAACTGAGATGCTCCTCCTCGTAGTGCTGGGGGTCGATGAAGGGCCGGTCGATAGAGCGAATCATCAGCTCCCCACAGTACACACACTCAGCTGCCACCAGCTCATCTAGGTCAGCCTTGAGCTGTTCCCGGCTGGGGCCCGCAGTGGCAGCCCCACCCTCTGCTTCCTTCGCCCGGGCAGAGCCCTTGGTCGGGGGTGGGGCAGCCCCCAGCTTGCGCTGCAGCTCTGCCAGCCGGGCCTGCTTGTAGGCCGGCAGGCCAGGCCGCACAGCCTGCAGCAAGCAGTCAGCATGGAACATGTGGCCGCAGAGGAACAGGTAAAACGGGCGGTTGAGAAGGGGGAAGTCGCAGGTGGCACATTTGTCCTGGGGCTCCACGGTGCCGTAGCGACCCCGCAGCTCCTGCAGGTCTCGCCGGATGCGCTGAGCACTGGCGGTAGCCTCCTCCATCTCCCGCTGGAGCTCCTGGATGTGGTGGTTGTAGGCTTTCAGAGAGCTGCAGATCGCCTCCTTAAAGTGGTCGATGGTGACAAAGTCAGGAAAGAAGGGCAGCACGTCCTCAATCTTGAGCAGGGGGCAGCTGGCCAGGCAGGCCATAGCCGTCTGCACGTCCTCCTCCTCCTGCACCACGTGCCTCGCAATCTTCAGCCACAGCTTCTTTCGAAGTTCCTCATCTTCCTCGGGCAAATCAGCACACTGCTTGGCCAGGTCCACATCCACCTGTGGGGAAACCGTGGGCGTTAGGGTCAGCCCTCCTCCCCACCCAGGACACAGACCATGGGACAGACAGACGCCCAGGGAGACCCCAAGGCAGGATTCCCAGCACTCCCGGCAGCAAACGAGGAGGAGCTTCTCGGGCCGGAATCGGAACCTATCTCAGTGACAGGCCGGTGCCCGTCACAGCTATGTAAGAGCTACTTATGATGGTGGGACTTCAATTTCAGTGAATTTAAAATTCACCTGGGGAACATGGTCAAAATTCAGACTTGGGGGCCCACCTTCACATATTCTGATTCAGTAAGTCCTTTAGGTAATAATTCATGATCTGAGAAATGTCACTCAGCATCTTCTGCTTCTGCAACTGGGACCACAGCACAATAGCCAGCAGGTATGCACAGCTTACCTAAGTAAGAGGCACTGTTCTGAGTGCTTTTCATATATAGTACTTTTTAAAAAATAATTTATTGATTGATTTTAGAGAGAGAGAAACATCAATTTGTTGTTCCACTCACTTACGCATTCACTGGTTGATTCTCGTGTGCGACCTTGGCAGATCGGGATGACGCTTTAACCAACTGAGCTACACAGCCAGGGCCACATACAGGACTTTAATCAACCCTATGAGGGAAGTACTGTAATATTACCCCCATTTGGTAGATGAATGACCTGAGACACAGAGAGGTTCAAGACTAGGCTGAGGTAAAACAGCTTAGAAAGGAGCAGGATCAGAATTCAAATCCTGACTTGAGTCCCTGTTCTTAACCTCTATACTTCTACACTACCGCACCTCTCTGCAAGGGAGGCCAGCACACCTGGCCACAGCTACCTCTCCAGCCCGTCAGCATTGAAGCTACTGCTCTCCAGGGCCCTCTCTTAGGGGGTATGAAGACTCATTGGCTCACCTGCAGGGCCAGGTCCACAGCCTCCTCATACAGCTCCAGGACCTTGTAGACATGGACACAAGCACGGTGGTGGCCGTGCTCAGCGCAGAGCCGCAGCGCATACTTGAGATCGTAGTGCACACGGTGCGGGCTGGTCCCAGCCTGCTCAAGGTAGGCCAGCAGCGAGGCTGGCTGGCCTCGGGCATACAGTGACAGCAGGTAATTGTGAATGGCCTGCTCAGTCTCACCCAGCACGTTCACGCAGAACTCCATGTAGCGGATGGCCTGGCTCACCTGCTGGGCCTCGCCGCCCTGGCTATAGCTGACCAGGGCAGGGATGAGTTTCCGGGCATCGAGCCGGCTGCCCATCTCAATCCAGGCATCCACCAGCTGGCGAGGAATATGACGGATGAGGGTGGGTGAGAACTTGTAGAAGAGCTGGGGGTCCCGGTGGCGGGCAAGCACGGCCAGGGCCTCCTCATAGGCCTCATGCTGGCAGTGGTATGCCACCACCCGCTCGTAGTCCTGCATGATCACAGCAAAGTACACCATGTGTTCCGTGTCCCCATGGCTGGCGAGCAGCTCATGGATGGAGGACCTGCTGGCAAAGAGCCACTCCCGGTGGCGCGGGCTGCTGAGGAAGGCGCGGAAGTGCTCCCGGGTCTCCCGGTAGAGGTTTAGGGCATCTGGGTCACCCTGCAGAGCCCCGAGCCGGCTCAGGTAGAGCTCTGTGAGCCAGGCGGTCAGCAGCGTGGCCTGCGTACGCTCAGCTGGCTTCAAACCGGCCAGTTTTCGTTGCAAGAACTCAACAAGAGCCTCTTCCTGTCGGGCCTCCAGGAACTTGAGGGCAATTTCCTCAAAGTAGCTCTGGGTCAGGGCATAGCAGCGGGCGCTCTCCAGGTAACGACGCTGATGAAAGCAGAAATCGGCCTCCCGAGCCAGGACGGTGTCCAGGCAGTCGGGCCGTTCTCGACAATACTCTTTGGCCAGGTCGAAGCGGTTCATGTCCAGGTAGGTGCGCCAGACGTCCCGGGCCTCCCGCTGCACGTGGTAGCGGAAGACAGCCCGCTCGGTGTAGGCCCACAGCTGGCCTGTGGAGGAGTCCTTCACCATGTGCTTCAGCGGCCCGAACTTCTCCAGGAAGTGGTCCCGAAGCACCACCTGCCCCGTCAGTGTGCACACCGCCTCCACCCGGTCCGCCAGCAGCAGCAGGAAGTGGAACTGGGTCAGGACAATGGCCAGTGGTGGGCTGGCCCCAGGGCCTACCCCATCTGGGTATTCCCAGACTCGCTCCTCACTCAGCAGGGAGTCGGGACGCCCGTTGTCCAGTGCTCCGTACAACACGCCGTCCCCCATCATCCAGGCGAAGGCCCTCGGAGCAGAACGCAATTTAGGAGTATAAAAGGCCAACTCGCTGTAACCCAGACTGCTGGGGAACTCCCGGAATGGGGGCGGGTGGTCAGCGTAGGCAGCAAAGAGCCCCAAGAAGCCCTGTGCCTCTGCTCCCTCTGCTGTTCGGCCTATGAACTGGAAAAGGCGCTGCCGAGTGGTGGCGATAACAAAGATTCGCCCATCAGGGCCCCGCTCTGCTTCAAGGGAACACACCGGTGCTGGACCCCCTTCTTCATTTAGAACATACAATGGGCGGAAGTAGAGATCTGGGGCAGGGCCGAAAAGCCCACCCTCGCTGGCTGAGAGCTCTGCTTCGAAGATCTGGCCTTGGGCAGTGCCCACGAGGATAGGGCCTGTGCTGCTCTCGGAGCCCAGTGCCTTGTTCCAGCCCACGCTCTCCACCAGCTGCCCCTTCCAGCGTGCCAGAGGCCGTACCTTCTGTCCATTGCGGTTCACATAGAGGACCTCAGTGCTGTTCAGAGCAATTAGCAGGTGAGAGCCTGGAGCAGGGGAGAACATGGGTCCTAAAGGGTGCTGCCATTCCCACCCTTAGCCTCCTTCTTGCCCAACCACCCTCAGATCCCACCCACCCAGGCAGTGACTTAACCTCAGCCCCACCCCACCCCACCCCGTCAGACCTCCATCGCTACTCACCTGTATGGTCCAGGAACATCTTGTGAACTTTGGCGTCGTCCTTGCGCCCCAGCTCCATGTGATTGGGTTCATTTGCCTTGCCCAAGTCAATGCTGTCAGGATGAGAGAAGGGCAGATCCTTTTCTCCAATCACAGACCTCTTTATAATTTGATGAAAGCCACAGCCTTTCTTCCCTGAAATCTACATACACACATAAAACTCTGAAACATACACAGGGTCCTACTTAACCCTTAGCTGAGAATTCCTGCACCTCATTTTGAGAAGTCCACTGAGCAGAAGTCTTTTCCCTCTGCTCAGCAGATCTCCAGTGCATCCGGGAGGATGGGCAGGAGTATCCCACTTCTGGGGTCAAAATTAACAACAAATAGTAGCCAATGGTTATTGAGCACCTTCTATATATCAAGCACCATGCCAAGAGCTTAATCTAGTATGATCTCAATTAATCTTCACAGTAAACTTGAGGAATGCTCCTGTTTGAACTGTATTTCCTTTATGAAGTTCTTTTCAAAGTATATACTCATTCTAACCAAAGAAATCAATGCAAAGATGTATAAAGTTAATGATTTTCTTCTCAAACTTGTCATTCCCAACAGAGAAAACTGATGTTAACATCTTTCTCCATGAACATAGATAGGGTTGTTTTGTCATTTTTTAAAAAAGATTTTATTTATTTATTTTTAGAGAGAGGGGAGGGGAAGGAGAAACAGAGGGAGGGAACCTCTATGTGCTAGAGATAGCCCTGGTCTGTTCCCTGACTGGGAACCGAATCAGTGACCTTTTGGTTTGCAGGCCGGTGCTCAACCTGCTGACCCACAACAGCCAGGACTGTTTTGTCAATTTTTACAAAAATGGCTTCATATTATGTGTATGTGTATACACATGCATATTAATTTATAACTTTCTTTCCTCACTTATTTCATACGCATTCCACTGAGTCAACAGATACAGCTCTAGGTCATTGTTTTAATTTCTGCAAAATATTCTCTTTTGTGACAGAACCATAATTTATTCATCATTTTCCTGTTGACAAGCACTCAGCTCGAGTCCTGTTCTTCCCACCACAAACAACGCTGCCACCAATGTCCCTGAATCTACACCCTTGCAAACTGGTACTTCTCTTTCTATAGTTATATATTCCCCAAAATGGGATTGTTGGGTCAGTTATATATATTTTAAATTTTAATAGACTTCACCAATTATTTTTCCAAAACATGGAGGCAATTTATACTCTCACCAGCAATGTACGAGAGTCCCTTTCTGTGTATCTTCACCAGCACCACAAATTACTGTTTTTAACTTTTGCCAATCTGATAGGTTTTTGAAAAATGGCATCTTACTGCTATTTTAAATTGCATCCCCAGAGGTTAAAATATTTTCAGATGTCTAATGGAAATTTGGAGTTCCTCTCCTGTGAAGTGTTTGTTTATATTCTTAGCCCTCCCTTTTCTACTGAATCATGTGCTTATTAATTTGTAAGGGCCTTTTAAGAAACGAGGTAAATTGTTAGTCATGTGGAAAACATTATTTTCCCACCGTCTTTTGTCTTGACTTGACTCATAGGCTTTTTTGCTTTTGTTCTGTCACAACAGCAATTGCTATGTAATCAATTGTATCTTCTTCCTGTGGCATCTGGACTTTTTTTTTTTTTTAAGATTTTATTTATTTATTTTTAGAGAGGGAAGTGAGGGGGAGAGAGAGAGAGAGAGAGAAACATCAATGTGCGGTTGCTGGGAGACATGGCCTGCAACCTAGGCATGTGCCCTGACTGGGAATCGAACCTGCGATGCCTGGTTCGCAGCCCGCGCTCAATCCTCTGAGCTACACCAGCCAGGGCCTTTTTTTTTTTTAAGAGCATCTGGACTTTTTAAAAAATATTTTGTTTATTTACTTTTAGAGAGAAGGGAAGGGAGGGAGGGAAACATCCATGTTGGAGAGACACACGGATTGGTTGTCTCTTGTTCACCCACCCCCAGATGGGGACCTGGCCCACATCCCAGGCATGTGTCCTGACTGGGAATTGAACCGGCAGCCTTTCAGTTCACAGGCCAGAGCTCAATCTACTGAGCCATACCAGTAAAAGCAAGGATTTTTCAGCTTAAGTAAAAGGTCTTTCTTCAGTTAAAGAACACAGACATTTATGAATAATTATTCACATTGCTTTTTAAAACAATTTTTATTCATTTATTTTTAGAGAGAGGGGAAGGGAGGAAGAGAGGGAGGGAACCATCAACGTGTGGTTGCTTCATGCACCCCATACTGGTGACCTGGCTAGCAACCCAGGCATGTGCCCTGACTGGGACTTGAACCAGAGACCCTCCTGTTCACAGGCTGGCACTCAATCCACTGAGTCACACCAGCCAGGGCTTATTTTTTATATTTAAATAACTATTCCACCTAGAATTCATTTTTGTGATACAGAGGCTTCGCTGCTTTATCCGAGATAGATAAACAATGTTCCTAATACCTTTGTCATATATTATTTTCATTTATTTATATATTTATTTCCAGCTTTATTAAGACACATTATTTCTACTTATAGTAGATTTATTTCAGGACTCCAGACAGTTCCACTGATCCAAGTAGCTAACTTATGTGTTTGGTACTATCTTTAACAGATGAAGGGACACGTTCAGAGTGGCTGGGTGACTTGCATGAGATTTCATAGCTCCTAAGTGACAAAGCTGGAATCTGTATAAAGCTGGGATCTGAATGCAGGTCTACCTGAGTCCTTTTTTTTAATAGGTTTCTTTTATTCTCATATGAGAGAGAGGGGAAGTGGGGGAGGGGAGGAGGGGGAAGAGAGAGAGAGGGAGAGACAGACAGACAGACATCAATGCTAGAGAGAAACACTGATCTGCTGCCTCCTACATGCGACCCAGCCGGGGATTGAGCCCACAGCTCAGGAAAGTGCCCTGACCTAGAACTGAACCAGTGACCCCTAGGTTACAGGAGCACACCCCAGCCAGTGGAGCCATGCCTGCCCTGGTCTCCCTGATTCTGAACTACTACACTACATTGGTTCTCTTTGGGAAGGATATTTCCTGAAAATTCCCAATCCTCTGTGTTCACCTGCCCAGAGGGCAGAATGGCCTGAGTCAGTTAACAGTCCCAAAATATCACCATTCCACTCCCTACTCCTGTAAGTTTTGGGCCCTCACTTACCGGAGCAGTGTATCCTTGCCCAGGCTCATGCAGAGCTGATTGCAGGAGACGACAAGGCTGGTGATACGCTCGGAGGGGGTGAAGTCAATGCGCTGCTTCGTGAAGATGGGCACTTCCTTTTCTAGCTGGGCATTCACATACCCTACAGGCAAGGAGCAAAGAAAAGTTTGACTATGGAAGAGAGGAGGAAGGGTAAGGAGGAGCAACAACGACGACAAAAAACAGCTCCTCTCCACTTTCCCGATATATTCCTATCCCAGGACCTTGGTTGACACATAGTTTAATATCAATATGTCAAGTAGTTTGCTAATCGCCCATACATTAGGGGTCCTGAGCTCTTCCCGCACTTCTGACAGCAGTGAGGGGTTGATTCCTAGAACCCTTGGGGCACTGTTTCACCAACATGTAACTGCTCCCAATGATAACGGGGGGAAATGCTGGACATTTTCCCTTATCAATCTTTGGCCCAGCAACCCCAGCTTAAGTAACATCCTGTAGTTCCACTGTTTCCCCTCTTCTCTGCCCATGCAGCGATGCCCTCGGTGAGTCTCCAGAGGAACACGTGTAGAGGGAATCCTGGAAAACTGTTCCAGTCGGTTGGTTAATGAACTGAAGCTGCTTTCTCTTTAGGTTTTACTCTCAATCCTTTACCATTATTCAAAATACCCTAGCACTTCACATACCCCAGTCAATTCTGTACCACTTTCTACAAAAGTTTCCCCTCAATGCCAGGCTTCACTCTGCTATAGCAAAGGCCTAAAACACTTCATTTCCCTCTGTTCCATAACAAAGTTCATTCCTTCCCCTACAACATTCCCCTTTCACCAGTTTCATGGCCCACTCTCTTCCTCTCACCAGAAGGGCCCTGGTGAGAAAATCACAGAATCAGGTAAATCCTGAAGCTTTTCTTATTTCTCAAGTGCAGCCCTGTAGGCAAGTCACTTCCTTATCTGAGTCCCACTTCCCTCTTAGGGGGGACCCTAGTGGCAGGGCCTAGATCACACGGCTGTTCTTGTTGCTGTGCTTTCAATCCTGGACCATCCACCAAGTGGGGGCCAAAAGGGCCTGAGGAGAATCAGGGGCCTAGCCCCAAACTACATGTCCAGGAGGTGAACCAGAACTCTTGAGCCACCCTCCCGACTCCTACCCCGCAGGTGTCAGGGGAGATGAGAGGGGTGGCGGCGCCCTCCCTTCCCTTACCCGAATGGGGGATGCCCACGCTGGGACAGCCGGGCTGCAAGACGGCCGAGCGAGACAAGGAGTCCTCATATTCATCCAGGATGGACGCCATGGTGCCTGGCTTATGGACTCTTTGTCCCAAGTCCAGAGATTACAACAGGGCTTCCCCCCAAGGATCCCTGTCGTCCCCGCTGGAACCTGCGACTCCCCAGCCTAGACAGAGATCTGACAGATCCCGGCAATCCGCCCCCGACTCCTCCTCTTTATAATTCTGAGGAGGATCTCGCTCTCGCCTTATAGGACGAGGGGACCTCCCCCGTGAACCTGGTGCAGTCTTGCACCCACTCCCGTCCCCAAGAGCTCATGGGCTCCCCACAGCCTAGCCCAGGTGTTCCCAACCTCGCCCAGGCTGCTCAGCTGACTCCCGCCCCCGAGACGCGCGCCTATAACGTAACTTCCGGGTTCTCAGACGCTCACGTACGCAGGCGCAGGAACTTCGCCGGGCCCGCCGCTGGGAGGTGTCGCGAGTGGTGAGTGGACCTGGCCAAGGCGATGGGCGGGGTGGGGCCCGACCCAGTCTTTCGTGGAGGGAGGGAGCCGGGAGTGATACTGCGGTCCTGTGCTTGGGGCGGAGACCTGGGTGTGTCCTTGTAGAAGACCAGCGAGCGGGGTGGTGGCCTGGCCCCGCCAAACACCAGCCTCTCCTTCCAGTACCCTGCTGCAGTTCCGGGCTTTGGCACTAGGAGGTAATCCCGGCTTTCTCAGCCGCTTTCTCCGGTCCGCCCAGCGCCATCCAGCTCCAGCCTCGCGGGTCCCCAGCACATTTCATGCCCAGGCTTCGCTCGCTCAGACACCCTATCCAGCTCCTTTCCCACCTTTCTAAACAGCTCGCTGCCCCAAGCCCCAGAAGAGCCGCCTTCCGTTCCTCAACCTAATAGTTTTCCTGTTCCTACTTTCGCAAAGCACAGGCAAGCAGTCCTGACCTCTCTTCTCCCACATACACGAGCCCACCAGCTTCCAGAAAGTGGCAGAGCTGAGTGCCCCAGCCAGTGGGAAGCCATGTGCTACCTAACTTGCCTCTAATCTGCTCCATAGTGGTTCCTCGGTGTGGAGGGAAACAAGAAGAGGCGGCAGAGAAGAAAAGGCACAGCTAAGGGGTGTCCAGCTGCCTCCATTCACTCATTCAACAAAAACTTGCTCTGTGCCTGGCCTTTGGCTATGTGCTAGTCATACAGTACTGCTCTTGACGGTCAGAATACAACAGGGATGATGAGCCAATAAATAGATAATTAATGCTAGAAAAGAGGTTGATGGGTTTGTTCAAAAGGTTGTGTATTTGTTCACCCAGTACACAAATGAGCGCACTCTCTGTGCCAGGCACCGTTCCAGGCTCTAGGGCACAGCAGGGGCAAACCCACTGATGTGGCCACAGCGCAGTATGGAGGAGCGGAGAACAAATAACTGCAAAACCTGGCAGGAACTAGGGACGAGTGTTGGAGGCGAGTGTGGAGTCCTAAATAACAGAACTGCAAGAGTTCGAGTGTGACTGCGATTGGGTTTTCCTCTTCCAACCTCCTTGGCCACTCGGAGTTCGTTCCTTTATGGGGCCCATGGACTCTACTTTGCTAAAGTGGGAGGCTTTTGGCCAGAGTCACCGCATCCTGCTTTAACGGGTAGCCCTCCGCATAATGACTAAAAGTGCCCCTTTTGCTCTCAGAAGCGTCCAGGTTTGCACGGTAGACTGCGTGGCCAGGCTACTCTTGCTTAACTTCCCTGCCAGGTGCAAAGAACTGGACCCTCACCAGCCCCTACCGAGGGCTCTCTGAGCCTGGAGTGCCCCAGAATATGGTGACTGGTTATTTTGTCCAAGAAGACCACCCGTCACTCCAGGGTATCGCTTCTCCCGCCCGTAACCTGCAGCCGGGAGTTGCTCTCGCCGCCAGGGGCGCTGTCCCATAGGCTAGGAAGCAGTCCCCAACCTTTTTGGAACCAGGTACCATTTAGTGGAAGACAATTTTCCCATGCACCGGGATTGGGAGTGTGGAGGGGGATGGTTTCGGGATGATTCAAGCGCATTTCATTCAAGCTCATCTCCTGCTGTGCAGCTTGTTCCTAACAGGCCGCAGACAAGTCGAGCTTGGAAGGTGCAGGAGTTGGGCGTTAGGCAGGAGGTTTCCCCTGGGAAAGTGATCCCAGCCAGGGAGTTGCCCCGCTCCGTGCTTGAGGCTCCACCCCAGATCACCTGTTATCTGCACTAGGGAAACACTGGTCCAGCCAAAGGTCAGATAACCATAAAAGACATTTACTGAGTACTGATAGTGTTCCAAGCACCAAACTACAGTAAGTTCCTAATAATCATTGTTATTTCATTTTGCGCACACTCTATTGCTATGAAGTAGTCATTGCTCTTTTCCACACGTTACAAAAATAAAAACTGAAGTTCGATTGTGGAGCAACTTGTCCAAGGTCCTGTGGCCAGGAAGTGGGAAGCCAGGAGGCAATATTCAAATCCAAGCACATTGCCCACGCCCCCAATGCAAGCTGAGAGAAGAGGGCAGGGGTCCAGCTGATTCCTCAGATCTGGATTGTGCAGAGAGAGTATGCTCCCTGCATGGAGCCCATTAGCATGGTGGTTTGTGTCCCCAGACGCAGAGTCCTTCTGGCCATCTGCTCGCTGTTTCCCAAGCCTCCCTATTGGGCTCCTCTGCTCTCTGGGATGTGTGGGGTGGGGCCTAAGTGGGTTTTGCTTGCTGCAGACACAGTACATACTCCCTATTGAGGCGATTACAACAGTATTCTTCCACATACTCATTACTAAATCCTTAGGCTAGACTTTGGAATAAGAACCACAGACCACAGTACTCTCATCCCTGCCCAGTCACTCTAGCTGTGACATTGCACATCTGATGCTCGTAGCTTCAGTTTCCTCATCTACAGAAATAGATACAATATTTACCTAGGAGGTCTGTTTGGAAGAGTAAATGAAGTGGTCTAGTAGAAAGCTCGCTGCTATAGCACGATGTCTAACAGTGCTCCATAAACTCTAAATGTGGCTTTAATCTGACAGCCACTCTCCAGTCCACCTCTCCCTGGACCTGTACAACTCCCCCTCAAAACTGCTATGGCTTTTCTTCTCCTCGCCCCTTACCGGCACCTAATTATGAAGTGTGGGCATTATGCTTTTATATAACAGAAGCTGACTGTGGGAAATAACTTGAACTTTGCTGAGCAAAGGGATACAGAGGTGCCTTAGGGAACTCACAGCTGCAGGCAGATCCACTCGTTCCTGCCCCTCACAAACCAGGTGGTAGTTGCTGTAGGACAGATAAAGGCTGACTGCTGGGCCAGGGAGAAAGAGGATTGGTATGCAAAAGCAGGAGAATTTGACCTAGGACTTGAAGTCTAAGGGCTTTAGGCAGGCCCCGAGAAAACCAACAGCAAAGGCCTGCATACAGCGATGTTTGGAGGGAATAGGAAATGGGACTGGCTATGGCCAGCTTGAGAAAGGCATTGGTGGGGGATAAGATCATCTGATGTGGGTTCTAGAAAGGCAGGTGATGGCTTGGGTGGAGTCCACATTAGAAAGGATGAGAGAGGAGGCAGACGCAGAAGACAAGTGGTGAGGGCCCAACCTGAAGCAAGAGAGAGTAGACTAGGAAGACCATGGTGAGACATTTCTGAGAAGGGCCCACTGGACTTAGTGTCAAGTTAGATGTTGGGGGAGGAGGGAAGGACAGTGCAGGGCTTCTCTTGGGAGACTTGGAAGATGGTGCAGTGACACCATAGTCCAGGAGGAGGAAGAGCTGCTTGGGGGAAAAGAGGCAGAGGTCATGTGATTAAGCTCAATCTGGGCAGTGGCACCTGAGGCCCCTGCAGGGGATTAATTGAAAGAGACCCTCACACCTGTGGGGCAGTCACTAACTCACTAATAAATATTTATTAAACAGTTGCATGAATGAGCTTTTTTTTTTGCTTCTGTTTTTACACTTGTAAAATGACAAAAGGCTACCTTATACTATTTTGAGTATTATAAGATATGCAAATCACTCAGCATTGTGCCTACACCTATAAAATGCCTAGTGTGAGTTGACTATTAGTAGTGATTGTTAACTGAATGAAGACCCAGACCAAAAGGGTTGATTTAATTGACATAAGTAATTTATTTTTTAAAAGTAGGTGTTCTTTTAAAAATGGTTTTGGATTTCCAGAAAAAGTGAAAAGGTAGTAGTTTCCATATACCTCACACCCAATTTCCCGTAGTATGAACGGCTTACGTTAGTATGGTACACTTGTTAGAATTAGCGAATCAATATTGACACATTATTATTAACTAAAGTCCATGCTTTAGTTAATAATACAGATTTCCTTAGTTTTTACTTAACATCCTCTCTCTGTGCCAGGACATCACATACATTTCAGTTGTTATGTTTGCCCATCCCTCTTGACCATGGCAATTTTTCAGACTTTCCTTGTTTTTGATGACCTTGACAATTTTGAGGAGTGTTATAGGATGCTCTCTATTGGAATTTGACTGATGTCTTTTTTTCACGGTTAGCATGTGTCATAGGTTTGGGGAAGGTGAAGTACCATTATCATACATCATATCAAAGGTACATACCATCAACATGACTTACTATTGTTGATGTTGACCTTGATCACCCAACTGAGGTAGTGTTTGTCAGCTTTCTCCACCTTAAAGTTTCTCTTCCCCCCTTTCATACTATCCTTTTTGGAAGTCACTACATATAGCCCACATTTAAGAAGTGGGGGTTTATGTTTCCTGGAAGGAAAAGTAAAATCAATTAAAATTCTTCTCTGTGGGAAATTTAGGAATTTGTTTTGGAATTTAATTTATTTTATTTTTTTAGTATATTTTATTGATTATGCTATTACAGTTGTCCCAATTTTTCCCCTTTTGCCCCCCTCCACCTGTTACCCCCCTTCCCTCTGGCAATTCCCACCCCCCTTAGCTCATGTCCATGGGTTGTGCATAGAAGTTCTTTGGCTTCTACATTTCCTATACTATTCTTAACATCCCCCTGTTCTTAATTTTGCTTCTTAATCCCTGCACCTTTTCTTAGCTCATTCTGCCCCTTCCCCCTCCCAGCTGATAACTCTCCAAATGATCTTCATATCTATGATTCTGTTCCTGTTCTGCTTGTTTGCTTAGTTTGTTTTTGTTTTTTAGATTCAGTTGTTGATAGTTGTGAGTCTGTTGTCATTTTAATGTTCATGGCTTAGAGCTTTCTTTTCTTAAATAAGTCCCTTTAACATTTCATGTACTAATGGCTTGGTGATGATGAGCTCCTCTAGCTTTACATTGTCTTGAAAGCACTTTATGTGTCCTTCCATTCTAAATGATAACTTTGCTGGGTAATCTAGGTTATAGGTCCTTGCTTTTCATCACTTTGAATATTTTTGCTAGTCCCTTCTTGCCTTCAAAGTTTCTTTTGAGAAACCAGCTGACAGTCTAATGAGAACTCCTTTGTAGGTAACTCTCTGCTTTTCTCTTGCTGCTTTTAAGATTCCCTATCTTTAACCTTTGGCATTTTAATTATGATGTGTTTTGGTGTGGTCCTCTTTGTATCCAAGTTGTTTGGGACTCTCTGTGCTTCCTGGACTTGTATGTCTATTTCCTTCACCAGATTAGGGAAATTTTCTTTTATTATTTTTTCGAATAAGTTTTTCCATTTCTTGCTCTTCCTCTTATCCTCCTGGCACCCCTATGATTCTGATGTTGGTACATTTAAAGTTGTCCCATTGGCTCCAAAGGCTTTCCTCAGTTTTTTGAATTCTTGTTTCTTCTTTCTGTTCTTGTTGAATGTTTATTTATTCTTTTTGTTCAAATTGTTGATTTGAATCCCGGCTTCCTTCCCTTCACTGTTGGTTTCTGTCTGTTTTTCTTTATTTTACTTAGGGTATTTTTCATTTCTTCATTTATGCTATTGCCATACTCAGTGGGTTCTTTGAGTATCCTGATCACCAGTGTTTTGACTTTGCATCTGATAGGTTGACTATCTCCAATTTAGTTCTTTTTCTGGGGTTTTGTTCTGTTCTTTCATCTGGGCTGTATTTCTGTGCCTCCTCAATTTGGCAGCCTCCCTGTGTTTGTTTCTGTGTATTAGGTAGAGCGGCTTTTACTCCCTGTCCTAGTAGCATGGCCTATGTAGAAAAGGCACCTGTAAATTGTGTGGGTAGAGCCTGAGGTGATTGCCAGGGCAGGGCAACCCACTTTACTGCCTTATGGCTCTGTGGGTGTATATGGCAGGGAGGCAGCTCAGAGAGGGGTCAATGCTGCTGCCTGGCTTCTGGAGGCCTGACGGGCACTTGTCCTGCCTCCACCTACCTCTCATATGCAATTGGTGCCCTTCCAGCCACCCCTGGTGTTTGCATGTGTTCTAAGTCCATGTGGGCCCTTTAAGTGGTGAAAATCCAGCACTTTCTTCTACTGCCCCAACAGGCACTGGTTTTTACAGCCAGAGGTGTGATGGAGGTTTATCTTCCTAGTGCTGGAACTCTGGGCTATGCAATCTGGCCTAGGGCTGGGGTCACTGGCTCCCAAGGTATCCCTCGTGATTTTTGTCCACCACATGTGAACTGTTTGTTCTGCCACTACCACCGCTTCTCTGAACCTCACTGCATCCTCTACACCCCTGCTCCACGACTCCACCATCCCACCCTTCTGGATGGATGTGGCTTCTTCAAATCCTTGGTTGTCGGACTTCCATACAGTTTGATTTTTTGACGGTCTGGTTGTTATTTGTCTTTGAGATCTGGTTGTAATTCTTTCTATGGTTGTGCAAGGAGGCAAGGCATGATTATCTATACCTCCATCTTAACCAGAAGTCCCTGAAATTTAATTTTTAAATCATCACAACATATGTATATACATTTTATTTTTTCTTTTTTGTTTTTTTTCTTTTGTATATACATTTTAACATAGAACCACAAAACTTATTAAGGAAACTGAGCAGTTCTTTGCCCCATCCCCAGTTAAACTGCATTGGGTCTGTTCTTATCTCTCAGTGCTGATCTAAGGATATTCCCAGAATGCACCCGCTCCTCCAGATGCTTGAGCATTTATTCCTGGGGCTTTGTGCCCTCTGGACTGCCTTTCCTGACACTCTTCCTCCAGCCAGGATCAGGGCCCCTCCTAGGTTCTCCCTGAGTCCCCTGTGCTGATTATCCCATATAATGACCACCCTGCATTACAATTGCCTGATACCTCTCCCCTCTCCCTCCCCCCCCCCTCTCTCTCTCTCTTTCCTCTTCCCCTCTTCCTCTTCTTTCTTCCACTTCCCTTCTTCCCCCACCCTTCTTTTTCTCCTCGGGTTGACTGTTCACTGAGGACAGGAACAGGTGTCCTGCACACCCTTTCCTGGGACAGGGACAGGGCCCGGCCCATTGTTGGCTCCTATTAAAATATGCTGAAGGAAGGAAGTCTCTTGGCTCATTCAGCCTCCTCTCAACTCTTTACAAGAGGTTGTATATCTATTCTCTTACCTGTTGATTTCAAACCTACCCAAATCTCCTCAGTTCTCAAAAAGCCTACTCCCTCCCTATTACTATTATCTCTTCTCCCACTGAGTAAATGGCAAAGCCCCATGCAAGGCTGTTGGGGACCTAGCCTGCTCACTTTCTTCCCCACCACCCTCTAGCGCTGTAGGCCCAGTGGCCCCAAAGAAGCCATTGGGGCAGCAGGGAAGAGGACACTTGTCTAGGTAAGAAATAAAAGCATCCTCAGGTCTGCAGTCCTCAAAACTAGGATTCACACATCTCAAGGGACATAACCAAATAGTATAAGGGAATTGGTGTCCAGAGCCTCAGCTTCCCTTGGCTCTTTTCTAAAAGTAACCAGCAAGAGAAGGTCCAAGGGGTAGGTTCCCTTCCACCTCCCCCGCTTCTCTTCAAAGAAAAGAGAGTAGACCTCTCAACAACTGGGGTGGTGAGACACCCCTTACACCACAGTGCATTGCTTCAGGGCATGAAAATTTGCAGAGAGACCACTGGAATTACTGTTGGTGTTCCCACAAAGACAATAAAGACTAGAGAACAAGTCCTTTGAACATCAAATGGTGTCTAGTTCTTTAACTTGAATGCAATTTGAGAACCTAAGCAAGTTTTAGCTAACTGAAAAAAGTCACTAACATTTTTGGCATGTAACTCTGAAGGGGGGTCAAATATTCCAACACCATTGCTATACCAAACCTCTTCTCATTCCCATCTAATGATTTATTTGAACAAAGTTTCTCTACATTTATATCAACACAAAACAAAACACGTAAGAAGAGAATCGATGGTGAACTTTCCTTCAGTCAAGCATTCTATCCGCAAGTACACGAACTAATTGAAAATTTTAAAAAATCCTATGCATGTCATCAAGAGTTGTATGTCTGATATAATTTTACTTTTTATGTGTATTTTTATGAAAATGTGCAATGTATTTATGTTTTGATTATTTGGATACTAATATTCAATAACTTAATTCAAAAGAAAACTATGTCAAGACCTAGAGAATTTTGCCTCCATTCTTCCCTCCCCCAGCCTGGTGTAGGTAATGCCGTCAGTGACAGCCCTGACTCTGAGGAGGTGGTAGCCTAGGACAGTTAAGTGACACTGATTCTCTACACCCTCTGCCTGACCCCTGAGAAAGAGGCACGTCCTTCAACACTCGAGGTAATGAATTCGGATCCACCTGGGGCCGGGGGGTGAGTGAAATAAAAACTTAGAGTCTTACAACAACAAGAAATGTAACATTATAATATTTAAAAATATATATGTGCTAATTAAAAGTAGTCAGGATAAGGTGTCAATAAAAACTTTCAAGCATAACATACGTTACAGTAAGATTAGAAACACTGAAAGAGAAAATAAATAACGTACAATTTCCAGCTGTTAGAGGAGAGCTTGTCCACGTGTTTTTTTAATGGATGATGGAGCATATCAGATTACCATAGTATTTAGATCCCAATGTATGTGTTTAAATGAGCAAAGTAGTAGTTTTATTTAAACATCAATATTAACAGTATGCTAGAAGTGATATCCTTTGCAACTGTTTGGTCTTAAAATGAAAAGTTTTAATATCTGATACAGTTTTATAAATTTTATAAACTTCTCTCAGGGAGCGTGGATGTCTCGGTGGGATCCATGCTTTGTACCAGCACGACCTCTGCAGGAGCCCCTCCTGGGCTGGCCGTGGCTGTCCCCTTCACCCCCTCCACACAGTCTCTCCAGGCCCCCTTTTCAGAATATGGACTCACACTCAACCAGACACTGCTGTTGGACAAGTCACCTGGCCACTTGCTCCTCTCCTCCTCCATTGTCAACCTCAACTTCCCTCAGCTGTGACCATCTCCAGCATTCTGGGATACTCTGAAAGCCAGTCCACTTAGAGACATCTGGGGACAGTGCCCAGGACATAATGATATTCAGAGCACTGCCGCACAGCCAGTTGCTATGCTTCTTACTGGTTCCTTAGTCTAGGATAGACCTGGGCTCCAAGATCCTGGCTCTGTCTTACCTGTGAGGCCTCAGGCAAAAGATGCCTAAGCCAGGGAACTTCCTCTGATGAACGTGAAACCCAATAAAACCTAACAACCAGCCTTCATCCTGCCTCCCAACTTTTAGATCCAAAGACCTGACACGCTGTAGGGACTTGGGGAGTATCCGTGAATGAATGCATGACTTGGCATGTTAACGTGCACTTACGTGGTTGTGCCGTGTCACACTGCACATGTCTGAATTAAACTTGCCTGTATACTCACCCAAAATGGTCTCTTGCAGAAACTGTTTTACAACTTTCAAAATGATAAGATTTATGTATTTAAAAGCAATAGCAACAACAACAATAAAATCCAAAATGTTTAAAAAGAGCACCAATACCAAGTGTTGTGAGGTTGTGGAGCATCTGGAACTTCTTACTGGTGTGAATATAAGATAGTACAACCATTAACATGCACTTACTTTATGACCCAGAAATTCCATACCTGGATATTTATCCAAGAGAAAGAAAACGTATGTCCACAGAAAGATTTGTACATGAATGTTTTTTAAAAAGATTTTATTTATTTATTTTTAGAGAGGGGAAGGGAGGGAGACAGAGATGGAGAGAAATGTCAGTGTGTGGTTGCCTCTTACACTCTCCACATTGGGCACCTGGCCTGCAACCCAGGCATGTGCCCTGACTGGGAATTGAACCAGTGACCCTTTGGTTTTCAGGTCAGCACTCAATCCGCTGAACCATACCAGCCAGGGCATGTTATTCCACTTACTTATGCATTAGTTGGTTGATTCTTGTATGTGCCCTGACATACAGGGATCCACCCGTAACCTTGCGGATGGGGATGACATTCCAATCGACTGAGCTACCCAGCTAGGGCCAGGACCGTTTCAGGGGAGATGGAAATGTTCTGTATGTTGACTGTGGTGGTGATGACAGAGGTGGACACATGGTCAAAACTCACTGAACTGTGCAATTAAAATGGGTGCATCATCAACATAAATAATCTCTCAATAAAATGGATTACAACACAAAATTTTAAAAAGATCTCTGACCAAATGTCAGAATGGTAATTAGTGTATATAAGGCAAAAGATAGTAAAACAACAGGCAACCTGCTTTGTAGCCCATAATTCCTAAGGGGAAGACTGAAAGAGGGTGTTTGGGGAGCAACAACAAACCTGGGCTCTGAGGTCCTGCCTCTCTTACCCATGAGGCTTCAGGCAAGTACTCAATGAAGCTGTTTTTTTCCTTCATCTATAAAATAAACACAATAACAAATACCAGTATCTTAGAATGATGACTTGAATAAATGCTAGTTTCTTTTTCTTTCCCCTGTTGGAATCACAAAAGACAAAATTGCGGACCTTACGTGATGCGGTGAATGTGCATTGTTCAGTCTCAGGCAGGGCCTTGACTTTGAAAAAACTTGCCCTGACCCAAGGGGAAGGAAACTGTAGTAACAGTTCGCCCTTGCAGAGCACTCTGTATGTGCGAGCACTAGAGAACATTTCCGAGATAAGTACTGTTTTGAGCCCTTTTTACAGACAAGGTAACTGAAGCCCAGAGAAGACAGCAGCTGGTAAGTGACACAGCTGGACACCAACCCAGGCGCTGGGTCCCAGAGCCCATGCTCTGGGCTATCAAGCTAAATTCTCTCTCTCTCTCTCTCTATCTTTCCCCAAGGATATATTTACTGATTTGAGGGAGAGAGAGGAACGTCAATCAGTTGCCTCCCATTCACATCCTCCTGACTGAAATTGAACCCACAACCTTGGGATGCGCCCTCACCAGGAATTGAGCCTGCAACCTTTTGGTGTACAGGATGGTGCTCCAACCACTGAGCAACACAGCCAGGGAAAGCTAACTTGTATCTTGTTGACAAAATGTTAATTTGAGACAAAGGAGGGGAAAGAAATTGGATTTAGAAATAGTAGCTTTATATAAACTTAAATATGAACAAAAACTCATACCTTTCAGGTAAGTACTTTCACAGAAAATAAGTGAAAGCAGATTTCATGCTGGCTTGGAGAATCCTGCTGTTTTTAGTTTCGAGTGCTATGGTCTTTCTGAAGAGCCGGCTGCGATTATTAACAGGAGCAAAAGGAAGGGTATGAGTATTTAGGGTGAGCAGCCCTCCTGGTTTTAGCACTTTAAGTTCTGCTTCCTGGGACACGGTAGTCCTGCTCACCGTAGGGTGAACTAGCTGGCCTCCGTGACACAAACCCAAAAGGAAAGAGAAGCTGTGGCCCGGAGCTGGCTCTTGCCTCCCTTTCCAGCTCATTCTCCCCACTCCCTCCCTCAGTCAGGCTGAGCTACTGTTAGTTCCAAAATGGACCACACTCTCTCTTTCCCCTCTGGGCCTGATTCCTGCTGTTTCTTCAGGTTGTTCCCAAGCCTTCTGTGCTGGATTCACACTCATTCCAGATCCTGCCAGACCGGTGAAGTTCAGCAGGTTCATGCGTGTATGGCCACACCAGTTGTTGAAATATACACTTCCCTGAGTGTGTCCCTGTCATTCCTCCACAGAATATAGCCACTAGGGTGTCCAACCTTTGGCGTCTCTGGGCCACACTGGGAAAAGAAGAGTTGTCTTGGGCTACACATTAAATACATTGTGACACATAATCACAAAAAAAAACACTGCATCATGTTTTAAGTAAACAAATGATTTTTGTGTTGTGCTGCATTCACAGTCATCTGGGCCACATGCGGCCCATGGGCCACGGGTTGGACACCCCTCCCTGCAAAGGTTAATGTCAAGCACACCAGAGGTCTAATAAAAGCTGCTCTAGCACAAGACTAGTATCTTTTTGAGGCCATACCAGTTGCTAAATAATTGAGATATCCCTGATTACAACTATGCAAAGTGTGAATTTATATAACCACTGCCAAGGAGGGAATTTGGAGTGATATGAGTATTAATTGAATAGCTTATTGATTGGGTGCTCTTTTTGTAAAACTGCTAGTGTTTGTCATGGTCGTGACCATCATCAATGCTCTAGGGTTAACCCTGGGGACTCGAACCAACCTCAGTGGCATCAGGCCCCAGCTTCTGTTCAAGAGGAGGCTTTGGGCCCTGGAACCAGTCTTGGGGAGAAGCATTTAAAGGTTTGGTTGGGCCCAGGGCTTGGCCATTTGGACAAGTACATATGGCATCAGGGAAGGTGGCCCTACCCACAAGCGGTGAGCAAGCCCCTGCCGTGGGGTGCCACTAGAGCGGGGCGGTAAGAGCTTGCAGTTTTACAAGACCTTCCCTGTCTTCTAGCTACTTACAGTCTAATTACAGTATGAGGTGTGCACACAGCGAACACAGAATGTTCTCAGAACTCGTGAAATAGGGAGCTCAGAGAAAGGGGCTTGATGCCAGGCCGAGCAAAGTCGGGGAACAGATGAGCCGTTTTGTTTGCTGTGTGCTCAGCACTCGCCACAGTGAAAAACCTCA
Source organism: Tonatia bakeri (assembly GCA_004024845.1). NCBI lineage: Eukaryota > Metazoa > Chordata > Mammalia > Chiroptera > Phyllostomidae > Tonatia > Tonatia bakeri. The sequence goes on along the minus strand of PVIA01002230.1, from coordinate 51,773 downwards.
CAGAACAAACGAACGAGAACAAACCATTCATAATCCTGCCAGAGGCAACCATTGTTGACATGTTAGTGCATTTTCTTTTCTTCCCTAAATATACAATAAATACATTTTTTAAATTCCAGTACCATTTTTTTCAAAAGTAACATGTTCAGTGGAGAAAAAGGAGAAAATGCCAATAAGCAACATAGTACTAATAGCTAGCATGCTGAATGCTCATTCTTTGTCAGGCCTAACAAGCTTCTCGCTTAGTGGTGATGACACATTCTGTATGTGTCCTTCTTACAGAACTCTCTTTTAGTGTAAGCGCACACTTTTTAAAATACTTGGGCTCAAATTGTTGATATAATTCTGCATTATTTAACGATATCTTTTAATATTTCCTCATGTCATTGAAAATTTTCCTAAGGATCATTTTCAGTGACTGCTTACCTCACGCTGGGGGCAATCTAACTAGAGGATGTGGGGTGCTGGGCAGAGGCTCTGCCCTGTCTGTGGCTGACAGGGATTCACTGCAGGTTTTTGAGTGGAAGAGGGGCAGGATAAATTTATTGCCCTAAGGAGCTTGTGTGCACTAGGAATGAGGAAAACAAGGTCAGAGAGGCAGATATGAGGTGATTATCGCGGCAAAGGGACCCTAAAGGAAAGAGGGAATTCAGATACTACTTCAAAGAAAGGACCGAGGAGAAAGGAGAGGAAGGGGTCCAAGTGCATTGTTCGTGAGGTTTGGGAACTATTCAGGCTCCACTCTTCCCAGTTCATGGGCTCCAGAGAATTATGTTACCATTGTCAGAAATAAAGAAGTAGGAGGGGGAGTCCTTTTAGATGAACGTTTGCTGTGGCAACTCCTGGAGGTGTTTCAAAAATACCAGCCAGGGCTTGAATGCAAGGTCTGGTCAGGGAAAAGCTGTTAGTAGTTGGGATCAGCTGGATGGAGAGAAAGGCAGGGAGAAGCTGAGGCTAAGGCTGAGTGTGGGAGACGGGTCAGGGCAGATCAGAAGCCCAGGAGACAACCTGAGCCTTGGGATGGGGGGTTGATGTGGAGGGGGTGGGCACCTTGGGGCTGGAGTATGGGCGAGTGAGCTCCTGTTCCAGAGGCACAAACCCAGCCCAGGCCGCTGAGTTTGCCACCAACTCCCCACCAGGACACGGGCACACCGAGTAGAGAAAAACTCTGGAAACCCATTTAACTGGAACCTCCCAAAGTGTGCAGTCTGATTATTGTAGTATTATTGTCATTAGTGTGTTGGTAAATAAGTGGCTTCACCCCACCAGCTTTATTGACATACGGTTGACAAAAAAATTAAGTATTGAGTATAAAATTTTTTTTCTTGCATCCTGTATTTATTTCAAAGCTTTCTAACCTGCTCACCTGAGCCTCTGGGCTGTTCTGAGCAGCAGGCCTGGTGGTTCGGGGCCCTGGAGTGGAGCATGCAGATGGAAAACGACTGCTTGAGGTGCATTGCACTCACACAGAGCCCCTGGGTGGAACTCTGTGTAAACACTGCCTCGTTGTTTTGTTAACCCCTTTTTCAGCAGTGAGAAAATGATGGTGGTGGTAGGGACAGATTTCTTTCGGTTTATCCTTATTGAGTTGAGTTGAGTTTTGGCTGCAGATATCCCAAGGTAAGCAGTAATTTTGAATAAGATAAGGAATTAACAGAAACGCCTAAGAATGTGACCACACCCGAGGGTGAACCTGTGGATTGCTGATTCTGGGACTGCCATTTACTAGCTTCTTTGATCTTAGGGCAAGTCCCCTAACTCTTCTGGGCACCGGTGTATGCACCCCTCTCTTCCCAGCAATCTCACTCGGGTTCTTATGAGACTTGGCAAATAAAGCCCTTTCATAAGGCTAGAGCCCACTCCAACTGTGTTGGGTATTATTTATTTATTTATTTATTTTTAGAGAAAGGGGAAATGAGGGAGAAAGAGGAGAGAAACATCGATGTGCAAAATACATCAATTAGTTGCCTCTCGCACGCCCACAACTGGGGACCTGGCCTGCGACCCAGGCCCATGCCGTGACCTGGAATTGAACCAGTGACCTTTTGGTTCTTGGGCCTGCACTCAATCCACAGAGTCACACCAGCTGGGGCTGTGTTGAACACTTCTGAAACAAAAATGTTATTACTGCCATGATTCAATGTCAAGGCCACGTTTTAGCTTTTTTTGTTTTCTTTTGTTGTTGTTGTTTAATAAACTATTTTCGAACAGTTTAGATTCACAGAAAAATTGAGAATAAGAGAGTCCCATATACCTCACACCCAGGTTCCCCCATTAGGATCACCTTACATTAATGTGGGACATTTGTCACAATTAACAAACCAGCATTGACCCACTATCATTCACTAAAGTTCAGATTTCATTCAGAATCCTGGGCTCCTCTTCCTGTTCCAGGACCCGCCCAGCACACAGCACACTTAGTTGTCACGTCCCTCAGGCTTCTCTCAACTACGACCGTTGTTCAGACTTTCCATGTTTTCCATGGCCTTGACAGTTTTGAAGAGTGCTGGGCAGGCATTTTGTAGAATGTCACTCAATGAAAACTTTCCTGATATTTTTCTTATTAGATTGGGGATCCTTCTTCCTGTGAGGAAGACCACAGATAAAAAATGCCATCGCATCATATCATATTAAGAATACCTGCTATTTACTGGACTTACTGATGTTGATCTTAATTTTGATCACCTGGCTGAGTGTTCAGGATTCTCCACTGTAAAGTTACTCACTCCCCCGCCCCCCATGACTTCATACTCTCCCTTATGGACAGAAGTCACTATGCACAACCCCCACTTAAGGAGTGGGGGTTTATGCTCCTGGGGGGTAGAGTATCTACAGACATTACTTGGAATTCTCCATGGGAAATGTGGCTATTATTCCCCTTTTTATGTGTTCGATCATTTATATCAGAATAGACCTGTGGATATTTATTTTATACTTTGGGCTGTAACCCAGTGATCCTTTATTTTCTTGCTCACATTGTTTCAGATTTGGCCTTTGGAAGCTCCTTCCGTTGGCTCCCGTGTCCATCTGTCGTATCTCCATCTTCCTGTTGTTTTGTTTGCTTAGCACTTCCTTCCTTTCTGTAGTATAATATGCCAGGCTCATCTTAGATATTTCCTGCCCCAGTCCTAGAATCGATCATTTCTCCGAGGAGGATGTTAGGGGCAAGTTTAAATCTTAGCAAATGTGCTGTCTGGCTGGAAGTTGGGACAGGTGATCTGACAGGTGGGCAGAAATAAGACTCAACCCACCCTTAGGAGGTGACTTTCCCAGCAGCAGCAGCCAGAACTGCAAGTACTTAGCTGAGAAATAGGTGACTCACCCGCTCCCCCAGGTTGCCTCCTCCCTCCCTCTCTTTCGGACAAGACTGTCCCTAAACCAGTTCAGACAGAGGGACCTAGGTCACAAAGTGTCCCCACCCATGGGGCTAGAGATGAATGGCCTGTCTCAGGCCAAGTCAGGGCTTTTACCCATGCCCAGCAGAACCCCCCCCATTTGTGTATTATTTATACTCCCCCTCCTTGCAGAAAGGATTAAAACAGGATTACCCTTAAATTTACAGCTACAATTAAACTATTATTAAAACCTGGGTAAGGACAAGAGCACTGTGAAGAAGAGCCTGTGTGTGTGTATAGTAATTTTGTCCAGACAACTGGGCTGGGGTGACTTGCCTAGGTTCCCTGAATTACAGATCACTAGCACCAGAAGGGCTTTCAGAAATAAAGACACTTCACCTGTCATTTTATAGCATGGAGATGGATCAAGTGATTTCTCAGGAGTCACATAGCAAATGAGCTGAAGAACTAGGAGTATAGTGACCAGTCTCGTTGATGTTCAAATCCCCACTCTTGCCTCCCTTTCCAGGAGACTAGAAAGAACAGTTTTTGAGATTTTCTGTGGGATACAATGGCAAGGCAATACTTGAGGACCTCTTTCACTTGCTAGATGAATAAATGTATGTGGATGTGGCTGAGAAGTCTTTGGGACTATAACTAAGAATTATTAACATCCCCAGACGTTTGGACATAGGAGATATAGGATGTAGGCATGGTGATATAGAAGTAAATAATGGGGATTCTACCATTTCCCCACAAACAAGATTTTGATGGTTAAATCAGCAATGTTCTAGTTATTGTTCTCAACTTTTGATTTAAAGAAGGAGGAGGAGAAGGAAGGAAGGAAGGAAGGAAGGAAGGAAGGAAGGAAGGAAGGAAGGAAGGAAGGAAGGAAGGGAGAGAGGGAAACCAGGGATTCTGAGACTTCTTCTAAGAGGTTCAGAGATTTGGATTTGTGGATTTTTACACTACAGGCTATTTGAGAAATAGGATTATCTCTTTTCTTTAATATTCATTGCTTTCTTCCCTTCCCAATATTCTCCCTGCAGAAACGCATGAATGACGTTTTGAATGATTTTTCTATAGGCTGAGATGAAAGATTGCCTTAGAGTTCGAAGAAAGGATTCTGGGCCTGGTGTCACTTGGTGGTGTGGCTGCAATAGAGGTGAAATTAACATCAGACTCCTCTTCACTTGCTCTTTTGGTGACCTGCCTAGGCCACCTGCAATAGCTTGTCTCAGTCTGTAAACTCCTTCTAGGGTAAGGACAGTAGGTGGCCCAGACAGGCATGTGCTTTTGATGATGATTATGATGAAGATAATATTAGGTGCTTTTCAGACCTGGAAAATATTCACATGAAGAACTGTCCTTGAAGAACCTCCCCAGCTAGTTTCTCCAACACCCTGAGTTCCTTTAGCAGAGCAGAGCCCTGCCTTGAAAGGGAGTGCAATACATTCCTGGCCATTGTGTTCGCGCTTGTGTTTATCTTCTGTCTCTTCATAATCTGTGTACTTTTAAAAATCATCTTTAATTAATAAAATTATTATCCAGATTTTTTAAATACCCATACAATCATGCGTCAGATTTAATTTGAACACATGTAATATAGCCTGGCTTCATTTTGTGTTCAGCAAGTCGCTTCCTCCTCTTAAAGATAAATCCTTCCTGTGTTTCTCTGACAAAATACCTAGATCTACTTCATTTCGGCGATTCTTTGTCCTTGTACCTGTGTGATTCTCTGTGTTAGCTCTCGGCCCGCCTCTCTTCCTCCCAGGGTTTGACATAATGTGGCCTCGCGCGTGTAGCCACTGCAGGGGGAGTGCCCGGAGGATGCCCGGCGGGTGGGCGGGGTCCGGGCCGCTTGGGCTATGCAGATGAGGTGGGCGGGGCCCCACTTATACTGGCGGTTAGCGGCGCCGCCGCGCCGGGCCTCCGCAGATTCAGTCGGAGGCAGCCCGCGGAACCGGCTTCTCCCAGCGCAGCAGTGCCTGGTCCTGGGCTGTCCCCGGAGCGGGCCATGCCCCCGCGGGAGCTGAGCGAGGCCGAGTCGTCTCCGCTCCGGGCCCCGACCCCTCCCCCGCGGCGGGGCAGCGCAACCCCAGAACTGGGCATCAAGTGTGTGCTGGTGGGCGACGGCGCCGTGGGCAAGAGCAGCCTCATCGTCAGCTACACCTGCAATGGGTACCCCTCGCGCTACCGACCCACGGCACTGGACACCTTCTCTGGTACGTTCCACAGCCCCGGCAGCCGCGTGACTGAGGGGTGGGGTTGTGCACCGGGGGCTGGGGCCGGCAAGCAGGCGGGAGGGCGCGGAAGCCCCCCGCGAGGGAGGCGGGACCAGGCCCCGAGGTGGCGCTCGTGAGGCCTGGTGGGGCCCCGGACGCCTTCCTAACTCAGGCTCTCCTCCGCCCCGCCCCTGCAGTGCAAGTCCTGGTGGATGGAGCCCCTGTGCGCATTGAGCTCTGGGATACGGCGGGACAGGTGAGAAGCTGGGAGTGGTCTCTGCTGGCCTGGGGGTAGGTGGTCTCGAGGTTGGGAGAACCCCAGATGAATCAGGAATGGAGAAGGCCTTATGCCTTTGGTAATGAGTCTCAGGTCTCCAACCCTATATGAAAAGCGAATTCCTGAATTCCCGCTTGCTGTGATAGGGAATAATCCTACTAACGACCTGGCATTCCCATCCCAGGAAGACTTTGACCGCCTTCGTTCTCTCTGCTACCCGGATACCGATGTCTTCCTGGCCTGCTTCAGCGTAGTGCAGCCCAGCTCCTTCCAAAACATCACAGAGAAATGGCTGCCTGAGATTCGCACTCACAACCCCCAGGCGCCCGTGCTGCTGGTGGGCACCCAGGCTGACCTGAGGGATGATGTCAATGTCCTGATTCAGCTGGACCAGGGGGGCCGGGAGGGCCCCGTGCCCCAACCCCAGGCTCAGGGCCTGGCCGAGAAGATCCGGGCCTGCTGCTACCTTGAGTGCTCTGCCTTGACTCAGAAGAACTTAAAGGAGGTGTTTGACTCGGCCATTCTTAGTGCCATTGAGCACAAAGCCCGGCTGGAGAAGAAACTGAACGCCAAAGGTGTGCGCACCCTCTCCCGCTGCCGCTGGAAGAAGTTCTTCTGCTTTGTTTGAACAGCTGTGGCAGAGTAGGGAGCAATAGGCATAAAGCCACAGACATCTGGAACCTGGGGTAGGGGGCTACTGGCAGGGCCAGGCCACCCCATGAGACTCAGTCCCTTCTGAACACTGGGAACATGGGCCTCTACCTGCCCACTCATGCCAGGGCGAGCCCATGGCCTGGAGGAAGGAAGGCTATAACTTGGATTTCTGTGGTCAAGTCTTACAGAGAAATCCCAGCACTTTGATTTTCATGGGATGGTCCTAACAGTGTCAGCCACCTCCAAGCAGTTTGGGATCCAGTTTCCTGTTTCTTATGGGCCCTCAGGTCAGGCTGGCTGAATTAGGACCCCTGTAGTGGTCCCCCCCACCTCCTTGGCACAGGGGTGAGGAAGAGCCCAGGGAATAGCTGAGCATCTTGGATGGCCAGAAGGTGTACAGCTCTAGAGAAGTTTGGGATGGACTGCCTGAAGATAGAAGTCAGTGAGAGATGGAGGGAGAGCAGAGAGCGAGGCCTCGGAGCCTTGGGACCTGGGACCGGAGTCAGGCTGGGGAGGATGAGGCAGATCAGGGAGTGAGGCCTGGGCGGAGTAAGAGTGAGGAGAGCAGAGAAGTGGGGCAGCTGAGGAGCAAGGCCGACACCTGGGCTGCCCTCAGCCCCCAAGGCCAGGGAGGGCGGGGCTGATCCCTGGGAAGAACTGGGTCTCACCGCTCCCTAGGCACTGCCCAAACTGGCTGGGCCAGGAGTGGGGCAGGAAGTGAGATGCAAGGCCCAGCAGAGGAGGGGGAAAAGCTGCAAACTAGAACCTGAGGGAAGAAGGGGCTGGGGGTCACCTTTTTCTCCAAGGTCACGGCCTAGAAGGTAAGACAGTGCAGAGTGTGCAAATAAAGACTTAAGTTTCTGAAGCTAATGGTTTGTGTCATTTCCTAGAGTGATCAATCCATTGCTCTCTCACAGCCCTCCTCAAGGCCCCACAGCGTGGATAGAGACTGGTTGGGTTCCAAAAGACAGAGGCTAAATTGAAAGGTGGGGACTGGACTAGATGGGGCAGTGTGATGGGAACTGGACTGGGAGTGGGGGGGAGGTTTGGGGCTCCCCGCTTGGGGCTTAGCTGGTTCCCAGGAGAGCTAGCGTGGGAAGCAGCTCGGAAACGGGTTTCCCCAGGTGTCAGCGCCAGAGCTTCTTTCCCATGACCTCACCAGGTGGGTGGTGCCCCTCCCCTCCCCTCCTCCTTTCCAGAGCACCTTGCTCAGTGCTGAGGCTCTGGGGCAATCCTGAGCCCTCTAACTCTCCTCCTCTGATCCTTCTAACAGTTCTCAGGGCCCAGGGGCTTAGGTTGGGGGACCCCCTGCTTTACAGCCTAAGCACAGAGGGACCCCATACAGCCTAAACCTCAACGAGTGGCCACACTTCTTGGACTTGGTGTTGGTTGGACCCAGTGTTTAGCTTTGGCACTCAAAGTTCACATAAGGACCTAGTCCAGGTACTGGTTGTCAACCATTTAAATAGAAGTTTGGTCTCAGAAATCCTGTGGGAATGAGGGTTCATTTTGTGAGGACCTTGAGAAGAATCCAGCAAACATTCCCTATTCCCTGGGATTGGAGCTGGAAGGAACTTAAAAGGGCACCTAGGGGGTGGGGGTGAGGGGTGAAGGGACACTTCATTTTACTGTGAGACCCAGAGATAAAAGGTAATATCTCACTTGATATTACCAAGCGGCTGTAAGAGCACTTTGCAGACTCTAGAATTGGGTACCTGGATGTTGTTCCCGTGGAGAGGTGTTTCTAAGGCACACCTCGATGCCTGCTAGGCAACTGCTGGGCTAGGTGAGCACTCATCCTGTCTCAGCCCAGCCCCCTCTGTAGGAAGTACAGTGTGTGTGTGTGTGTGAGAGAGAGAGGGGGGGGGGGAGAGGGAGAAGCTGAGGGACAGAAATCCCAGTGGAGTGAAACCTCAGATAAGCCCCAAGTTTAGTTTTCACCAGGACCATCCAGCGCCTGCCGCACCAGGGCGCATCCCCCAGAGCTCCAGCCTTGTGGTTGCACTCTGTGCCCTTGCCGCCTCAGCCAGGTCCCGAGGGGTCTGAGGCTCCAGCTCCACAGCCTGCTGTTACCTCAACCCTGCCTGACACATCCCACACTGGGGCAGAGACCAGGGTTCAAGGTGGGCTTTGGCACCAACCATGACCTTAGGCAAATACTTTCTCTCTGCTTTAGTTTCCTTATTTGCACAATGAAAGACTCAGGACTGTGAATTAGAGATTTTCAAAACTGCTCCGAGGAGCCTGAGATGTGCTATGGATTGGGAGACAAGCCTAACCAGGTAACCTCTGGCCACTGCCCCCAGTTCTTCCCCTAGTCTCTGATGGTCCCAGCGCATCCGGGGCACAGGGCTTCCTCTCCTGCTGGGTTGCTGAGCCTGGTCAGCACTTCCATCATCTCACCTCTGTCCCCTGCCACTCCCTACACCAGTCCCTCCAGCCCCGCTGCCTTCCCTCTGGTTTCCGACTCAAGACTGTTACCAGCTTTCGTTACTAGCAATGAACTTCCAGCTTCTAATTTCAGCATTCAAGGCCCTCTCAACTCTGACACCAACCTGGACCAGGCCAGCCTGTCCCAGTGACCCCCACACCCGATCCCCAATTATTTCTCGATTTCTCACTCCAAGGCTGATACTTTTGCCAAATCCTCTAGTTTGGAAAGTGCCCCCGCCCCATGGCCTTTTTCTTCTCTAACCATTTTCCAATATTCCCCTTCTCCAGGGAATGTCTCTTACTGTACTAGTGTCCACGCTGCTCTCAGCCCATTGAAAACACTCAGTTTGGTCCCTCACTCAAGCTGTATCTCCCCCGCTAAACAGAGAAAGTCTCATTCATGCCCCATAGGGTCTTGGGCTCAAACAATGTTTGCTGCTGGCCTTTAAGTGCTTAAAACAAAAAGCCAACCAGTGAGCCATGGAGGGGATCCTGAGGGTCAGATTCAGCCCCACGTTCATGTCACTGAAGCCTGGGGACAGGCCTAAGAGTATGGGTTGCTGCAAGGGCCCCCGAAAGTGCAGGGCCCAAGCCTGGGCAAGACCAGAGGGATTTACCTCTGGTTCCAAACCCAGCAGCTTGCTCTGCGCTCTTTCTCTATAAACAGGTCTCTCTTTACCTTTTCTTTTTTTCCTAACCCTTTGCCCATTTTTAAATTGAATTGTCTTTATTGTTGACTTTTAAGAGCTCTGTATATTCTGGGTACTAGACCTTTATCAAATCTATGATTTGCAAATATTTTTTTGTTTATTAATTGAGAGAGAGAGAGAGGGGAAGGGGGAGAGAGAGACATTGATTTGTCATTCCGCTTATTTATGTATTCGCCAGTTGTTTCTTGTATGTGCCTTGACCGGGGATCAAACCCACAACCCACAACCTTGGCGTGTAGGGATGATGCTCTATACCCAGCTAGGGCTCTCTCCACTTTTCTGATACTTTTTCTGATAGAGTTTTTATCTCTATCTCTCTTTCCCTTGCCTCTTTCCCTTAGCATTCTCCACTGTTGAGTCTAAATTTTAGGGAATACTGATTATACTAACTAGATAAAATTCTGTTTCTTACATGTGCCTTTATCAATATAAATTGTTTTTAATGTCTGTATAACCAACCCTTAGTGGATTTAAAATATATATTTATTTTTCCATATAAATACTCAGAAACATTGGAAAATTCAAAGAATTAGAAGATTACAAATGTGCTCATAGTGTTAAGTCCCAAAGATAATAACGTTTTGATAAACTTTCTTTCAGTCCTTTGTTATATGCATATTTCTGAAATATTTTTCATGATCATATTGTATATACAATTTGTTTTGCTTTTTTCATTAAGTTTATTTTAATCCTCACTTGGGGATATGTGTATTGATCTTAAAGAGAGCGGAAGGGAGGGGGAGAGAGAGAAACATGCGCACCCCCCCGGGGGGGTGAGCCAACAACTGTTCAGCGAACAGGACGCACTCCAGCCGACCGAGGTACCCAACTGGGGCTCATTTAAAATTCTGGCAGTGTTATTTCGTGTTATGAACTCTAACCAGAGGCTGCAACCATAGTGTGTGTTTGCTTACTATTTCACCCTGACCATAATTTCTTCAACTAGATCTTTGCTTGGGGTCATTTAAGCCGTCTAACTTCTTTTTTTCTATTATAAATAAGACTATATCAACAGTTGATTATTTTTCCCATCATTGCTTGGAGACCACCTGCAGAAAAAATGTTCTTCATCTTTGGCTCAGAGACTGGGCCCAACACAATCCCAAGCTACTCAAAGAGGAAGTTTGGGTTTCTGTGTATATGTAACTTGGCGGGGAAAGGCTCTTTCTATTGGAACACGACTAGCAGATTGTGTGTGTTTGAAACATACCAGATGGTGACAGGCTGTGTATATGTTATACAAGTGTATTCGTGTTTGTGTATATTTCTCTGTATCCTGTTTTTGCTCTTGTGTATTTAAGGTGGGTGTTGTCTTTGTGCAAAATTCTGAATAACCCCATATCCATGCGAGTCTGTGTGTCTGTAAATGCTGGTGTCTGTCTCCATCCCAGACGTAGATAGCTCTGTGCATGTGTGTCTGGATATCCAGCTGTCTGACCTGAGGAGTGTGTGCTATACATGACCCTGTGTGTGTGCGTGTAGGGGGTATGGTAGTCTCTGTGTCTGTGTGTGCACATCTGGGTTTGGCCCAGTTTCCTGCGGGCCGTGTGTCTGTGTGGCTGCCTGGGCCAATTCTGGGTGGGTCTCTGTCTCCATGTGCATCTTCTGCTGGGTGTGTGTGCTGGACCCAGGCTGGTGTGTGAGTATATGTGCACCTGAAGGGGCTGTGCCTTGCTTGCTTTTCCTCTGCGAGCAGAATGGTGCCCAGGGCGGGGGTGACACACCCTCCGTAAGCTCCCTGTTCTCCTGGGAACCAGCTCGGGAGAGCGAGTGAGACCAAGAGCAGACCGCGTCAGGAGCACGGGGCCCCTTTTGCAACCAGCCCAGGCCCCAGGCAGTAACTGTGGCTCTCACAGGTCAGCCCTGCCCACTGTGCCTGGCTGCCAGGAACCCCGGCTCCCAGCACGGCTTTGCTGTCAGCGCCCTCCTTGGGCCTGGGCCAGATCCTCCACAAGCAGAACTCAGCCAGTGGAGGGGCCACATTAGTCACCCTGTGGCAACAGCAGGAAGTGACTTCTTGGGCCTCGGCAGTGCTGGCTGTTCCAGGGAACCATCACTTTTTGTCCCTGTCTGCAGTGGTGCTTCTGCAGCCTTATCTCCTCCATGGTCACCTTCTGTTCTTACGACTGAACTTCAAAGCAGGCCAGGTGACTCTTATTAGTTTCAGTTTGCAGATGAGGAGACTGAAGCACAGAGCCACGCCAACACGGTAAAGGCAGAATCCAGGCCTCTTCTTAGTGTGCCACTTAGTGGGGGGTCTGCCCCCTAGAAATGGTTCTCTTAAAGAGCATGGCTGGTGCCCTGGCTAGTGTGGTTCAGTGGACTGATTGCCGGCTTGTGAACTGGAGGGTCGTTGGTTCGATCCCAGTCAGGGCTCATGCCTGGGTTGTGGGCCAGGGTCCCGGTTGGGGGCGTGAGAGAGGCAACCACACATTGATGTTTCTCTTGCTCTCTTTCTCTCTCCCTGTAAATAAATAAAATTATTTAAAAAATGGAGGGACCAGGTAGGGAAGCGTGGTTTATGGGACAGACTAGGTGTAGGCTGGGGAGTGAGGCAGAGGGAAATGGGCTGTAGGAGGTATGTGAGGAGAGACGTCAGCACTGACTCAGACCTGCCTTCCTGGTGGAATGCTCTCAAGTCTTTCTCTGCTGACCATAGGATTCGCCCCATGACTTGGATGACCAGAGGATTCATGGTCAGGCTCGGGGTATTTCTGAAATTGAGTGGGAGCTCTATTAATAACATGGGTGTATGGTCGCCCTACTCATAACCCCTTCAGGAGGCAGAGCCAGTCATTGTCACCAACTCCATGGCCTCCTTGACCCTCACCTGCCAATCCGCCTCCATTCCCAGGTGTCCAGATGACTCCCCGGCCCCTTGGTGGTGAGGGGCAGCAGGGGAGCCTTTGGGCCCAGGTTGGGCGTTGGGATTCCTGGGGCCACCTGAAGCTGGAAGGAAAGCCAGCAGCACAGACTTCACTCACGGTTGCCTGACCCATGACAGCTTTCTCTCTCACACCTTCATTCTCTGCGGCCTCTGCCCATCTCTCCCCTTGCCTAGCACCCTGCACCAGCTGGGGAGCAAGCCAAGCTTGTCCCCAGACGTCTCCCTTCAGGGACAGCAAGATCGCTCTCCTGGGGAAGACAAGAGCCCCTTGAGTCCTGGAGCTGTGTGCATTTTTGTACCTAAGGCGTCGGCCCGCCCCTGCCCGATAGGCCGTGTGCTCTGCTGACCACTCCGTCTCCCACGGGCCACCTGTTCTGTCCCCATCTCTGACCTGCTGGGTGAGTTTGTGTAAATTACTTCCTTCCTCCTTGTCTGAGTTTCTCCTCTTTGTGAAGTGGAGCTAATACTCTCTGCCCCTCCCTGGCTCGCAGGGGACCTGCAGGGATAAGCAAGATAATACTGGGGAACTGATTTAGAGGAAGCTATCAAGAGCCAAATAAGAAATATCAGTGCTAGCCGTGTTTATATGGGTGTGGACCTTGGGTTCCCAGCCTCCTAGGGCTTGGGACCAGCCCTGACAGCTTCTTGGCCTGTCTTCTGGCTCCTTTGTCTCGTTTCCAGAGAAAGGACAGAAACCAAAGCCAGGAGTCTGGTCGTCTGGAGATGAGACATCAGAGCAAAGTTTGGGGCTCAGGAACGCTGGCCTCCAGGCCCAGCTCTGTCACACTGGCTGTGTGACATTGTGCCAGTCACTGCCCCTCTCTGGGCCTCAGTAACTTGGCTCTGACAGCCTCTCGCAGCTACCCACTCAGGGGCCCTAAAGCCTGTAACCAGAGGTCAACGTCATAGTTTTGGGATAGAAAAGATTTTGTCACCCAGTCCAAGTCCTTTACTTTTCATAGACATCTATGGATCACCTCTGGGGGCCACTGACAAACTCTGATCAGCTTGATTACCCCAAGGTTATAAACTGATCGCAAAGGGGATCATGCAAAAGAGGGTAAGTGGGTCAGGAACAACCCACTGGGAAGACAATTGCAAGTGAGTTGGTGGGTCAACTGGACAAGGCTCTGTCTTCATGTTCTGGCCTCTCCGGCCTGCTGCGCTTCTCCCCCACAGTAATCGCCCCACCCCTCAGGTTCCCTCTTACGTGGCTTACACCCAAATCCAGGAGCTTGGTCCCCTCCGCCAAGCCCAGACCCCTCACCTCGAGAGTGTTCGGGCCTCCCCAGGATGCACACCACTGGAACACTCGGAGCTAAGTGGACGGCCCAGAGACTGCGAGATTCATGTTTCTGTTTTGTTCCAGCCCCATTTTATGTTCCTTCTTGCTCCTTTTTTTAAAATCTTGGTCCAACTTTATACTCATGTCATAATTTATAGTTCCTTTTAAGCTGCCTTTTTACCAATAAGATTTTATTTATTTTGAGAGAGAGAGGAAGGGAGGGAGAAAGAGGGGAAGTGAAACATCAGTGTGTGTTTGCCTCTCGCACACCCCCTACTGGAGACTGGCCCACAACCCAGGCAAGTGCCCTGACTGGGAATCCAACCAGCGACCATTTGGTTCCCAGGTCGGCATTCAATTCACTGAGCCACACCAGCCAGGGCTTAAGCTGCCTTTAAATTCTCCCTCAGTAAGGCAAGGCATAAGCAAATAAAAAGTGAGATATCAACTATAAAGTCAATATAACCAGTCTTCATCTGGTACTTGATGGCCCCTCACCTTCTGCCTGGTTCTCCCGAAGCTTCTCCTCCTCCATTCGGCCCTGTTTCTCTCGGTGGCACTGCTGCCCATTCAGCCTTCCAGGACAGAAAACCTGGAGGCCCCGCTGACGCGGGCTCTCGCATGTCACAGTCCAGTCACCAAGCCTTAAAGCTTCTCCCTTCCCAGACCGTGAGCTCTCTTCTTTTCCATCCCCACTGTTTCTACCCCATCTCAGAGCTTCATGGACTGATAATTCATTGCTTTCTAAAATATATCTGAATACTTGTTCAAGAAATAATTTTTTATTACAAAAGCAATAGATAGTCATTGTAGAAAATTTAGAAAATGCAGGTTGACAAAAAGAAGAAAATGAAAACCACCTGCCATTTAACCATGAGAAAACTGTGGACATCTGGGTAAACGCACCCAGTTTTGTTTGTTTTGTCGTTGTAGACACACAGCTGTTTTTTGTTTTTTAGGTTCCATGACAAGGGACCTCTGAGTTTATTTTCTTCATCTTCCCGGGCTTGGGCTTCACTGACAGAACCCCCAGGAACCACTGCGGCGGGGAGGGCGGGGAGGCTCTCAGAGCCTGTGGGACAGTCTGGGCCGCCACCTGGGCTGAAGCTGAGCTTCCGGGTTCAGGGTTTCCCGGTGGCGCTATTGATTACAACCCCTCCTGGGGGAGCTGAGAATTGCCTTCCCAGGCTTTAGTCTAGTTGTGGTTGGGTGGGGAAGGGAGTGATCTTGTGCAATGAATAAGGTAAACCGCTCCTCATTCAGAGCTGTTTGTTTAAGTGAGCAGGGATGGGTTTGGGAGAAACAATCGTTTTTGTCAGTGTTTATTTGAACTGTTAGGACACATAGGTTTTGGTGCAAACTCCTCTATATGGGGAAGGCAGGATGGGTTTCGAGGATAAGATGATGGGAGACCCAGAGTGAATGCCTGGGAGCAGCAGGCTGGGTGGGGGCTGCGGACAGGTTAGCACCTGCCCAGCTTGAGAACCTGAATTTGGCACCTGCATTACTGCAGAAATGGGGATTCTGGATTGCCAGTCCCCCAAGTTTTCACAAGCAGCTAGAAATGGCTTTTTAAAATGAAGTTTCCTGACTCTTAATGTTAGCAACTAAAAAGAAAGCACTGTTTGGGCCACAGTGTGGCTGCAGGCTGCAGGTGCAAACACTCAGCTAGTCTTTACACCTGCCTTGTACTTCACGCAGGTTACCCTGCCCTGCTTACTGGGTGTGGCTACCTCCCTCTCCCTGTGGCTCCACCCCTGGTAACATGGCCTGCTTACCTGTCCATGTCTTCGATCTGAGTTTAGGTCACTCTTTCCCCTGCTCACATCCCCAAGTGCCCGACCATGCGGCCTCCACCCACCAAACTCCTGCCTTGCCCTCTCAGTGCTTGAGCCAAACTGAGCAGCTTGCTTGTCCCCAAATGAAACTAGACCCACGATCCCCGCTGCCCAGCTGCTGCTCACCATGATTTTGTTTTGCCTGGCATGGCCACACCTACTGGGTCATCTTATTCTATATCTCCTTTGTGAGTCTCCATGACTTGACCAGTCTCTGCTTTCTTCAACAGTCACTGGCCAGGTCCCTCAAATCTACAGGCATGGGGGATGCTGAAATAAATAAGAACCCATCCCTGCCCTGAGGAGTCCCACCCACATAAGGATAGACATATACTAAACTGACCATGTGTACTCGGCAGCGCTGTGTGCATTTGACAGAATGGAGGGCAGCGTGAATTCTGCCTGGAGAAACAGGGGAGGCTTTTTGCACTCAGTGACAGTGTAAATGGGAGCTTTCCAGGTAAATAGAGGGAGCTGAGGTAGAGGCAACTGCCTGCGCAAAGGAATAGAGGCAGGAGATTCCAAGAAGTTATTTGGGTGTGGATGGGCAGGGGACAGCTGGGGAAGTCAGAGATTAAGGAGCGATTTGGGAATTAAGTTGTTGTGTTAAACAGTATTTGCATCTCCTCTGCTTTTATTCCAGAGTGTAACTCCAGGAGAGCAGGAGCGGCATGTCAATTTTCATTGCTTCACACCTGACACCTGCCTGGGACTGTGTACTCTGCTCAAACCTTTGCGGCAAAGAACACAGCGCGCAGTAGCGGTGAGCGCGCCCCCTAGTGGCCCCTGCACTATCCCACTTCCAGCCACTGTGGGTGACCCACTGTGCCCTCCCTCCATCCAAGTGGCTCTTACCGGGATGGTGCTTTGTCAAGCATGGTCTCATTTCATCTTTTACCCTTCCTTGAGAGGAGGATGTTTCCTTCAGTCCAAACTTATTAAGCACTTGTTCTATTTTGATCAATGTTCTAGGCATTGGGATACAGGATTTCATGAGGCATTAACCTCCTTAGCTCTGGAAATGCTTTTAGAGAACTGAAGTTGATGGAAATTGACAAATAACTCGCAGTGGTGGGGGGACCAAAAGAGGGAGTGAGGATGGACGAGCAGTTGGTAAATTAGGAAGCAAAAATGAAGTGCCCTGGCCTGGCCTGTGCGGCTCAGCTGGTTGGAGCACTGACCCACGCATCAGAAGGTTTTGGGTTCAATTCCCAGTCAGGGTACATGCCTAGGTTGTGGGTTCAGTCCTTGGTCAGGGTGCATGGGGAGGCAACAAATCAATGTTTCTCTCTCCCTCCGTCTCTAAAACCAATAAATATAAAATGCAGTGCCCTATGAAATGGGAAGAGCCAAAGCGAGGTAACAAGCCCAACTCCTTGCCATCTATTCAACATTTAGCAAAACACTACCATTTACTAAGGTTATGGAGCATGGGGAGATCTGGAGGTGACTCAGAAGCCACCCCTGTCCCAGCAGAAAGACAGGTAAGTAAATGGAAAGGAAAAGGGGGTGCTCTGTGCTCAGGGTGCTGTTAGTTGCCACAGGGGTGAGAAGCAGGGATGCCACCCACTTGGGTGCATGCAGAAGGGTCTCAGGAATAAGAACTTGAGTTCAGGCTAAAAGATGAGAAACAGGGAGGTGGTCCAGGCTGAGTTCAACAGGCACAAAAAAAAGAGGTGTGAAAGTTACCCATCAAAAGGAGGCCATCCTGGGGTACTAGCACCCTCTGCTTCTAGGCGATCTACTTGTTTGCCTTCTGGGTGTGTACGCGTATGTTAACTCATTGAGCTGTATACTTATGACTCATGCATATTCACCTGGGTTACGCTTCAGTTGTTGGAAACCAGCCCCCGACCTCTCACACTGCCATTTAATTTTCCCATATAGCACTGTTAGACTCTGGAGTCATGATTAGGGTGTAAATCCAGTCTTCCTGTACCAGCTCTAAGACTGTGAGAGCTTAGATGTCAGTTTCCTCACCTGTAAAATGGAAATAATAGTGCCCTCATCGCAGGCTTGTGTGCCGAGGCAGCGACTAGAGACAGGCAAAGCCCCTGCCTGTCTTGACAAGACCAAATTTCTAATGACTGGCAGTACCTAGCACATAGGAGCTCGATTATTTGATGACTAAATGAAAGAATGATTTTTTTCTTTTTTGCACCAAGATGTGGCTCAAAGAGAGGGGTGTGGATGGAGTGGACCACTTCACTCAAAGGCCCCTGGGTTCAGAGTCTGGTGAGCAGCTACTCCTGGGAAGCCATGGCTTCTGTGGGTGGGAAGGGGACAGTGACCTGGGCCAGATGGGACCCCTGTCCCTAGCCCCCACACCAAAGGGAGTGAAGATAAGAACCAGGGCTCAAGTCTGTGCACCCATACTTCCTGTCCTCAACCACACACCGCAGTGAAGACCTGCCCTGGCCACAAAGACACACTGCACCGCAGCACCCCAGCACCGCTGCGCCCCTGCTCCCATGGCCCTCACCCCTCCCGTCTGGTGGTCAAACCTGGCACTTCTCCCTACCCTCAAGGGCTGGGGCAGTTTCGGGAAGGGTGGGAAAACCTGCTAAACAGGGTGGCCAAAGCCTGAACCGGTTGGACTGGGCGGTCACAACTCCCCCCTAGAAGCTGGGTCTCTCTCCTGGCCCACAGAGCGGAGGCAGAAGCCTCACGGGACAAACCATTTTATTACACTGTGGGTGGACCGGGGCCTGTGGGAAGTGGGGGCTGGTGGGGGTGTGGTGCCGGAGAGCCCTGGGAATCAGGGAGGACACAGCAGCTCTGGCTCCATGTGCCAGGCCAGGCCAAGTCGGGGCTCATTCTTGGGGGAAGGGGAAGCAGCAGCAGAGGCCAGACAGCCACTTTCCATAGCTCTCTCATCCACCTCCACAGCATTAAATAAACAATAATAACTCTGTACAGCACGAAATATATAGGGAGGTCCTTGCCCCAGCTCTGGACTGTGCAGGAGGGGTGGCTCTGGAGGTCAGGGGTGGGGCCACCAGCTTCCGACACTGCCCAGGCCCCTTCCCGACACATCATGGTGTGCGACACACAGCTCTGAATAGGAAACAAACCTCCAGCTTCCTCTTAAATCCTATGCAAGGCAGGTCCCTCTATATGTAGAACTCCTGGCTCAAAGTTTCTCTGCTCCTCTCAGACACTGGAGTTTTCCCAGGAACAAGTGGCCTGAGCTTAGCTGAGACATCTCTGAGAGGGACCAGAGCCCTGGTCTCTGAGGCAGAGAGGCCTGGGAAACAGGCAGGAGGGGTCTGGTCCCAAAGTCTTTCCCAGTCTAGGCCTCCTTGGTAAGAAGGAAGCAGGGCCAGAGGAGAGCTGGCGAGAGCCCGTGAGAGCCCTGGGCCGAAGGGCTGAGGCAGCCCCAGGCTCAGAAGGGCCGGGTGGTGTGGTTATAGACCAGGTGTTCTGTGTCCTCGGTGGTGGAGACCGTGGAGCTGGCAGGGGTAGGGGGTGGGGGGTGGCGGTGGCCGTGGTGGTATCTGTGGACACTCTTTCTCTGGTTCCTGAAGAAGCAGTACCCCAGGACAGCTACCACCACCACAATGCAGGTGACCAGGAGCACAGCAATGGTCATCTCCACGGAGCCTGGGGGCAGAAAGGGTAGAATGAAGAGCTCCCAGGACGTGCTCAGTTCTGACACCCACCCCGACTCTGTATCAAAAAGACCGAGTCACACGGATGCCTGATGTGGACGCGCCACCCGCACACAAGCAGCTGAACGGCTCTGTCCGTGGGGAGCTCGGGGAGAGGTTCTGCTGGGCCTCGGGCCTCAGCTCTGGGCTACTCCCCATGTTGCTCGCTTGGAGAAAGGCCTGGGGCTGACGGCAAACGTTTAGCACGCACTCTGCTGGGCTTCCCTCCCCTGCCACGGCAGGTATCACTGCTGATTGCGACTCTGCCCTCTAGCCAGCCCCCCAGTCCTTCTGAACACAGAGTTAGGCAGTCACAGCCAATTGTGCAGAGTCGATCCTTGAGCTGATACTACTCGTCGGCAACAGGGGAGTCCAGGCCTTACCTGCGTTGGGAATGGGGCTTTCCCGCCGCAGACCGAACACATCCTTCTCTACAAAATGATGGGGGAAAACAAGTCAGTATTAAGTGCTGACACTCAGCTCCTTCCCAGTGCCCCAGGCTCCCCACTGCCATCCTCTCCCACCCCCATTGCAGGCACTCGGTGTGAGGACTCGGTGTGACCAACCCAGGCTCTGGGACCGAGCAGAGTGCTCTAGCTAAGCCTTTCCCCTTCCCATCTTCCACCCCCTCCAACACCCTGCTCACTGGAGATGCCACGACAGGACTCAAGACACTGCTGCTCCTCTTCAAAGTTGTTCTCGTTGCCATAACAACCGCCATAGGTGAAGCGGGCACAGTGTTCAGTGAAGGGGTTGTAGTACCAGCGAGGGATGCTCTCCTTGCAGATGCCCGTGTCTGGCTGGTCCACGCAGTGCCCTGGGGGGTGAGGTGCAGGCAAGGGGGTGAGAAAGTCCATGAGGCCTTCCTGCTACCATATACCAGGCTCCCTGTGGTTGCTGCCCGCCACCTCCCGTCCCACACCATACTGAGGAAGACTGTGGTTCAGCGAGGGCCTCGGGGCCCCTAAGAATGTCTGGCCCATCTGCAGGGTTGCCGGAAGCAATAAAGACAAATCCTGAACAATGTTCTTAGGCACAGAAGTAAACTACCCTGACTCACATAACTATTTCTTTTCCAAACTTATCCCAGCTTTTCTGACTATGTCAAAGTCTTGGCTTTCTCTCCTGCACTGGATGATCTATCTTTTAACAAGAGAATGACCTGGCTGGTGTGGCTCAGTGGATTTGGGTGCTGGCCTGCAAACAGAAAGGTCGCTGGCTGGATTCCCGGTCAGGGTACTTGCCTGGGTTGCCGGCCAGGTCGCCAGTTGGGGGCGTGCAAGAGGCAACTGATGATCGATGTATCCCTCACGCACTGATGTCTCTCTCCCTTTCTTTCTCCCTCCCTTCCCCTCTCTCTAAAAGTAAATAAAATCTTGACAATGACAAGAGCAGCTCAGGGTTTAAGCCTTGGCAGGCACCTATGTCCAGCTAAAATTTATTAACATTGTTTTATTATATTTGTTTCAATAGTCAATCTCAAGTTGTAGAACGTAATAGTGAATTTCCATTCATAGTAGTGATGTGATATTTCCTTTTTTGATACATTAAATTAAAAGAGTAATCGATTAATAAAACAATATTCAGTAAATGCCGTCTCATTGATATGTGGACATGGCTAAATTTCTGAAGGTGTTAAGAGGCTGGCTCTGCCTGAGAAGCAGAGCCCAAGAAGAGAGCTGGGAGCTCACTCTGGCTCTTTCTGCCCACGGCCTGGCACACACAGCAGGCCCTGCTGGCACGCTGAGAACATGGGTGAGGATGGCAGTGCCAGCACTCGCCCTTGCCCAGAGGGCCTGGGGGGATTCTCACCTTTGTCACTGGGGAAATGGAAGTTCTGGAGCTCCTCGAAGCCTCTGGTGTCTGCAAAGATGACAGATCAGAGGCACAAGCCCGACAATAGTCTCCCACGGGTGCAGGGCGGATGGTCAGGACCCCCCCCTCTGCTGCCTGCCACCCCTCAGTCCCCCAGGCCTCACATTTCTCACAGGCGGCCTCGTCGGAGGCGTCGGGGCAGTCGGGAGTGCCGTCACACTCCAAGAAGCTGTCGATGCAGCAGCCGTCGCTGCAGTGGAACTCAGTGGAGTGACAGGCGCCGGAGCACACTGGACAGGGGCGGAGTAGGTGGGGGGGGGTCACACTCCAGCAGAGGCCAGCGAGTACCCAGGGTCTATCATCCATCTGGCCCTCTCCAGCCCAGCGCAGTATCACGAGGCGTCCCCTCTCACCACCTGTCCTGCCTGAACCCTTCTGCATGCAAACCGGGCAGGTCCTGAGAGGAGGATGCTGGGCTACCAGGGGTGGGGAGCTTACGGCCCTTCTGCATACTATGAGGGCGGGCATGGGTTGGGCAAAAGCAGCCTGATCAAGGGCATAGACGTGATATGGGCTGGAGATGTGGTTGGGGTGAGGGGAACAGGAAAAGGGGCAAAGCCCACCTGTATGATGCCTTTCCTTGGAGGGGCCTAGAGAAGAGAAAACAGAAGTGAGAGGAGACAGCCCCAGGCCCCAGCAGGGAGGAGCTGACAGTGGGAGGGGCCCCAGGAGTTTGGAGCTCTCACGCCCACCTCCCTGACAGGTGAAGGGAAACCACCCACCCTGGGAGAAAGTTCACCTGAGCCCCAAAGCTGCCGCGCAAAGGCCCACCTTTCACACCGAGGCAAGCTAGCTTGCACTCTTCCTCCCGAAGGTAATTGTTCTTGTTGCCTGAACAACCTCCATAAACAAAACTCTTGCAGATCTGCTCTTTGGGGTCGTAGTACCAGCGGGGGAAGGAACCACGGCAGCGGCCCACCTTTTTGGTTACGAGGCAATAATCTGTGGGGAGGGAAGCTTGTGAGGCGGGCCTAGGGGGCCAATGACAGAGGGGCGTGGCTCTAGATGCTGCTTCCCCAACCCCCTCACCTTCTGTCTGCTTGGTGGAGAGAACGGTGACTGTGATGTTGGCCGTGTTCCCCAGCCGGTTTGGGTTGGCCAGTGTCAGCTGGAACAGGTAGGTGCCTTCCTTGAGTCCCCATAGCTCCACCTGGTCCGAATCATTCCTCTGTACACAGGAGAGGCTATTAGGCTGGGATTCCCTGATGCCCTTGAGCTGCCCTAGGCTGTCCCAGCCACACAACCCCCCAGGGAGAACAGAGCCTGGGTGGGGTCAGGGAGCCAGACCAGTGTCTCACCTCTACCCTGACATCCGGGTCACCCTGCAGTAGGCGCCAGTCTGCATTCTCCACACTCTTCAGCACCAGGGGTTCCTGGGGCTGTACCTTCAAGTCTATGCCTGACCAGAGCATGGGGGTCCGGGACCCTGGGGGGAAGAAGCAGCAAGGTCAACTCTCGCTGAATAGACCAGATCTTTCCGGGGGACAGGGAGCTAACATGGGCCACACCTAGACCAACCTAGAACTTGGCAGCCAGCATGGGGCATAGGTGGAAACCTACCACTAAATCATCTTCTTGCTCTTTGTTTATATATATTATGTCTTTGGTATATTAAAGACCTTTTTATGTTGTAAGATTCACTTTCTGAAACAAATTACTGTACAGCATGTGCCACCTGATCCGATTTATGCAAAAAGTGTATCTATTTTAGGGGAAGCTTATTCCTCTCTTCTACAATAAGTAGGTCTTATGCTAACTGCTTAAAAAAATTAAAGTAATAGTTTTGAAAAGCCAAATAAGTAAATATGGAATTAACACCCACCACCCCTCTCTCTTTCTGCTGCCCAACTGCTGCTGACAGAGACGTAAGCACAGAGTCCCCAGGCAGCAATGTGGCAAGTCTTGGTGTCCCCGGGAGACTGGCCACAGGAAGAGGTGCCTCTGCCACCTCAGAGAGACTCTGCCCGCAGTGACGGGAGGGCCCGAGGGAGCCACGCCCTCCCTCAACCTGATAGTGCCTGTGTCCGAGGCTTCCCCGCCTCCCGTTAGGGCTGGAGAGAGAGACACGCACACAGCAGGATTCCTGCCTGTAGTGGGTTGAATGGTGGTCCCCCAAAACATAAGTCCACGTCTAAGCTCCAGACCTTACGCACGTGAAGTTATTTGGAAAAAGGGTCTTTGCAGAAATCATCGAGTTAAGCGTTTCCACACAAGATCACCCTGGATCAGCTACTTGCAATGACAAATGTCTTTATAAATAAAGACAACAGAGAAGAACAGAGTGTAGGGAAAAAGGGCTGTGTGAAGACAGAGGCAGAGACTGGAGTTAGGCAGCCACAAGCCGAGAAGCCCGGTGCCCCCAGAAACTGGAAGGCGCAAAGATGATCTCCTCTAGGGCTGGCATGGGGCAGCCGTGCTGACACCTTGACTTGGGACTCCTGACCTCCAAAACTGTGACAATAAATTTCTGTTGTTTCAGCCACTCAGTCGGTAGTAATTTGTTGCAGCGGCCAGAGGAAACTGGTACTGCCCGTGAGGGGACTACAGTCCAGTCACGCAGAGGAGACCCAACAACGGGCAGCAACATGGGAGAAAAGGCCCTGCCAGCGACGTGCTGTGCGGCAGGCGCGCGGGACAAGGACACGGCTGGGCATTCGGAGACAGGAGGGCCTCTGGAAGACCAGAAGAGTAAGGGAAGATTCTTCTGGAGAAGGGGGAAATGATTTCTTTATTCTTTCATTTTTGTTTTCATTCATTCGGTCGTGGGAAAGAATGCACTGTGCCGTTGATGATGACAGGACACGTGAGGCACTGACGCCAGGAGCGGGGGGTTTCAAGGCTGGTTTGGTGAAATTAAGGAGGGCAGGTGGCCTGGCCAGACCCCGAAGTGCCCTGAAGGCTGGCCAGGGCACGTGGACACTGCAGGAGTGACATCCGAGTGTTTAGTCACTGGTGGTGCAGGAAGGGCACAGACTGGCTGTGAGAAGTGGTGCCGCATCCTGGAAGCCATGGCTGCTGCAGACATGGACCTTTCAGCTCAGGACCGGAGTCCGGGAGTGCTCAGGCAGGGGCCACGGGCCTGGGTAGCAGGGCTGCTCCTGAGCTCCAGGCAATAGCTGTTTGCCATCTGTTTGGAGTGATTTCCATGGAACAAGAGCAAGGGGAGTGAACCAGTGCAGTGTGTCAGGGCAGATCCAGTGGAAGTGCTCTGAGCAAAGGGGCGGCCAAGGGGATGGAAAAGACATAAACAACAACGTGGGCAGACGTTGCAGGCCTGACAGGTGCTGGGAACTGGAGAGGGAGAGGCGGGGAGCAGGCAGAAGGGCAACCAGATCTAGAGGGAATGGTGGGTGCGGTTACAGAGAAGGCGAATTTGAGGGAGGCAACACCATCCAGAAGGGAGGTGTACAGTGGGAGCTCCTGAGAAGCCAGGGCTGGAAACACATCTGGAGTCCTAGATTTTTTATTTCTTTATTTTTAGAGAGGGGAGAAGGGAGAGAGAAAGGGAGAGAAACATCGATGTGCGAGACAGACATCGACCAACCAGTTCAGTTGCCTCTCGTAGGCCCCCCACTGGGGACCTGGCTCACAACCCAGGCATGTGCCTTGACCAGGAATAGAACCGGTGACCTTTCAGTTTGCAGGCCAGTGCTCAATCCACTGAGCCACGCCAGCCAGGGCTGGGGCCATAATTATTAACAAAGCTGCCACTTGTTAGATGTATACTCAGCACCATGCTGTGTATTCACCCTCAGCATCTGCACCTCGGGTAGGCAAACGAGGCCCACAGACCGAATCCAGCCCGCCACACAGTATAGTCTCAAGTGGTTGACAGAAATGAAAGGAATACTATTTTGTGACCGGTGAAAAGTACACAGAATTCAAGTTCGTGTCCAAACCAGCCTCTCCCATCCAGTTACACATTACGGATGGCAGCTTTCACCTTACAACAGCAGAACTGAATAGCTGCAACAGAGGCTGTATGGTCCACAGAGTCTAAACTATTTACTGTTTGAAACTACAGAAAGTTTGCTCACCCCTGATCTGCATTACCTATCTTCCTCAACACCCTGCGGCAGCTGCGTTCTCACCCTCCTTCCTCCTTCAGAGGAGGAATTGGCACCAGAGAGGTTCAAGGACATCCCCTGAGTTTCTGTACAGCAGAGCTGGGATTTGAACCCTACTCTGACTCCATAGCTCATTTTCTCTCCAAAATACCATGCTGCAGGCCACCCTCCTGCTTAGAAGTGTAATTTTGACTACTTTTACAATTGTGGGATGTTTTGTATTTTTTTTTAAGATTTACTTATTTTTGGAGAGAGGGGAAGGGAGGGAGAGAAGCATCAATGTGTGGTTGCCTCTTGAGTCTTCCCAACTGAGGACCTGGCCTGCAACCAGGCATGTGCCCTGCCTGGGAATCGAACCGGCAACCCTTTGGTTTGCAGGCCAGCACTCAATCCACTAAGCCACACCAGCCAGGGCTTGGGGTTTTTGTTTTTAACTTAGGTAATACATGTACGTGATGTAAAATTCAAAAAGTACAAAAGGGTGGTGAGAATTAAGTTCCCTCTTCTCCTTAACCCCCAGGTCCCTCTTTCCAGAGGTACCTACTCTTAGTAGTTTGTGAGTGTGTGTGTGTGTGTGTGTGTGTGTGTGAACAGAGATAGTATTGGACTCACAAGCATACACATTCTGGTTTTTCTCATAATATATCTTGACACTAACTCCATAGCAATGGAAAGAGTTTCTTTTCTTTTTCTTTTTTGGTTGCATATTACTCACTGTATAAATACATCCAAATTTGCAACTTATTTAATCAGTCTACTAGTCTCCTCTCAATTTAGTTTTCCCTCCCTTCCTCCCTCCTTCTCTTCCTTCTTTTTTAACAACGAAACCGTGCAGCCTCAGGGTTTATTATTATTGTTAAAATACAAGCACAGTATCTGGTTATAGGATGTGCAGGCAGACACCACGATCCTTCCCGTTCTTCGCTGGTACAAACAGCGCTACAGTGGACAAGTGGCTGGTATGCCGTTCTACACACGGGTCAGTATAGCCGCCCAGCAAATTCCTGCAAGCGGAACTGTGTTGCAGTAATATGCATTTACAGTTTTGATGGGTACTACCAAACTGCCCTCCACAGAGGCTCTACAGAGCGCATGTCCAATGCACAAGGGAGTTCAAAGGAAGCAGAGAAGGCAGAGAAATCACAACAGCTGGCCAGCGGCTGAGTCACAGGGATTCCTCCTTGATAAGGCAGAGAAAGCAGATACAGCAGGGACTCACAGAGGATGGTCAGAGACAGGTGAGAAGACTGGGACACACAGTGACAGCAAAGCGATGGGAGGGGAGAGCTTATGTAGAGAAATATGTCAGACTGGGCAGAGGTCTACAGGAATGAGAAGAGGGACTCTGGTTTCCAGGGGCCAGGGGGTTGGGGGGCGAATAAAACAGGGAGAGCAGGAAAGGAAAGTGTTTGCCTGGAACCACCCCCCAGTCCAGTAGTTTGGCTGGAGATCAGGAGAGGCCAAGAGGGGCCAGCCCTGAGGTGACCTCTGCGACTCAGAGCAAAAGGGGCAGTGAGCTGCGAGGAGCCCGTTCCGCCCTCCTTGCATTCCACAGACTGTGATCAGCTACACAAAAGGGGAAAGAAGACAGACTGGGCAGTCTACAGAACAGGCAGACAGGCTAGCCCGACGGGCACCCAAAGTGGAAGAGGCAGACAGAGTGATGTGTCAGACTTTGTGCCAAATTAGCAATGTCCACCCCCACACAACTGGTCGACCCTGGTCATCTCCAAGCCCCAGTGGTCAGGAACAAGAGGCAGATGACCTGTCCGACGACTCCCTTCTCCCCACCCCAAGAGAGCAAAGGGCCAGAGTGGTAATAAAGCAGGTCCCTCCCCCAGCTGCCAGGCCTCAGGACATCTCCAGGCAAACACAGACTCCGCCTCAGAAGCCACTCCTCCAACGGAAAGGGGGAGAAGGTAGGAAAAGAGGAAGGAGCAAAGTGCTCAGGAGGCCACAGGAATCCGGACTGAACTGGCCTGGCTAGAGGGAAAGGAGAACAAACCAACCCACCCTGGGAAGGATTTCTCTACCTAATACAAGAATCAAGGGCCTAGAAGCCCCAAGCACCTACCCCCGTGCCTGACATAATGGCTTTATCCTGCTCTGAGCCCCCTCCAACCTGTCCAGGGTGCTCAACTGAGAATGGATTCCTTCACACCACACAGCTTCCCCCACCCCCCAAAGCACTGCAGCACAATGAAAATGGCCCGGAGCTCACACTCAGTCCACACCCTACCCAGCTTCCTAAGTACCCAGGAAATCCCCACTCCATCCGGTCTTGTGCTCAACGGGCCAGTCTGGGGTGGGAAGGTTTGCAGTGAGGAAGGCTGGTTCCAAGACCATCCATCCAGCTCAGCTCCCTGACCAGACCCCACAGTTTCAGGCACTGGCCGGGAGTGGGACTCAAGTCAATTAGAGTCATCACCACCTACACTGTCTGCTACTTCCTGCGGAACAGGCTCAGGCCCCGGCCCAGTGGGATTCGGTGGCCCAGCCTGGCCCAGAGATGGTGCCCTTTCCTGGAATCCCCATCCCAGTCACCCAGGAGAGTGCCTCGAAGGAATAGGGAGAAGCGTGGGTCCTTAACCCAGGAGAGAGGCTAGTCCAGAAAAGGGCTGGAGAGGACAGTCCCTTCTCCACTCTCCAGAAATGAGACCACCCCTGGACTCAGCCCCAGACCAGTCCAGGCCCTTGGGCTCCCCAGTCTCTGGCTCAGAGACAGGTTTCTTCCAGAAAGGTGGTCTTGTATGAAAAACAGCACAGGACTTTGGGAGGTCCTGCGTAGGGTTGAGTCCCAGGTCTACCATGTATGCAACAGGAGAGTCAGTTTCCTAATCTGAAAAGTGGGATGACTACTAATAGCACCCTTTTCAGAGCTGGTTATCATGAGGCCTCAGCGATAGGCGGAATGGTACAGCACTCAGAAGGCTGTGAAGTGCTAACCGAGGTTATCAGTGGAGGCCCATCCCTGCCCTGGAGCCCCGCCTAGCCAGAACAGCAGGTGGAGGGAATGCGGAATGAAGGCTTCTGGAGGAGCCCTGATTCCAGCTAATTGCTCAGTCCCAGGAGGAAAGAGGAGGAGTCCTGACCCCCCACTTTGCCCTTATCCACGGAAGTAAACAAGGCGAGCAGACGGCTTGGTTGCCAGATCCTCAGCAGGGAGAAAGCTCTGCCTGGCTCACACACACACCTGCTCGGACACACCTGCCATCCCTCCCCTACCAGGTACACATACTGGTGAACTGACTCACCCAGCAGTCCTTCGCACCCCCACCCCAGAGCCTCTGGCTACTGTGCCCACAACAGCACCCCCTCCCCTTTTGGGTCAACCCGGGACTGGATTTGTTCTTTAGGCTCTGGGGTCTGGCAGCTTTCCCTGACCACAGAAGGCCAAGAGGTGGAGGGAGAGGTGCAGAGACGCTAGCCAGTCCCAAGTCCCTCCATGGAGGAGGAGACACTCCACTAGGCTCATTTGACAGGGCCTCAAGGTGCCTCAAACCATGCTTGGCTAGGGCGGGTGGCTGGCCCAGAGGGTACCTGCTACTCACCAGGCAGCCTCCAGACAGCTCACTCCCTAACTCAGCATTTCAGGGCCAGAAGTCCAGGGAAGGTGCCTCCTCCACCCCATACACACATCCCAGGGCACCAACCCGCTCAACAGCACCTTGAATCCAGGAGTAAGTCTGGGCTTTAGGATGTCACCCCGCCTCACACCCCAGCCCGTCATTTGTTTACAGTTCACGCTGCCCATTTCTAAGGGGGAGTTGGAGTAGAGTGGGGCTCTTGACCCCCTGCTGAAGCTCGACTCTTCCAGGACTCCATAACCCGCCCTTTCCTGAGTCTCCCCAAATCCATCCAACCATCCCCGCACCACCGTCTCACCTCCAAAGCCCTGGGTCCGCAGCTCGCGGTAGGAGCGGTAAACCTCCCTGGTGAGGTAGTTGACAAAGCCCTCCCTGGGCGCAAACTTGCACACGAAGTTCTGCCCGTAGAGGCAGTCGATGAGGAAGCAGGCGGCCACGGCGTCCTCCCCGCCGGCGGGCTGCCGCTCCACCAGCGCCAAGTTGCAGTTCTGGGTGGTGCAGCAGGCGTGCACGCAGTCCCGGCCGCGGCGCACGGCGGGCGAGCCCAGGAAGGTGGCCCCGTTGCTGACCGAGGCTTCGGTGTCAAGTACAAAAGCGGGCACCCCGGGGGTAAAGCGGTCCAAGCAGGAGGCTCCGTCGGGCTGCGCGGGGGGCGTGGGCGGCGGCCCGGCTGCGGTGCCCGGGAGGCCGAGAGCACACAGGAGCCACACGGCGACCGCTGGGACGCAGGCCTGGGAGAGGGGGGCGCCAGCCATCGTCCGCCCAGGGCCCGTCGCCCTCCTGCCCACGGGGGTCACCTTCACAGTGCTGGGCTCTGGGCTTCGAGGGTGCTTGCGACCTGAGAGAGGGGAGGACACGGAGCAGGAGGCGCACTGGATCAGCGGGGGAACCGGATCGGCCTGGGAGACTTCAAGGGGGGCGGGCCAGCGCAGAGGAAGCGAAGGGGAGGGCTGGGGAGCACGGAGCACCCCGGGAGACCAGGCCGCCAGACCCACGGCCCGAGGGACTGCTAAGGAGGTCACGTACCCGGACACTCGGACGAGCGCGGAACAAAGGGCCGAACATACTCCGAGTCCGCTCCGCCTCCGGGGCCCCGGTTACCTGCGCAGGTGAGTGGGGTGGAGCCGGCGCTGTTGAGGTTCCGGTCCCGGCTTCCTGCGCGGCCCCAGTGGCCGTTTCCGCTCAGGTGCGGGGTGTGCTTCTGACCCGCCTTCTCCACCCCCCAGTTTCTGGCGAAACTGAGTCAGCGCGGCCGGGGCGGGGCGGGCATTAACCCCAGCGCGCCCGCCCGGCCCACGCCCCCGGCGCTTGGGTCCGCGCTTCCCAGACCAGCCTCCGGAGCAGCTGCCCCGCGGCCCCGGGATCCCCGCCTCCGCCCCCGCGGCCCCGCACGCCCTGCCCCCCGGCCGCACCCCTGGAGACCGCTGCTCTGCGCGGACTCCACCGAGTCCAGCTCGCGGGGGAGCCCGCGCCCCAGCACAGGGCCCGGCTCCCTGAAGGTCCGGACGCGCCAGGACGCGCCAGGGAGGAAGACTGGCGCTTCGGGATGGGGCGCGCTGGAGAGGCTGCTTCGCGGCTCCCTTTCGGGTCCGGGCCTAGTCTCAGGCTAGCGGCGGAGAAATGGGGAACGCCCGACGCCAAGGGCTTTGCCGTGGTCGTCAGCCCCCGAGAAGTAGTTTCCATCTGGTGGCGTGAGAGGTCCGAGAAGCCGTGCGGCTGCACCTGTGATAACCGGAATCGGTGCCTGCGCCTGTGTCGCCGCCCGGGAAGCCTTCCTTCTGCCGCCGTGAGACACGGGGCACTTCCCTCCCGCTGCCAGGCCTCTCTGCTTGTCCGCAGCGGTACCCTTTGTTCGACGCCCTCTCTCGACTTGTAATAACGTTTACTCGTCTGTGTCCTTCGTTGTCTCTGTCGGAGCCGAGTCCCTGTCAGCGCTCAAGGGTCTGCTGCTTCCTCCCCAGGCCACAGGTTCCTTCTCTGGTACCACTAAGGGGTGCCCCGGTCTGGAGCTGGCCACTCTCTTCCAGTGAAATGCTGTCCTTGGAAGCTAGAGGTTCCAGCTCACCAGAGCAGCTGAATAGCTTTACAGAACCGTGGATTCCTTGAAGCCATACTCATTGCTTTCTTTGAATGAAGAATCCCTCTTAAAAAAACATTCCTTACAGAGCAAGATTGATCCTATTAATGATCTCCCCAAAAAAGAGATTCCACACATTTTTCATGTCACTCAACACTCACACCACCACCCCCCGCGCCCCCTGTCCCCCCCACCCCCCAGCATGGGAACATTCTTCCTAATTTCTCTGGAACAGCTTTACCTGCTAGGTCTTGTAGCCAACCATTTGGTCATTTTTCTGGCTGAACTGCGACATGTCCCAGCCCACATAACTGACCCACATAAGGGTGAGAATCTGGGGTCTGTCTCCCTTTCTCTGGAGTGTCTTGAGTTTCTCCCGCAGCCCCTGGCACAGCAGTGGCCATAGGGTAATCAGTGATGATATGCTGACAATGGAGTAAACGATTGTGCAGTGACTGGGAAGAAAGGGTTTTGTGATTTGATTCCGGCTTCCCCCCATACATTATACGCGAGAGTCCTGACACAGGAGACTATTTCCTTATGGTAATATCACATCACCACAATTTATCTTACATCCATTATACTCACCATTACCAAAAAACCTACTTTTATCAGGCCCAACTGACAGTGCCCAAATCCTGTTTCTCAGCACTTCCCACATATTGCCACATATACTCAAACAAACCAAGAAAGTAAGTACTATTTTTTAAAAGATTTTATTTATTTATTTTTACAGAGGGGAAGGGAGGGAGAAAGAGGGAGAGAAATATCATGTGTGGTTGCCTCTCTCAAGCCCCCTACAGGGGATCTGGCCCACAACCCAGGCATGTGCCCTGACTGGGAATTGAACCAGCAACCCTTTGGTTCACAGGCCGGTGCTCAACCCACTGAGCCACACCAGCCAGGGCCTTAATCTTTATTTAAAAGAGACACTTCCTCTCAGACACTGCTGCAGCCCTAAAAGGGGCATTTATGAAGAATTCTTTTTTAATCATAGAAGATGATAAATTGAGTAGAACATATTTTTTTAGAGAGAGGGGAAAGGAGGAAGAAAGAGAGGGAGAGAAACATCAGTCAGTTGCCACCCCCAACCAGGGACCCAGCCTGCAATGCAACCCAGGCATGTGCCCTGACAGAGAATCATACTGGCAACTTTTTGGTGTACAGTCCAGTGCTCAGTCCACTGAGCCACGCCAGCCAGGGCAGAAGAGAAGCTTTCATTTTCATTTGTCCTTCTGAGCTGTTCATTAAAAAAAAAATAGTGTTCTATAACTTTTCTAAAAATGTTTAGAAGTTTTTGTTACAAAGGACTACACAAACAAAAATACCCTTCCTTGGAATGCAAGGATGTCTAGAAGTAGTAGTCCCTGGCACCTGGATAAAAGGTTGCAGGTTTCCTCTGTGTCAGGAAGGACATGATTCAGGGGAGGGTCATCGCCACTAAACATGGCTTCCTAAGCAGCTGCCTCTGGGAAAGGGAGTTGGAGACAAGCTTGATACATTTGTCTTAACAAGCACCCAGGGCCAGGCGAACACAGGAGTGCCCCTCCCCTCACATATTCCTAAAAGCAGCTCGCATTCAGACACACCCAGACGCAAGAGGGCACCGACTCCGTGAGGACCACGGGTAATCACCCCCTAACTACGCTCGGCGAAACTCCTTCCCGCAGAGCCACACTCTGAGACAGGAGCTCCTGCCTGCCAGGGACTAAGCCGCAGGATCCCTCTGACTGCCACTTCCCAGGTAGGTCTCGTCCCAGGGAGGTGGAATGCAGAGGGCTCTCCAGAGGGTGTGACTCGGATCCTGTCCCAGAGCTGGTCAGAGAGCACAGATCACAGGCATACACCCCTGGGGACCCAAGGTCCTCTTTCTCCTCCCAAGGCATGGCGCCCTCTTGACCTTTGCTTATCTGCAGTTGATGTCACTAGGGGCCTCGGAAAGGAAGACCGGGGCACGGCTCGGCTCAGGAGTGCCACTCGCTGGCCGGCAGGAGCCAGGAGTCTAGCATTCCCGGTACCAGACAAAAAGCCCTGTTGATCTTTGACCCCTGCCCCTCCCAGAGCTTTGGCCCTCCCGCCCTCCCTCCCGCCTTTCTCCCCTGCTGGCCTCTTCTGTTTTCTGTCTCCTCACTTCCCTGGCACCCTTGGTCTGACTGGTGTTTTTATCCCGGCTCCTTGCCCAGGCCAGTCCCTCCATGCTGTCTTCAAGTCCAGCTTCCTGCACTTCTCCCAACCCTGACAGGGAGGGCCCGAGCAAGAAGGTCCAGTGGGCTTCTGAGAGGAGGAGAACATCATCCACAGACACCAAGTCCCACCCTGACCCCTCCAAAGCGTCCAGGTCCCGGAGATCAAACCGGCTGACGGTGAAGTACGACCGGGGGCAGGTCCAGAGCTGGCTGGAGATGGAGCAGTGGGTGGACGCCAAGGTTCAGGAGCTCTTCCAGGTGCGGAGCATGGGGGAGGGTGGGAGACAAGGGGGCCTAGGACTCAGCGGTGGGGAGGGAGCGAGGGGGCTGAGAAAGCCTGCTCTGAGGCCTCAGGAGGAGCTGCAGGGTGGATGCAAGATGATGCTCCCACGGAGAGAAAGCTTTCCCCAACAGGTAAAGCATGGGTTTGCAGCCCAGAAATCCGGCCCCTCTGGTCTGGGCTCTGCCTGGAACTCTCTTCCTAACCTGGGGCATGTCTTTTACCATTTCTGAGACTTGGTTTCCCAATCAATGAAACAGGGTCTACACATCCCTGACAATATCTCCTTTTAGGGTCTTTTGATGCTCAAACAAAGTAAGAGAAGGGCTATTTTTCTTTATTTTATGTCTTTATTTACTCTTCATCCTCAACACACACGTGTAAAGCTGCACTGTCCAATGCTGTAGATATCAGTCATATATAGCTATTTAGCTTTGAATTAAAGAAAATTAAAAGTTTCTCAGTTACACTAGCCACATCTCAACTGCCCAAGAGCTCCATGTGGCTAGCGGCTACCATATTGTTAGCACGCATATAGAGCGTTTTCATCACTGCAGAATGGACAGAGCTGGACTAGAACATCGGCGTGTACCCGCTCTAACACCAGCAGCTGATCCAGCCTCGGCCCGGGCTCTGACTGACTCCCCTCCACTCCACCCTGGGAAGAGGACGGGTCTTGGCCCCTCGTCACGGGAAGTACCTAGATATCTTAGATATCTCCAGCTGGGGTCCTAGAGGAGTACAGCAACCACTGCTTCAACAAGAGTAACATTTTGAGCACTAAGCATGTGCTAGGCACAGCGCCAGCGTTGGCCATGCGTTATTTCACGCAGCCTCCCTGTGACTCCCTTAGGTAGGCCCTGTTTTACCGTGGTGGAGGAAATGGAGGCTTAGCGATGTTGAGTAACTAGCCCAAGGTCACACAACTAGGAAGCTGCAGGACCCAGAGCTGCGGCTGGGGCTCTGGAGCACTTACTCGAGCACTTAGTAATTCTCCACACCTGAAGTACTTCAGAAACGAGCCAGTGCTTTGGCTGCACCTCAGCTGAATTTAATTTAAATCTACTAGGGTGGGGCCCAGGCACTGGCCTTTTTTTAAAATAAGCTCCACAGTTGATTCCAGCGTGTGGCTGGTACCAGCCCAAGCCAGAAACCAGCAGCCCTCCTTATCTACATATGAAGGTCTTTGTTTCTCTTCTTTCTTTTTTTAAAAGGTTTTTTAAATTTATTTTTAGACAGAAGGGAGGGGAGGGAGAAAGAGAGGGAGAGAAACATCAGTGTTTGGCTGCCTCTCACGTGGCCCCCACTGGGGACCTGGCCTGCCAGGGAATCAAACTGGGGGCCCTGGCCCTAACTGGGAATCAAACCTGCAACCCTTTGGTTTGCAGCCCAGGCTCAGTCCATTGAGCCAAACCAGCCAGGGCTCTCCTCTTTCTTGACTCAGTTCCTGTTTCCTTTTCCCATATAACAAAGTTATTTTTATTGATGATCATGTAATAATCAGAAATAATGATTTTCTTGATTTGATTCTTTTTTACCCCCAATCACCACTTCCATCCTTTCTGTTTTCTTCTGGGGGCAACAAAGACCTGTGATTCTTCCAAGGGAGGGCTGTGTCAGCAGCCCCGTGGTTGGGATTGGGAAGAATCATCCGTGCGGCCCAGGCTGTCCCAGGAGGCTCACTGGGCCATGCGTCTGTTTGGCCCAGGTATTGGCCATGACCTCTGCTGCATCCTGGGGTAGGTGGGAATGTCCTGAGGCTGAGAGCAGGTGGCAGACTTTCTTGGCCTGTGTCTGCTCTGACTTTGCAGGACACCTGCCCTGCCCTTCACTACCGCCAGCACCCTCCCTCTCTCAATCGGTTTTGATTTCGGATTGTTGTGCACTTGTGTGAAAAGTCTCATATTTCAGCACCTCAGGACAATTCCTTCCAGGCATCAAAGAAAGAAACAACAGCCAAATCTTGTTTTGCAAGATTAAGGGAAGGGGGAAAGCGGTGCAATAATGAGCTCATAACATTAGAAAACAGGACAGGTGGGAGGACAGCTTCCAGGCAATGAGGGACATAAAACACCTGGCCTGCAGTTGCCATGGCAATTGTCCAAAGGTGCCAGGTAGCAGTTCCTCTCCCAATCCCTGCTTTTTTCTTCAGGAAGCAGCCAAGTGACTGGGGAAGTCCCGGTGGCTGATCACCTTGGGCGGAGATGGATGGGCAGAGCCTCCAGGCTGACCACGCCCCAGTTTTACCTTCACAGAGCTCCGTACCAGCTCCTAGGGGTTCCCCCGCCACAGTCTACCTCAGATGACACCGCTGGAAATGGATTCAGGGATGCAACACTGCTTGTTTAGTATTTTTTTTTTTTTAAGGAGACTCAACCTTCTTTGTTAGAGGGCCCCACCTCCTGTCACTGGGTATGTTGCAGAAAATAACTCACACGCAGGAGAGATGGCGGAGCATGATTCTTTATTATGCGCGGGGCTCAGGGGAAGAACCCAAAATCCTGAGCCCTGATCTCTAACTTTCCAGGGTTTAAATAGCCTCGGACCCCCCACCTACGTGGCAAAGCGAGGTTACAGAAGCTAAATGCGGAAGTTAGGTCTAACTACCTTATATGGGAGACAAAGGAACAAAGCGTGGGGTCCTGGCACAGAAGTTACAAAGTACAAAGTAGCCTAACATGGGGTTGCCTGCCACAGGTGCATAGCCTGCTTTGCAGTCCTCAGAGGAAACAAGTCTGGGTCCCGCCGAAACGAACAGATTCGGGGCCCTACAGCTCCTGTCAGTCAGAGGGGGAGCTGGGTTTGGCTTCTAAGCAAGCACTTCAATACTCTAAGTTTCTCCTATTTTAAAAAGACTGTTGCTCAACAGTCCCCCTTCTAATTACCAGCCCATATCATGTCTCTTTCAGGAAAAGACTGCTTGAAGGATTTGTCCATTCTCACATCCTTTACATAGCTTTCCCCTTCCTATCACCATCCGAACCACCGAAGTCTGGCTTCTGTTCCCACCACGCTATGGAGAGCTTTGCCAAGGTCACCAATGGCTGCCTTGGGGCTCAATGTAATGCACACATCAGTGGGGGACACTGCTGACCACCCCAGATTTTTGAAACACTTCTTTCCTATGGCTTCCATGACACCATCTTTCCCTGCTGGCAGCTAGCATTTTGACACAGCCCCTTTAATGTGGTGAGATTGTAAGAAACACTCTATTAACCTTCCAACTTTAAGAAATGGTTGTCAGTGAATATTTGAAGCAAACATTCTTCACTCATCCCCAAGCCACACGGCATTGCTGGTCCCTTGGCGGAGAGGTCAGGAGTAAGAGGACTGAGGAGGGAGTGGAGGTGAGAAGGGGTCAACTCTGGCAGCATCTGGCAGGGTACCGCCATATGTCGTACAGAGTCACGGTGCACCGCGTTCATTCGTCTCAGCAGTGGTTTGGTATGTCTGCTCATTTTCTGAAAATCAAAAAAAACCAACTTGAGAGAAAGAATATTTGGATTATAAGGTGAGCCCATTTCTCAACTCCAGGTTGCAGTGGGAATCTGACTCTAGGTAACATACATAACATATTCTATATACATTGAGCTCACATCATAAGTAATAGAAAATTTTGTGGGGGCCCTGACTGGTGTGGCTTGATTGGTTGGAGCACTGTCCCATAAACTGAGGGGTCATGTGTTCGATCTGTTGTCAGGCATATGCCTAGGTTGCAGATTCAGTCCCTGGTCAGGGTGCGTAGGAGACACAACTGATATTTCTCTCTCACATCGACGCTTCTTTCTCTTTCCATCTCTCTAAAATCAATGGGCATGTCCTCCAGTGGGGCTTAAAAAGAAGAGTGTAAAAAAATTGGAGGGGGGCTGCACTAATATCTTTTTAGAGGTAGAATTCTAACCATTAGAATATATATTCTATATAATAATTCCATCCTCCAGTTTCTGGGATTCCAATTACTGTACATGTATGTTAGACCACTTCATACCATTCCACAGGTCACCAAAACTCTGTTCTGTTTCCTGCCCTCCATCCCCAGGAATTTTTCTTTCTGTGTTTCATTTTGACTATTTTCTTTTTGAAAAAGGTGAATTTAAAGACTTTTATTTATTTATTTTTTTAGAGGGGGGGGAAGAAAGGGAGAAAGAGTTGGTTCAGGTATCATTTCGATATGCCAAGGTCATGAGTTTGGGCAATTATAGAGTTACCTCTTTAATTTCACCAGCACTTGGTATTGTCTGTGTTTTAGATTTCTTGCCATTTTAATAGGTGTGTATTGGTATCCAAATGTTTTTGTTTGCAATTCCCTAATGACATAAGCTATTGAGTATCTTCTCAGATACTATTTGACATCTGCGTGTCTTCTTTGGTGAGCCATCTGTTTGGATCTTTTCCCCATTTTTTAATTGTCTGTTTCTTATTGTTGAGAGAGACACATGGATTGGTTGCCTTCTCATACACACCCCAACTGGGGATTGAACCTACAACCTGGGTATGCGCCCTGACCGGGAATTGAACCCATGACTTTTTGGTCCACAGGATGATGCTCAAAGCAACTGAGCCACACTGGCCAGGGCTATATATTTTGGATAACAGTTCTTTATCAGATGTATCTCTTGACAATATTTTCTCCCAGTCTGTGGTTTGTCTTATTCTCTTGAGCTTCTTTTATCTTTAATTTCATAACATCTACAGTATAAATTTTTTCAATGACTATAATAACTTTTAAAGATGGCTTTATTCCACATACCATACAATTCACCCACTTAAAGTAGAAAATTATGTTGTTTTAAGTATCTTCATATGGTTGTACAACCATCGCATTTTAATCTGGGGAGTTTTTATCACCCCTAAGAGAAACCCTGAACCATCAGGAGGCGCCCCTCGGTCTCTACCACCACCACTCCCGCCCTGAGGAACCACTGACCCACTTTGTGTCTCCATGGATTTACCTATTCTGGACACTTCATACAGATTGAATCATAAAATAGGTAGCCTTTTACAACTGATTTCTTTGACTAACAATGTTTTCAAGGTTCACCCACATTGTAGCATGAATCAGTACTTTATTCCTTTCATTGATAAATAATGTTGTATGGCTACGTCGTATTTTATTTGTCTGTTCATCAGTTGATGGGCATCTGCCTTGTTTCCAACTCTTCAGCTGGCATGAACGATGCCGTTATCGACACTCACGTGCAGATTTCTGTGTGGACACACATTCCCATTTCTCTGGCAAACAGACGTGGGAGCAGCATCGCCGGGTCGGATGGCTGTATATTTAACATTTCAAGGAACTGCCCAACTTTTCCAAAGCAGCTGCATCATTTTGCATCCCTACCAACAATGTATATAACTTTTGGAATGAAATGCGCTCTCCTTAAAGAGCCCTGGTGCTGTTCCAGGCAGAACACAGTAGGTGTTCAGTCGCTGTTGTGGGAGAATGAATGTGCGGTGTCAGTGAGGAGAGGGACTGAACACGGGCAACAGAGTGGGCGATGGGTTCGCCCCTGACAGTGACCTCCGCTCCAGCACTGGCCGGCCAGGCCTCTCTGAGCTTCATGTGATTCCCAAACAGGATCAACCAACCCCTTCTGAGCCTGAGATTGACCTGGAGGCACTCATGGAACTCTCCACGGAGGAGCAGAAAACTCAGTTGGAGGTAGATTGGGAGGCTGGGCCCCAGGCCCTGGGGTTGAGGTTGGAAGCTGGGCTTGGACCGAGGCAAACCCAGGAACCTGGGCTCTGCCTCCCTGGGTGGAGTGGGCAGAACCAAATCAGAGGGAAGAATTCCTGGAAGACTGAGTGGGGGCTTGTGGGAAAGTGCAGTAGCTCTGGGACCCACTGTCTGTTTTCTACCCAGGCTCTTCTCCGAGACTGTCCCCGCCCCACAGAGGTAAGGGTGCTTTGCTGTTCCGGGGGTCAGAGGCTACCTGGTGGGAGGCAGCGAATGAAAGGGAAGCTTGGCCTTGCATCTTTTCCCCTTCCCTGGCTCTAGGGAGATAATAGGGTCAGGGAGAAATAAGGGAGGACTGTGTGCTGGGTGGGCGTGACTCCATGCCTTATCTTGCCTGTTTCTCCCTCAGCCTTTTGTCTCTGAGTTACTCAGTCAACTCAAGAAGCTCCGGAGACTCAGCCGGCCTCAGAAGTGAGACCTGGGAGACCACGGTCAGCAGCCTCAGCACTGTTGGGCCGCTCTGAGTCTCCAGGGCCCGGGCTGACAGGGAAGTGGCTCCTTGAGACACAGACAAGAACATTGGAAGATGGGGAGGGACATTTGGACACCCCTATTGTATAGACAGTTACAGCTAGTTCTTGTCATCTGGGCTTCTGTGAGCCAGCCACATTGTTGCCCAGTGCTTCCCTTGACAGCCAAATGGATAAAACCTTTAGGAGCCCCAGCTGCATGGAGTGTGGAGCGTATCTACTGGGCTGAGGGGGGAGGGAGAGGGTGAAGTGATACACCAGCATCCTGCGTCACTACACTCTATCCACACGCCCCATGCATCCAAACATCCAAACAGTCCTTGAGAATTTAAAGATGAAGGTCACAATTCTACTTCAGGGAGACCACAATCCACCAAGGCCCAGAGGCTAAGACACAAAGCATCCTGGCGTCAACGAGAAGAGCCCAAGTGGCAAAGACTAGTGTTGAATCTCAGAGAGGTAATGGGAAAAACTTGGGTCTGGGGCATCGGGAAAGCCTAAACCCTCCTACCTCCCTAAATGATGCAGGCAGGAGGCTTGAGGTTGAGGACTCTTCCTGGAGCTGGCTCCAGCCAGAGGAAGAGAAAAAGCAGGGGCTAAGCAGGGGGATGTGAAGGGGTACAGGGCGAGAGGCCAGGGGTCAGGTCAGGAGCGAGTTGCTGGGAATAGACACTGAGTCAGCAGGGCCGCAGGGTGGGACAGGAGCCCTGGGAGGTGGTGCCCTTTGGGAGTAGGGCAGGAAGCAGGGTCTGTACCCACTGTTTGTGCACGCAGGGTGTGCGGGGTTTGCATGCTAGAGGCGACAGCCCAACGTGGGGGGGGGCCTAAGGGCCAAGTTGGGCTGCCCAGAGTAGGGCACACAGTTCAGCTCAGATGAACGAACATTCATGCCCACTGCCCATGGGGCCTCCGAGGGGGGTACTGTTCCAGGCTGCAGAATCTTACCTGAGAGCAGAGTCCTTTCCGTCTCTCCACAGGGCTGGACTTCGAGCCTACTCTGCCTTTACCCCCTAAGGGCCCAGTTTCAGGGCCCACGGGATTCTGGAGATAAAAGATGCTGAGTCCAAGGAATGAACACACTTTATTTGATACACTAAGTGCTAGAGCACTTGAGCAGGTTTCAAGGCTCATCCTCAGACTCAGTTTGGTCTTTCCAGTCCGGGCTCTGCTGGCAGAGGGCTCCCGCTGTCTGCCTCCCTCTGGATCCTCCATTCAGCATCTCTGATGGAAAGTCTTTCCTCTTCCCAGGAACACCAAGGCTCAGGACAGGAAGCACCCTGGGCAGTCTAGCCTGACATGCTCTCCCAGCAGACTCCCTGAGGCTGGGCCCAGAGGTGGCTGTTGCAGCCTGTGTGACTGCCTTTCCTGGAGGACCAGGGTTTCCTCAGTGCACTTGGCCTGCATGTGGGGGGCGGTAAGCAGACGTCTGGTGTTCTTTAAGTTCAAAGGCATCATGGCCTTCCCTGTGGAACAAGGAGATGCAGGTCAGAGATCACGGGTAGGCCTTGAGCACTCCCAGTCCCGCAGAACATCCCACCTGCACCCACCGGAAGCAGTGGACACAGTAGAGGTCTCCATCGCAGCCAGCACAGCGCAGGGTGGCGTCTTCGTTGCAGATGCAGCACCAGGGGAGCTCCTCTTCCTCAGCTGCAGGCCTGGGGACCGTGGCCTGTGCCTTTGGGGAGCAGAGGGGAATGGGGGTAGTACCTGATGGGGTACGGGCGGGAGGGCCGCTCCCGGAGCAGTAGGCCAGTCAAGAGGGAGGGTGTGGAGGCCACCCAGGGGTCGGTCTGGGGCTTTTCTCACCTCAGGCTCTGCCCTGCAGGCCTTGGCCCGAGCTTGGAGAGCTGGCTCTGCAGGGATGTTAAAGCCACTTGCCTCATCCAGGGCAGCTTCTTCAGTGAGCTGTGGACAGGGCAAAGAGGTACAGCTCCCCGCTTATGGCCCAGGTCCTCCCCCACACCCCCGAAGGTTCTGTGGCCTTAGCTTCTAACCCATCTTCCTTTATCTGGTACTTGCGGCTGCTGACACCCCATCTCAAGGGGCCAGGGTACAAGTCTGGGTCATAGGGACAGGGTGGCCCCAGCCAGAACAGCAGCCATGGAGTGACTGGCCATTCAGTCCCAGAGTGGAGGCAGGTTGAACAGGGCCAGGTGGGTGGTGGGGCAACAAGGTAGGGACAGGACAGGGGTGGTCGAGTGGGTGAGGCAGGCCCACCTGTTGCAGGACTCTCTGGATGGCTTTCTCCTCATCCTCACTGTCATCACTGTCTGGGAGATGATAGTCTTGGAGGGTCACTTGAAGAGGGACAGAGGTAAGAGCAGTGAGGAGGAGTGAGGCTGAGAGTTCGCCTGAGTGGCTGTTCTCTTGCCACCAGGAGCTGGTTCGGTTTCCAGGGCACTTGTTCCAGAGCTGAGCAGTCTCTGCGGCCAATCTGACCAGACTCTGCCCCTCCCTGCCCCTCCCTGCCCCACCTTGCGGGGCTTGGAGGCGGGGACAAAAGGCTCTTTGCCTGACAGGACTGAGGGTCCCCTGCCCACTGATGGCTGCAC
Source organism: Tonatia bakeri (assembly GCA_004024845.1). Taxonomy (NCBI): domain Eukaryota; kingdom Metazoa; phylum Chordata; class Mammalia; order Chiroptera; family Phyllostomidae; genus Tonatia; species Tonatia bakeri. Next base: position 9,648 of record PVIA01002230.1, on the reverse strand, counting down.
TTATTCCTCCACCACTGCCTTGTTCTAGTTGTCCTCTGGGCTCTGGGCAGAGCTCCACAGACCCCTGGGCACAGGGACCCCCAGCACCTCACTGAGCCTGGCAGCCATTCTGCAGAGCTTGGCTTGGGGGTGGAGGTTGGGGGCTGCTCCCCAGTCTCTACCTCTGTCAGGGTCCTGTCCCCGAAGCACAGCCAGGCGTTTGGCAAGGACCAGGATCCGCTCCTGCCTCGTGTTCTCCTCCTGCAGCTTGGCCGCTGCTTCCGCCAGCAGCCTGCTCTTCTCCCCATCCGGGGAGCAGGTGGCCTGCCCCTTGGAATCAGTGCTCTGGCCCCCTGGTCCGCCCTGGTTGAGGTCATTCTGGACAGAGGTACCTGGAAGGAGCAGTGCAGTCAGGGAGGCAGAGACATTCCAAGATCTCTCGTCAGGAGCCACTAAGCCCATTTCTCAACTTTTTAATAAAAACCCATTATCATCAGCTTTTTGTTCAGCACTAGCTCCTGTGGTTTATGTTACAAATGAGTATTCCCTCCACTTTTCTCCCAATGTAAAAAACTGGTGATCTTAGATGTTTTTCAACCACGTTCATCCCCACCCACCCAATATTTTAACATGCCGTCCTTAGCAGCGGCATCTCGTGGTATGAGAACTGCTGCCCAAAGGGATCAGGACACGGGGTGGGGCGGGGGGGGGGGGCAAGGTTCAGCCGGCGCCCCTGCCCTACAGGCTGGAACTGCCATTTCCAGGGAGCAGTGCAGAGCAGGCGTGACAGAATCTGAGGTCTTGTGTGTGACTAGGTTAGAAGAATTTTGCGAGAGTGGGTGTGGCTTTGACATGTTCTCTTCAGCTCAGTCTTAGGGCAAGAGTTTTGAAAGCAGATAGCTTTGGGTTCAAGTCCTAGCTTTGTTACTTAATAGCTGCGACCTTGATTAAGTCCTTAAGCTTACCAGGTCTCAGTTTCCTCATTTATACAATGCAGATAATAACAGCATGTACCTCATGGAATTGCTGAGGATGTCTGATGAGACTAAGGCAGGGTTTCTCAATGTCGGTTCTGTTGACATTCTGGCCAGGATAAGTCTTTGTTGTGGGGCTCTCCTGTGCACTGGGTGACGTTTTAGCAGTATCCCTAGCTTCTGCTCACCAGATGCCAGTCGCACTTTCTGAGCTGTGACAATCAAAGGGTCTCTAGACATTGTCAAATGGACCCTGAAGGGGACTGAAAACCACTGCTCTGAAGCCTTTGAAGAGCTCAGTCTAACAGGATTTTTTATGACGATGGGAATACTCCATATCATGGTTATATTTGTGCTGTCCAAGATGGTAGCTAGGCCTTGGAAAATGGCCAGTACTGCTGAGGGAACTGAATTTTGATCAAATTTATTTATTTTTAAAGATTTTATTTATCCATTGTTAGAGAGGGGAAGGAGGAAGAGAGAGAGGAACATCAGGGTGTGGTTGCCTCTTGTGCATCCCCCATCAGGGACCTGGCCCACAACCCAGGCATGTTCCCTGACTGGGAATGGAACCAGCGACCCCCTGGTTTTCAGGCCAATGCTCAATCCACTGAGCCACAGCAGGACTGAATTTTAGTGAAATTTAAACAGCCTCTTCCTCCTCCTTATCATCATTCAAAGAACATTCACTGAGCACTTACTGTGAGCCAGGCAGAGTCCTAAAAGCTTACTGGATTATCTCATTTACTCCACACAACTTCCCCACGAGGCTGGTTTTGCCACATGCGCCTCCATTTTACAGATGAGGAAAGTGACACTTTCCCAGGGTCACACAGCTAGTAAGTGGCAGGACAGAGAATCCCTGACTGATTCTAAAGCCCACACGCTAACCCATGAGGCTTATATTGGCTCCCAGTGAAAGTAAACACTCAATAAATGGTAGCTCTTATGGTGTTGATTGTTCTCTGATTTCTGTTCACCTCCCAGAGGGTGGGCAGCAGAGCCCCTCCCACATGGGGAGAGAGGGCCGGTCCCTGAGGGCCCCAGGGGAGAAGTTACCTTGGCCTCCTTGTTCCCAGCTCTCATCAATAGCCACCTCTGCTGTCAGCTGTGTCAGCAGATCCTGTGCTTGCTGGGCTTGGGTCCTGGTATCTGGTGTCTGATGCACCTGCTCAGAGGGGGTAGCCTCAGTGGGGATTAGGATGCGGGGAAGCCACACCTTAAGGTCTGGAGCAGTGTATGTCAGAGGTCAATGCTGAGGAGTTCCCAAAGCTCAGGGAAAGGGGGATTAATCCAGGGCCCACATAATCGAGTAGGTCTGATATTCCCCAACAGGGCCAAGGGGCCACTCTTTCCTGCCCCATCCAGTCCTGCCTGTCCCTAGTTCCTTGGCCTGGCAGCAGACCTTAGAATCTGGGGTTGGGGGTCAGAGGCTTGCCAACTCCTACAGAGTACATAGGCGTACAAGTACTAGGACCCCCTTCCCTCTCAAGCCATAGCACTTACCGGCTGGGGGGTCTGAGAAGGTGGAACTCTGCCTTGCAGTGCAGCAAGCCGTGCCTCCATCTCCTGGGTGGAAGCGATGGGACCCTGGGGTTCATCCCTCAGTGCAGCCAGCCTGGCTTCTATCTCTGCCTGTGAGGGCACTGTCTCTGCAAGTGGCATGGGGAACCTGGTAAGACCCAGAGAAATCCCAGTCCCAGGAGCCTTTAGGCCACACTGCCTGCCTGTACTCACTGGGTTTCTTTTCCTGGCGGAGCCGTGCTAGGCGCTCAGCAATGAGTTGGTCTTGCTTGGTCAGTCCCTGCCTCTGGGGAGTGCCGGGCTTCTGCTTGGCTTCCAAGGCTGCCACACGCCTGGCAGGACATGGGATAAATGCTCTTAGAGAAGGCAGAAGGGAGGGGTGAGGGCACCCACTCACTTTTTCCTATTCAAACCATTTCTAGGCATCTAGAGAGGCCTTTGATGGACAATCCTCTGTGGCCCTCAGCACTGTCCTGCAGCTCAACCCAGCTGTCCAGACGGAGGGTCCAAGTGACAGGGCAATGTCTATCAAGAACTTTCTCTGGGGAGAGGGCTAATGAGCTGCTTTCTGATCTTGAGAAGGCAGGCAAGAGCCTGAGAGGTGGGTATTCTCCTGACCCCGTGTTCATCTGATCTAGAGACTGGGAAGAGAGCACTGCCCTGGAGCTCCTTTGTCTTTTCCCCAGCCACATCTGTCTCTGTCCCTTCAGCACTTACTTCTTATAGTTCTGAGGTGGTGACCACTTGGAGGCATTGGCAGGAGAAGGTCCTCTGTAGAAAAGAAATCTGGTTTCAGAAGTCCTGCCATCTGCCAGTCATTGCCACCGACCCCAAACACTCCCTGGGCTGACCTTGCACTACAGAGCACAGGCTGCAAGGCCTGGTCAGCTGCAGGATCCAGGATTCAACTGGCTGAACTCCCCAGATTGGCTCCTCACCTGGTCAGGACCTCATGGCACTGCTTGCAGACTTTCTGTTGGCTGTTCCCAGCCCGGGGCACCACTGCGCTGAAGCTAAGGCAGCCAGAACAGTACGCCCGGCCACAGTTCTTACAGCCGTTCTATAAGAAACACAAAGCAGGGTTATCCACCTCTCAGCTGCCCTTGCAGGCCCCTCCCTAGGTCTCTCTGAGCACACACACACAGAACACACTAAAGTTGTGACCAGCTGCTGGAAGAGGATGAAGAGTGGGGCCCCTGAGGCCTGGGGAGACAGAAGGGTAGAGAGTAAAGTGATTCCTCAGTCTCCAGTCTTTCATTCAAATCAAGTAAAGCTTCATGCAAAATTTCCATGCTTTCCTTCTACCCTGTCTTCAATTCCCTGACACTGGAATGTAGAAGACAAATAGGCAAACCCCCCTGGTCACTGACTCTTCAACAAAGGAGAATCAGAGAGAGTGCAGAGCTCATGCCTCCTCTGTTCTAGCAGACATGGAGGGAAGCTTGGCTCAGGATGGAATAACAATAGTCTCCATTTATTAAGCACTTACTGTGTGTCAGGCACTGAGCTCAGTATTTAACATTCATCAACTGATTTAATCCTCACAATTTCTATATACTATTTTACATAATTCTGATGCCCTATTTTTGGGTGGGGTCAGAGAGATTACGTTACTTGCTCAAACACAGGTCACCCTGTGAATGAGACAGATTCTCTCTCTCCTCCCTTCCTTTTTCCATCTCTAAAATCAATACCACTAATAAAAAGACAACAAAGCTCAAATTTGAACCCTGGCTACCCTGATTCCCAAATCCAGGTTTCTAAGTACTATATGGATCAGCTTCCCAATGTGCTCTTTATTCATCCTATTTAGTTCCCATCTCTTGGTCACAGCTGAGGCAGAGGAAGCCTGCAGTTTATCAGGGAAATCTGGATGGTCTGTGCTGAAGACAGGAGAGATTTTGCTATGGTGCCCTGCAGGCAGGAGAAAGGCAGGTAATCTGACTCAAGAAGCCTGGGAAAGGCAGGTTTAGTGATGATGAAGATTCCGGCGCGGAGAGAGTAACAGGGCTTGGTGTCATAGAGAGTGTGATCACAGGGCTGCAGGGTTGAGGAGAGGAAACAGCCGGTGCCTACACTTGGCACACAGAAAAGTCTAGCTTTCCAAAAACGACAGGAGTGTGCTTTACAATTTATAGAGAACTTTTACCTCCAGCACTTCACTGGACCCACAACACCAGCCCCGCAACCGAGGGAGTGCTAGTCCCATTTTACAGAAATGGAAACTAAGGTGCAGTGACTTAAAACCATACTGCTGGAAAGGGGCGGTAAAACCAGTCTACGGGCTGCAAGTCCCGTGTTTTTCCCTCCACTCTGCGTCCTCCCTGGCCCTCCAGCCCACGGGGAGAGATGACTTGCCTCCTTCTTGAAAAAGGTGAACTTGACAGTGCAGCCGTAGCACCTACTCTCCATCCTGGTTTCCCGGCGTGGCGCGGCTGGGTCAGCAGAACTGCGACCACACCCGCAAGGTCCAGGGCCCCACGCACCTCCACTCAGCTCCGCCCCTTTCCCCCACGCCCACTCGCGCCGTCCAGCTACGGTCTCCCGCAAAGGACTTGTGACCCCCCACCCCAATCGGTGAGCGACAGCGGCGGGAGCTGGGGGCTGCTGGGAGTCGTAGTTCATTTTCTGCGGCCCGCTGCCCTCAGAGGCAGTCAAGCTCGACCCGGAACACATTTCCCAGGGGGCTAAGCGTCATTCAGCCTGCGCTGCGCAGACAGTCCCCGCGCACGCTTAGACTTGGGAGTTGTAGTACGAGTCCAGTCAGGGTTGGAGCCATGGCGGTGACCAAGGAGCTCTTACAGATGGACTTGTACGCGCTGCTAGGTATTGAGGAGAAGGCGGCGGACAAGGAGGTGAGAACGGTGGCGAGGAGGGCCAGTCTCGAGAGGTCTGACAGCCCTTCCTGTCTTGGCACCTAACCTGCAGCTGGCACCCGCTTTCCAGGTTCCGCCGGGCCCTGGGCCGGTAGCGAGGGGAGGCTTGACGGCCTCAGAAGGTGGGCTTCTAGACCCTTCGAGGGTGCTCTGGGAGCCTCACGAGGAAGGGGGGAATCACAGAAGGGAGGCTCCTCGTGCGGGGTACTCTCCTGTCCCTCTGGCCCTTGTCTAGCAGAGGTGGCAGGATGAGCTGGGGAGGGAACCCTAGTCTCCTCCCTGGGCCTGCGCAGGGTTGGTTCGCTTCTAATTCCGTTTGTCTTGACTGTACATATTTAAGTCTCTTCTGAAAGCTGACTTAACTCCTCTTGGAGCCTAGGTCTCAAGGCCCCTCCACTCCTTTTCACCCCCTCCTTGATGTTGACACCTGTGGCTCTGCCATCTGTTTTCTTTTCCACCCCTGCCCGTTGACTCTTTTCAAGTAGCAGATGCTCACATGTTGTCCTCTACATTTGCAAAGGAAGGAGGACCAGGAGGGTAAGGCAGATGACCTGAAGTTCCACAGGAAGTTGTTGATAAAGGTGCCAGGGAGTGGGACATTGATCAAGCTGTAATGAATATTTCTGTTAATGCCCTGGCTGGTGTAGCTCAGTGGATTGAGCATGGGGTGTGAACCAAAGGGTCGCCAGTTCGATTCCCAGTCAGGGCACATGCCTGAGTTGCGGGGCCAGGTCCCCAGTAGGAAGGCGCGGGAGAGGCAGCCGCACATTGATATTTCTCTCCTTCTCTTCCCTTCTCTCTAAAAATGAATAAATAAAATCTTAAAAAAAATAAACAAGATGTCCCTGGAGCAAAGGAAGGGGAGGTAACGTCATATTGCTTTCCACAGTGGCACCAATCAGCATTCCCACATTCCCACCAACAGTGCAGGAGGGTTCCCCTTTCTCCACGTCCTCACCAGGACTTGTTTGTTGATTTATTGATGATAGCCATTCTGACTGGTGTGAGGTGATATCTCATTATGGTTTTCTTTTTTTTTTTTTATCCTCACCTGAGGACATTTTTAAAATTGCTTTTAGAGAGAGAGGAAGGGAGAGAGGAACATCAATATGAGAGAGAATCATCGATTTGGTTGCCTCCCATTCGCCCCCAGCCCAGACCAGGACTGGGGATCCAGCCACAACTTAGGCATGTGCCCTGACTAGGGATCTAACCACAACCTTTTGGTCACAGGATAAGGCTCCAACCACCTGAGCCACACTGGCCAGGGCTGTCATTGTGCTTTTTTAATTGCATTTCTTGATGATTACTGAGGCTGCGCATCTTTTCATATGTCTGTTGGCCATCGGTATGTCTTCTCTGGAGAAATGTCTAATCAGGTGGGTCCTCTGCCAACTTTTTAATTGGATTTTATTTTAATGTTGAGTTATATGAGTTCTTTATATTTTTGGATGTTAACCCCTTATCAGATGTATTATAGGCGAATAAGTTCTCCCAATCAGTGATTTTTTTTTTGCATTTTGTTGATGGTTTCCTTTGTTGTGCAAAAACTTTAGCTTAATATAGTACCATTTGTTTATTTTTTACTTTATTTCCCTTGCCCTAAGAGATATATTAGAAAAATATTGCTACAAGAAATGTGCAAGATTTTACTGCCTAGGTTTTTTTTCTATCTAGGATTTTTATGATTTTCAGTCTAACATTTAACTCTTTTATCTATTTTGAGTTTATTCTTCTGTATGGTATAAGAAAGTGTCTAGCTTTATTTTTTTGCACACATCTGTCCAATTTTCCCAACACCATTTATCGAATAGACTATCTTCATTTCATTGTATGTTCTCGCTTCCTTTGTCCAATACTGTATTGTTTGACCATAAAGGCATAGGTTTATTTCTGCGTTATCTGTTGTTCCATTGACCTCTGTGTCTGTTTTCATGCCTGTACCATGTTGTTTTGGTTACTGTGGCCTTGTAGTGTAGTTTGATATCAGGTAGCATGATTCCTTCAATTTTGTTCTTCTTTCTCAAGATTGCTGTGGCTCTTCTGAGTCTTTGGTAGTTCCATGTAAACTTTTGAAATGTTTGTTCTAGTTCTGTGAAACATACCATTGGCACCTTGATAGGAATTGCATTGAATCTATAGATTGCTTTGGATAGTATGGACCTTTTAATGATGTTAATTTTTCCTGTGCATGAACATGGTATGTGCTTCCACTTATTTTTATGTTCTTCAGTTTTTTTCTTCAGTGCCTTATACTTTTCTGAGTACAGGTGTTTTACATCCTTGGTTAAATTTATTCCCAGGTACCGAATTTTTCAGACTGTAAGACATACCGGACCATAAGATGCACTTAGGTTTTAGAGGAGGAAAATAGGAAAAAAATTTTTGAAGCATAGGCCACCCCACCCCCCGCCGCCACAGCGAGCTAGGTAAGCTGCATTCGGACTATAAGACACACCCCCTTTTCCTCCCAAATTTGGGGGGATGCGTCTTATAGTCTGTAAAAATATGGTATTTTATTTACTTTTTGATGCAATTGTAAATGAGATTGTATTTTTAGTTTCCCTTTCTGATAGTTCATTATTGGTATATAAAAATGGAACTGATTTCTGGATATTTATTTTATATCTTGCTAATTTACTGAATTCATTTATCAGTTCTAGCAGTGTTTTGGTGGAATCTTTAGGGTTCTTTATATACAGTATTGTGTCATCTGCAAATAATGACAGTTTTATTTCTTCTTTTCCACTTTGGATGCCTTTTATTTCTTTTTTTTATCTGGCTGCTGTGGCTGGGACTTCTTATGCTATGTTGAATAAGAGAAGTGAAAGTGGACATCCATGTCTTGTTCCCAGCCTTAAGGGAAATGCTTGTAGTTTTTGCCCATTGAGTATGATGTTGGCTATGGGTTTGTCTATATGGCCTTTATTGTATTGAGGTACGTTCCCGATATTCCCACTTTGCTAAGAGTTTTTATTATAATACATGATGGATTTTGTCAAATGCTTTCTCTGCATCTATGTATGTGATTTTGTGGGTTTTCCCCTTCATTTTGTTTATGTGGTATATCCTGATTATTGATTTGTGGCTAATGGACCAGCCTTGCATCACTGGAATAAATCCCACTTGATCATGTTGTATGATCTTTTTAATGTATTGCTGGATCTGGTTTGATAGTATTTTGTTGAGGATTTCAGCATCTTTGTTCATCAGGGATATTGACTGATAATTTTCTTTCTTTGCAGTGTCTTTATCTGGTTTTAGAGCTAGGATAATGCTGGCCTTGTAAAATAAACTTTGGAGTTTTCCCTCCTCTTGACTTTTTTTGGAATAGTTTCAGATGGATAGATATTAGTTCTTTGAATGTTTGGTGGAATTTACCTGTGAAGCCATCCGGTTCAGAATTTTTGTTTATTGGGAGTTTTTTGACTAGTGCTTTAAATTCTCTAGTTGTAATCTGTCTATTCAGATTCTCTGATTCAGTTTTGGAAGATTTTATGTTTCTAAGGAATTTATACATTTCATCCAGATTGTCCATATATTTGTAATAATTTCTTACAATCCTTTGTATTTCTTAGGTGTCATTTGTTACTTCTCTTTCATTTCTGATTTTATTTATTTGGGTCCTCTCTCTTTTTCTCTTGAGGAGTCTGGTTAAAGGTTTGTCAATCTTGTTTAGCTTTTCAAAGAACCAGCTCTTGGTTTCCTTGATCTTTTGTATTTTTTAGACTGTATTTTACATCTGCTCTGATTTTTTTTTAATCCTTACCTGAAGATATGTTTATTGATTTTAGAGAGAAAGGAAGTGGGGGTGGGTAGAGAGAGAGAAACATTGATGTGAGGGAGAAACATCAATCAGTTTGAATATCGAACGAACCCACAACCTAGGTATGTGCCCTGACCGGAAATTGAACCCCCGACCTTTTGGTGTGTGGGATGATGCTCCAGACAACTGAGTCACCTGGCCAGGACTGCGCTAATCTTTATTACTTCCTTTCTTCTACTCACTTTGGCCTTTGTTGTTCTCTTCCAAGTTCCTTTAAGTGTAAACTTAGAATGTTTTTTTTTTTTAATTCTTTATTTTATTGATTATGCTACTACAGTTGGCCCATTTTCCCCCCTCACTCCCCACCACCCTGCCCATCCCCTCCCACCCTCATTCCCCCCTTTAGTTCAAGTCCATGTGTCATAAGTTCTCTAGTGTCCTACATGTCCCATACTATTCCTACCCTCCCCCTGTCTATTTTCTCCCTACTGTCTATGCTACTTATTCTCTATATCTTTTCCCCCTTCCT